>CM040125.1:75279091-75708096 GCA_022559845.1 Amorphophallus konjac
TGATGTTTATGATGAATTTAGAAAAACTAAAGACATGGTCATCTAGAGAAAAATACAAGGATTCTAGGAATATGCATATCATTAATTTATCTAACATGGTTCAGTAGTTAATGATTTTTAGAGGTGGGTGTCATTATTAATTTACTGGAAATTAACATCAGGCTGTTGGACGTTAATTAAATTAGCGTCCAAGGTCAAGACGTTGTTCATTAAAATATCGCCCACTGCTGTGGTCACCAATTCCTCATCATGCAGAAACGTAGTAAACAGGTACTCAAACATGCAAAAATGGTAACATAAGATAATGAGAAGCTACATGGCCTATCTAACATGAAGATTGAGTGTTTTGCTTGGGAGACTGCCTACCTTTCGACACTTGAAGGACGAAGACGTCAGAAGAAGAAGAAGTAGAGGATGTAGAAGAAGAGGAAGCAGCCGAACGTTGCAGGCGAAGCAGAAGGAAGAAGATGAAGAAGATGCGGGCGTGCTCCTTCACGCACGGGACGTCGACGCAGCAGCAATTTGCATTGAACAGGGTTTGCATTTATAAGGTTTTGGGCTTTCCGAATCCTAATATGTGTATGGAATCCTACTAGGTTTTAACTTCCCAAATCGATCTCATCCTTCCCTCATCGCTAACCACTTTCCTTGTTAGAGTAAAACCCTAATCTCCTGTGCATGGCCGGCTCATACATTCGAACACTCTAATGGGTTTGGGCCTCTAGATGTTTTATATGTGAAAGGGGTTTCAACGTGGGTTTTTAACGTAAGGCTTAGTGGGCTTTTATATTTGAGGATTTATTTATAGTGGATTTCAAAGTCCACTCTTTTAATATGAATACCCATTATCTAATTTAACTATTTCTATTTTACTTATGTCAAAATTTTATCTTCCATAATTGGTATATGACTAATATTATATAGTCATTATCATTTATTCTCTTTTTAGATTTCCGAGTTGCTACATCCTCCCCCACTTAAAAGAATTTGGTCCCCATATTCACATGCTTTTCTTTCCATAACAGGGGGGTAAATCACCATAGTCAAAATATGTATTCTAACTAGATCCATTCCCATAGCATGTCATAGTACTAAGATCACCCTATCCAAACATGCAATTATGAATAAATCAGGTTTAGAGTTGCCTTCCAACGCGTGAAGCCCGCCTTGCCGCTTCGGTCCTCCTTGTTGCTTATCTCGCGATGCTTGCTCCTTTATAAGATGACAACGGGCGATTCTATGGTCTTCACTCCCGCAACGGATGCATTTCCCAAGTTTATACCAACACTCTTCTGGTTTGTGCCCTCCTTTGTTGCAGTGCTCACACTTTTCCTTGTCTTGAACATCTTGTTGGTCCTCATTCCTGGGTTTCTTGTCCTTTCTGGAACCATTACCCCATTTGACCTCTTCTTGCCATTTACGGGTTTCCCACTCTTGGATCCATTTGCTAACCCTTTCTTGGCAATCTTCCATTTAATTAGTTCTGCCATATCCATCGCATCTTCTAATAGTTGCACCTTTTGACCTTCTCCGCATAAGTCTGAATTTGTAACAGAGCCAACTAAGGAATAAACTCCACTTTTAAACCATTCATGAATCTCTTGGCTCTCATCCTTTCTATGCCAACTAAATAAGGTGCATAACTGGCTAATCTAGAAAATTGTACTTCATAGTCTACTACCGATAAACTACATTGCTTTAGTGATGCAAATTCTATAGCCTTCCTTTCTCAGATTCTCTCTGAAAAATACTTCTCTTTAAAGTGCTCAAAGAACTCGTTCCATGTTACTTGATTATCGGGCAAAATTGCTGCTACCGATTCCCACCATGCTCGGGCGTCTCGTTCTAGTTGATAAGTTCCCAATAACACATTCTCCTGGTCGGTCTATTGCGTAATCCTGAATGTCCCTTCTATCTCTCGCACCCAATTCTCAGTCTCATCCGGGTCAGTAGACCCACTAAACTTAGGGGGATTCATCGCTTGGAAACTCTGATACAAATCTTCGTTTCCATGATGAGCTCCGTCTTGTGCTACTTGTTGTAAGGACTGTGTCAAACCTTGGACAATACGCTGCATCTCCCTCCATTACGCTCGCTCAGAAACCATCTTATCCTACAAAACAAGTTTTTAAACGATCATTATTCATGTGTTAATATCATTTGAACTTAAGTAAAAACTTATATATATTAGTTAGCCCAAGGCTCTAGCCAAATATCACCGGGTTCCTATAGGATAATTGACAAGGACATCTCAACCTATAACTTGAACTTAATGACCTGGGGATTTAGAAAAGCCTAGGCTCTGATACAACAATAGAGATCTGTCCTGTCTGTCCTGAGCCAATGAGGAGGCAGAATAGAAAAGGTCCTTGACCAAGAAAATCATTTTTATCTGGACCAATCAGATTCAAATTGGAAGGAGGAAAACCTTCTACCATCAAAAAGGGACCTGGGAGAAATAAAAGTCTAGAAAAACAATTTCTATCTGTGCTCTCATGCCTACACGAATCAATCAGGGAATTGTATTTGAAAAGGCTTGTGTAAAAGAAGGCTAGTTTATTCTGATAAATCAGAATACAACTTTTGAGTGGGAAATCTTTCCACCCTCTTTCTTCTATATACATATGAAGCTCTCTGCATGAAGAGAGATGTTGTTGCTATTGCTGCTGCTTCAGGAAGAAGAAGAAAAAAGAGGAGAGAAGAGCTCATGCCTTAATAGAAAGTCTGAAAGGAAGGAAAAAGAGGAGAGATAAGATAAGAGTGAGCAACCCATCCCTAGTCTGAGCAAGTCCACAGTTGAGAAGAAGAAGAAGAGAGAAGGGAGATCATCCCTCCTTACAGCTAGTCATGAGTAGTATTCAGATCTGAGTTCAGATCTACCAGTATAGCTTCAAGTTCTTATTCTGAAGCTACGTTTGAGTTTTCTTATTATGCCTTTGTGTTCTTTCTTTTCAATATTTCTATTCTCAGTGTGTGGTGATGTATTGACAACAGTAATTCTGGCACTCTGTTTAGAGACCGGAAGTGTGTTTGGTTGCTGCGCAGCCATGTGGTTGTTGGGGGGTCTATCCCCGAGTTTTTTTTGCTGCACTTGTAGCGTGCTTTTCCTTGTTTGTGTGTGTGTGTAGGGGGGGGGGGTTCATCCCCATGAGGAGCTTGCTCCTCATGTGTGTGTATCTGGGGCATCGTCCCCGTGTGGTGCTGCGTTTGCAGCGTGTGGTAAAGCCTCACCGAGTTTGGTGAGGAGTGGACGTAGGTCTGTGCGTTTGTAGACTGAACCACCTTAAAAATCCCCTTGTGTAGTGGGTTGTGTTTTTTGCGATTGCTCCTTGGCTTCCATCCCCATTCACAGGTGATTGAATATTTCAGGTCTACACATTTTCTGTTAGTCTGTGCACCGCACCCACATTTTCCAGCTGGCTTGGTTCCTATTCAGACTCTAAGTCTTGCAAGCTGTTATGCCTAGACACATTTACTGAGGCTCCTTGTTTTCTTAATTGTGAACACACACACACACACACACACACACACACACCATGGGTTTGATGAGCAGCAAATCCGTCCATCAGTCAAACTCATAGTGAGGCTACGTCGACCTCACTACACTGCTGGGTCGACCTCAGCCTCTTCCTACAGCAATCTGTTGGCTCCTTGTGTATGATGTTTTGTTCTATTGCCTTGAACTATTTCTGTTGGAACCGCTGTCCATTCTTAGTAGAACATCTTTTGCATATCTAGTTGAAGATTTAGTTTGAAGTGGTTTAGTTTTTAATCGACCAAAGGTTCTTGATAAGATCTATTCAACCCCCCCTTCTAGATCGAGTTGCACTAAAGGGACCCAACAAGTGGTATCAGAGCTAAGCTCTGTCATATGAAGATCCAACTATCCACAGAGAGGATCCAAGTGCAACTACAATCATGGTTTCCTCGGTTGATCAGTTTTCAGTGGTTTCCTTTCCGATTTTTGATGGTTCTGATTTCAGTAACTGTCTAGGAAAAATGTGCAGACTTATAACCTCGCGTGATCCTTTGCTCTGGAAGATTATTACCAATGGTCCTTCCAGTCTGCCTATAAACAAAGCTAAATGGACTTATGAACACAAGTCCATACATTCTAACAATCTCACTGCTTTAAACTTGTTGAAAGGAGTAGTAGACACCAACACAGTTCCATTTGTTTGTAGCTATAGCTCAACAAAAAAAAATCTTGGATGGTCTTGTCAGCATCCATGAAGAACAAGAGAGGGCCAATTGTTTGATGGCTGACAATGATGATCAACCGACCAACCCGTCATCTTAGGTAAGCTCCGAACATGAAGATTTTACATTTGATGAACTCATGGACGCTTATGATGAACTGTCTAAGCAGTATAAGAAAATTAGATCAGAATATAAAAAATTGAAAAAGGGACTTAAGAACAATATTCGTGAATCCTTTTGTGAAAGATGTGCCGAACTTGAGAATATAAGTGAATATATGATGTTTGATGTGGATATGCATAAGGAACAAATTGTTTCCTTAAGAAAAGAAAATGAAGTTTTTGTGAATAAAATCGCTAAACTTGAAGAGAATGAAAAAGAGCTTAGAAAAGAGATGGATTCAATGTCCAATGATCAGAAGTTCTTTAATGAACTGATTAACAATGATGAGATCATTAAGGAAAATGAAGAACTCAGAAGACAAATTGATGTTCTAAATGATAGGCTGTCTGCCTTTGAAAAAGGGAAGCACATCGATGAAAATGACTCTGAAAAATTGCATGTGCTATAACTAGAAATTAAAGATTACAAAGAAATGAATGGCATGTTGAAGGATATGATCAATGCCTATGAGGAAGAGCTTGCTAGCTCTAAACTGCACATCTCATCCCCAGAAGATGATATCACGGATTTGGATAATTCTTTGAGTAAGTATGTGAGAGGCACAGAAAATCTGGACAGACTCCTGGGTACCAAAGTAAAAGATTGGAGGCATATAAATACTTGTATTTTCCATTTGAATATTAATGAAACTGAAAAAATCATTGTGCAAGAACCCCTCTCTTGGAGAATTTTGACCTCTCCACTCTCTCCCCCTAGTTTCTTCATCCCCAACCCCCATTCTAGAGTGATATCTCCTTCCCCCCACCTCCGGTGATCATCGGTGCCGCCGCCACCGCCGTCCGTGTCGCCATCACGCCGCCGCGGAGCCGCCTTCGGTGTTCTGTCCATCCTGGATAGAGGCTTCTTTTCCGAATGTCTTCTCTACACCAAGTGAAGATCTCAAGCTGCAGTTTTTATGGTGTGTTCTTCCCTTGTATCCCAAGCTCCACCTAAATTTTCACGCCCAAATTCCATCGTTTAGTATTTTCCCATTTTCGTGCATCTTTCATTCCTAGTTCTGTTTTGTCTCTGTCTACAGTGACAGTAGCCCTGCGTTTCCCACCTCCGGCCATCTTTTTGATTTGTCCAAACCCTCCCATTTTTACTGAAGTTCTGTTCATCACCCCCTACATCCACAAATTTTCTTAATTTTTTATCAGCCTTCTATCTATTTTTAGAAATTCGTGTTCTTCCTCAGCTACAGTATTGTCAGTCAGATCCCAGATCCGACCACCCTCCACTTCCAAAATCAGAACAAATCACCACCACCTCCAAATCCAGATCCAAAAATAGTCTTGGTTTCGTAACTTGATTTTCCACAACTTTTCAGAAGAACACAACCCCAGATTCTGACGTCTACCTCACGGTGAAAGGTAATCCACAGGAACATTCTCTGCTGACCTGAGATTTCAGGAACTGTACAACAGCAACCTTCAAAATTTGGCAATCAGAAGTACATGCTTGATTATTTTTCTGTAATCACCTTGGGTTGAAGCCCTTCGAAGCATCTTTCCAACAACGCCAATTTCGTCGCATTCTGACGTCGGGGCTGATCACAGCGTCCGTTCTCGCCAGAGCGCGCGCCGGAAAACAGAACCGGCAGGTCTGTGGCCGGTCATTCTGACCGGTGCCGAACGGAGCCGCCCGGCTTCCGACCGGCGGACCAGCGTGCCGCCAGCCCGGGGAACGCTTCCCTAAGTGTCCCCACTACAGCGGTGCCACCGGGTCCCACTCGACCCCTCCGGACAGCACGTGGGCCCCGCAGTCACAAGTTCGGGTACTGCCGAAGAGACGCGAGAAGCCGCACGTCAACCCGAATTCGGTCCTCCCGGGCCCGTTTGTGTAGCCCTTTACCTCCCTGCGTGGAGTGGGCAGCAATTCATTTGCTGTAATATGGTGTATTAATTGTCCCGGGAGTACGAGTTTCGGCCGGGTCCGTCGTCCCCACGCCGAGCGCGTGGAGGTATCGCATTCGCTCCCTTACATGGCATTTTGCTTACTTCATATATATTTGTTTATGCCGCTGCTAGAGAGCATGTGTAGGGATATCTAGCTCGCTTTATCTATTCATTACCGCTGCTGCGAGAGAGTGCGAGACCGTCCCGTGACTCGATCCGGGCACAAAAGAGAGCCATTCACCCTAGCTCATTGCCGGTTTCTCAACCGCGCACATCCGACGCTTCCCTCGTTAAGGGGCAGTCACGGGCTTGTCGTGTCCGTGTCTCATCCCGCATCAATTTGGTATCAGAGCGAGTTTGAGTCTAGGGTGTCCAAAAAAAAAGGGTGTCATTTACGTCTAGCCATTAGTCATTGTCTAAGTCGTGTTTAGGGTCATCATTGTTTTAAAACAAAAAAAGTGTCTTTTGGGTCGCATTTGCATACCATTAGTCGGTATATAAAAAGGTGTTGTCCGAACATTAGGCTACGCCTATCGGGAAGGCGCACACTTGCGCGAGTGATCTTCGGATCGATTAACTCCACCATGTACCGAGTCTTGGTTTACGTCTATGGTCCTTAGTGTGCATGCATTCCAAACTTGCATAGTCGGTCTAGTGTCTTGTCACCGTGTGTATGCATGTCCATATCCGCTACCCATGGCCATTCCCCAAGACCATACATCCGAGTGGTCAACATTTGTGGCCAAAGTCAATGTCCTCATGGACCGAGCCCTTGGTTTTACCCCTCTCACTATAAAAGTCGCTCTACCCAACGGGTCCACAACGAAACTCCATTTCACCGATAGGGAGTCGGATAATTGGGTTTCTCTTGACATCGTGGAGTCTCTCTCCAAGACAGGTGAGATTGTCCGCGATGGTGATTTTACTTGTGTTGAGTTCTATAAGAGGATCGACTCTGTTCTCTACATCGATGGCGCAGGGTGCAGGATCGGCACACTTGTTGGTTCATGCATCATTTTAGGGCAAATGTGGTTAGGAGAACGAAGAGCCAATCTTGACTGGGGCAAGAGGACTTGCACCTTATACCCACCTTACCTACCCGGCAAGATCACCCTCACATGTCCAGCCACCCAACCCCAGCGGCCCACTCTACATTCGGAACCATTATGCTTGGAGCCGTCTCACCCCGAGCCACCCGTGTTTCTTACGGGAACGCTATACATCGCCGAGCCACTTTTTAGTTGGCTCAAGGATGGCTTGGTCCCACCTCCCTTTCTGATGTGACACGACCTTGGACTTAAGCAAGCAAGCACATTCGTAATCTAAATGGGCCAATTTGGGCCGCCGCTCTCTCGTCGCTCACCCAAGCCCGGGGTAACTTGGAAATGCCAAGGTGAGGTTGAGGGGTTGGGCCCTTGCTGGTAGAGGGCCAGCAAGGCCAAGACTTGATTCCCAATGGATGTGGAAGCCCAAGACAATGGGGCCGACCAAGTGCCAAAGGCACCGGTTTCTCTCTTTTCCCACGGTGATCACTTATAGCACAAGAGCTTAAGGATCGGGCTCTCATTCACGGTCAGCGGAGTTTATGAACTAATATTGAAAAAACAAGCACAAATTAGAGCAAAGTTTGGAGCACTTACTCGATCGGTTTGAAGAAATCGGCCCCGCTCGGAGACGAGGGCGAGCGGGGAAGCGTGGGTTCCCGACACGCCGCGCCGGGGTAGCTTGACCTGTTTAAGCTATTACAACACTACACCCCATGCAAGGGGGGGATCGTGGGGAAGGGAAGATGATAGTTACAATCAAAACTACCTCCACACAGGGAGGGGCCTTCAGCCGGCCAAGCGGGGTGGGGAAAACTAGGGCTAAAACGATGATGAAGTGTATATGCTGAATCTGCCTTCTCTCGGCAATTGTGGATAGACAGTCGGTACTGTGGCTGCAGAACGTGATCAGGAATTTTACCGAGGGCGAGACTAGTGGGAAAATCTTTGTTATTGGAACTGGAGTGCCTCTGAATTTTTTTGAATTCTTATGGGGTCGCTGCTGGCCTGGGCAGGAGCTCGAACAGGGACGCTGATTCTCAGACTGACAGCAACTGGTTACTAATAGCAGGAAGAAGAGGTTGCCTCGGCCGCTCCCGAACTCCGAATCAGGTGCCGCCAGAGCCGCTGGAACTGTGGACGAGTCTTCTTTGCAACAGAACTAACGGGTAAGTCTAAAGATGCCGGAGAAGATCAAGGGACCCAGAACAGTGAGTGGGGGTAGGTGCAGACTGTGGGAAGCAGAGTCGCACGCCTGAGGAAGAAAATTCGTAACTTCTGCTGCCGGATGTCGAACGGCGTTCTGCTTCTTGGTTCTGAAAGTAGATAGGGAGAGGAAAAAGTTTGCAGAAGAGCTCGTGGCCTGATTCCTCCAGGGTTTGTCGTGGTGAAGCTTTCTCTCCGGATCAGGATCTCTGCAGAGCTAGCTCCTGGTTTCCAACAGCAGGTTGTAGAGGATGCCTCGATATCTCCCGAACTTGGAATCAAGCACCGTTAGAGTCGTTGGAACCGTGGACGAGTCCTCTTCGTAGAAAAACTGACGGAGAAGCCAAACGATGTCGGAGAAGACTAGGGGATGCATAACAATGGCGACTGGTCGGTGCAGACTATGAGTAGCAGATCAGCATAGCTGAGGGAGAAAAATGAGAACTCTGGATCACGAACGCCGAATGAAGTTCTGTTTCTTGATTCTGGAAGTAGACTGGGCGATGAAGAAATTTGAAGAAGAACGCGTGGACTGATTCTTTGGGATTCGTCGTGGCAGAGCTTCTAATCTGGCTCAGGTCCTCAGCCAAGGCAGAACTGCGCAGTTGTGGGAGAATGGACCTCATGGACGACTCGGATATCAGAAGAAGATGAAACCACTTCTGTTGCGAAGGAGACTGGTAGACGCTTCCGACGATGGTTCTTGGGTCTTCAAACTCATCCGGAAGAAGTCGTGGTGGCCGCTAAAAGTTGCTGGTTCATCTACAACCTCTGGACAGCAAACTGCAACTTTGAAGTAGCTTCCAATGACCAAGAAAGAAGAAGGGAAAGGGGGTAGATCAGTGTGGGAGTGACCCCTGGTTGTAAGGGGGTCTTGGAGGGGGTGTTCTAAGGTGTGGGAGGTGGAGAATAAGGTCTGGATGAGGGTCCAATAGATGGTGGTAGTGGGGGCTGCGAATTTGGTTGGAATGGAGAGAGGGAAAGGATATTCGAAAATAGGTTTAAGGGTGGGGTTAATTTTTTGTCTTGGGAATGGGGGGGTTGTGTTGGGGAAGGGAAGGGGTGCTTGGGGTAGTGGGAAGGGTGCTTGGGAAAGTGGGAGGGGTAGTTGGGGGTTGGATGGTGAGGAGAGGATTGGTGGAGGGGGTCTTGGGAAGGGGTGGAGTATTGATGAGGGTTGTGGGGAATGGGAAGAGGCTTAAATGGGGTAGGTGGGGAGTGGAGGTGGTTGGGAAGGGAGGAGAGAGAAGAAATTTCGAATTTGGGTGTTGAGGAGAGAGAGAGTGGAGTGAAAAAGAGAGATTAAGAGAGGGAAGGGTGGGGAATCTCTCCCCTAGGGTTTCTTACCCAAAAAATGGAATCTCTCCACTAGATAAGAAGTGTAAACTCTCAAAATGGTAAGTTTTTTCATTTATTGATTCATTAAGTTGGAATGGGGGGAATGGGGTCCTATATATAGGAAACCCACATTTCTACAAAAGTCCCTGACAATTGACTCAATGACAAATAACCGAGGGGGTAGGGGAGAGCCCTTGGGCCAAGCCCAATGAAATGGGCCCCATAGCTAACTAGACAACCTGATGACACTCAAACTTAGGGAAATGAACACAAGACCTAGGAACATGACTCAAATAAAAGGGAAAATACATCAAATGACTCAAATAAAAATTACATAGGACTCAAAATTAAATGACTAGAACATTCCGGATGCAACCGGGGCGAGGAGACGAGCTGTGAACGTGGGCATGGGAGGTGATGTCCCCATCACTTTCCATCCATGGACCCCATCCTCCCTTTAGTGCCGGTCAACTCCTTCCATACCACATTTCGATCTAGTCACCATGTTGACACATTGGACGATCTTGTCATGGAATTAGATTCACAATGGAAGTTGACACATCTTTTGGCGCGAGGCTTTGACCAACCCGCTAGTCTTAGCTTCACCCATCCGGCCTTAGGGTCCATTACTTCCGTATGCACCGTGGGGTGTGTCACCACGGAGATTCTTCTACTCCTCCTGATGCCGGCCGAGTCCGACTTCATTCCCTTTTGCCCAAGGGAGGAATCTTATTTCCTACACATGTCGTCGTCCCACCGATTATAATGTATGGCGGTGATTATGAATTCCAAACTTGGGACCATGTCATGTTGGAACCCATCTCACGGGGTCATACCTTCATCGACCCTTTTGATCCCCTCACTAGTGAATCTCCCGAGCCGCCATCTTCACTCCACTTCCTCCGCGGAGTTCACTATCAAGCCTTTTCCACTCGGGCCAAGCAACCTCCACATAGTCATAGGTCCGAACCATCATTCGGGGGTAAGGAAGACTTTGGTTTCCCCGATCCCTCTAAACCACCCGCACCTCCCGGACTTCCCGCATCCAAGCCCAATGTCCATGATTGGTGCATCGTAGTATGTCTAGGAGTTCCCCATGACGTTAACCTCCGGTTACGTCAAATGCATGCATGGCACACGTTCGGGTATCCTAGTCCGCCGTCATCCATGTACGGGTCGGACTAACATTAGGTGTGTCTAGGGTCATAGATGAGTTCGTGTGTTTTCCTTATGTTGTTTCTTTGCATGGTTTGTGTGTAGTTTGAGAGTCTGCATGTGTCTTGTGTAAGCTCGTTGTCGTTCTCTTATGAGTAAGATGTGATTGGACTCCTTCGATGAGTATGGGATCAGTTCTACATCTATACCCGGATCAGTCACCTACAGGAACTCAGCGGTGATTCCTAGTGAGTCTTCAAGCTGCTTCCTTCCCTTTGAGAGTGCCCCACCCGGAGTGTTCACCTCTAGCCCATGGCAGCTTGTGCATATCGAGTATATATGGAATGAGCAAGTGCTGGTCACTTGGAGTGGAGCGTACCCGCGTTACATGGCACGGTAACAGATCCACCGGAGTACTCGAGCATCCATACCCCTACTCGACGGGGTCGAGTTCCTCCGACCCGGGGAGAGTTGATGGGAATCGACGCCGAGCATGTACTTTTTCTATTACATTTATGTCCTTTTAGTTTGTGTTTATATCCTTGGGAAAGTATGTACGCAAATATAAGGCTTTATAAGTCAAGGAGTCGTTCCCATGGATTGTGTGGGGTTTTATGTAATTATACAGTAGGACCAGCAAGGGGGCTCTCAGCCCTTTCCCATTGGTCCATGTCACCTATGTGGGGTTGGTCAACCATCCTAGGTGGGCATCTAGAAGGGTTGAATGTCAAATGCCACATGGGTAGACAAAGGGAGTAAAAAGTCTAAGGTAGGCTACCTACCATGTCAAGCTTGTCTCCCACTTGGGTTATTTTATTTTTTTTGTGTTTGTTGGTCACATTTAATCTAGGCCATTCATTCCCCATCCCTAGATCCAATGGTGGAGATTGGATTAGATTGGAGGCATATAAATACTTGTATTTTCCATTTGAATATTAATGAAAGTGAAAAAATCATTGTGCAAGAACCCCTCTCTTGGAGAATTTCGACCTCTCCTCTCTCTCCCCCTAGTTTCTTCATCCTCAACCCCCATTCTAGAGTGATATCTCCTTCCCCCCACCTCCGGTGATCATCGGTGCCGCCGCTGCCGCCGTCCGTGTCGCCATCACGCAGCCGCGGAGCCGCCTTCGGTGTTCTGTCCATCCTGGATAGAGGCTTCTTTTCCGAATGTCTTCTCTCCACCAAGTGAAGATCTCAAGCTGCAATTTTTATGGTGTGTTCTTCCCTTGTATCCCAAGCTCTACCTAAATTTTCATCCCCAAATTCCATCGTTTAGTATTTTCTCATTTTCGTGCATCTTTAATTCCTAGTTCTGTTATGTCTCTGTCTACAGTGACAGTAGCCCTACGTTTCCCACCTCCGGCCATCTTTTTGATTTGTCCAAACCCTCCCAATTTTATTGGGAGTTCTGTCCATCACCCCTACATCCACAAATTTTCTTAATTTTTTATCAGCCTTCTATCTATTTTTAGAAATTCGTATTCTTCCTCAGCTACAGTGTTGTCAGTCAGATCCCAGATCCGATCACCCTCCACTTTCAAAATCAGAACAAATCACCACCACCTCTAAATCTAGATCCAAAAATAGTCCTGGTTTCTTAACTTGATTTCCCACAACTTTTCGGAAGAAGACAACCCCAGACTCTGATGTCTACCTCATGGTCAAAGGTAATCCACAGGAAAATTCTCTGCTGACCTGAGATTTTAGGAACTGTACAACAGCAACCTTCAAAATTTTCCAATCAGAAGTACAGGCTTGATTATTTTTCTGTAATCACCTTGGGTTGAAGCCCTTCGAAGCATCTTTCCAACGGCGCCAGTTTCGTCGCATTCCGACGTCGGGGCTGATCGCAGCGTCCGTTCTCGCCAGAGCACGTGTCGAAAAATAGAACCGGCAGGTCCATGGCCGGTCATTCCGACCGGTGCCGAACGGAGCCGCCCGGCTTCCGACCGGCGGACCAGCATGCCGCCAGCCCGGGGAATGCTTCCCTAAGTATCCCCACTACAGCGGTGCCACTGGGTCCCACTCGACACCTCCGGACAGCACGTGGGCCCCACAGTCACAAGTTCGGGTGCCGCCGAAGAGACGCGAGAAGCCGCCCGTCAACCCGAATTCGGTCCTCCCGGGCCCGTTTGTGTAGCCCTTTACCTCCCTGCGTGGAGTGGGCAGTAATTCATTTGCTGTAATATGGTGTATTAATTGTCCCGGGAGTACGAGTTTCGGCCGGGTCCGTCGTCCCCACGCCGAGCGCGTGGAGGTATCGCATTCGCTCCCTTACTTGGCATTTTGCTTACTTCATATATATTTGTTTATGCCGCTGCTAGAGAGCATGTGTAGGGATATCTAGCTCTCTTTATCTATTCATTACCGCTGCTGCGAGAGAGTGCGAGACCGTCCCGTGACTCGATCCGGGCACAAAAGAGAGCCGTTCACCCTAGCTCATTGCCGGTTTCTCAACCGCGCACATCCGACGCTTCCCTCGTTAAGGGGCAGTCACGAGCTTGTCATGTCCGTGGTCTCGTCCCGCATCAAAGAAGGTATCAGATAATGTATAGACTTGGTTCAGGCTGTTTAACAAAGTGTGTACAGCCATGATGCAGCTTGAGTGTATAGACTTGAAGGTTAACAGACGAGTGTATAGACTTGAGAGTTAACAAACGAGTGTATAGACTTGAGGCCTGATATCAAGTGTATAGACTTGAAGCTTTGAAACCGAGTGTATAGAGTTGAAGGTTAACGATCGAGTGTATAGACTTAGTTGAGTGAGCATGCAGTGTACATACTTGAAAACCCTTCAACAACTTGAGTGTATAGACTCAGAAGCAAACGCTAGGCAAACGATGTGTAGACTTGGCCAGAAAATGTAGGGAAAGATATGAGTGTATGGACTTGGCCAAACGTAGGGAAAGGTGAGAGTGTATGGACATGGCAAAACGTAGGAAAAGGTGAGGAGTGTATAGACTTGGCTTCACTTCGAGCAGCCACAGTGATGTATAGACTTGGCCTTTGAGATGTGGCTGTACAGACTTTGTGTGAAAGCTTGAACAGGCTTTGGCTGTACAGACTTGGCAACCTTCAACTCACTGCGATGTACAGACTCTGAAGAATAGCAGCCAGTGTATGGACTTGCTCAGCCTGAGGCACTGTATAGACTTCAGTTCAAAGCCAATGTATGGACTTGATGAGACACTCACGAGTGTATAGACTTAGAGTGAGGCATACAGTGTATAGACTTTATGAAATTCAAGCAATGCAACACAATGTATATACTTAGAAATAGTAAGTGAGACGTGTGTAGAATGTATATACTTTAAAGCCTTCAAGCGTCCTCGGTGTACAGACTTGCAGACAGATGCATTAACAAGCCTATCGGATGTATAGACTTTGATGTAGAGGCTTGAGTTACACAAGCAAAGTATAGACACCGAAGATGTGTGCGTAAAGCTCATCAATGTATAGACTATGCAACGGCATCAAAGCAACACATCGATGTACAGACTTGAAATGGCATGCAGCAGATGATGAACACCCAACGTACAGACATGCTGTCCCTTCAGCTGACGACCCCAGTGTATAGACTTGTTGCCTTGAGGGTGATGTACAGACTTTGGCTAAGCAGGCCACAGTCTAATGTATAGACTTCCGGTGTGAATGAAATGATGTACATACTTGCTCAAACAGTCCGATGTATGGACTTGAACGCTTCGAAGGCCAAAACAGTGATGTCTAGACTTTGAAACAAAGGCAATGTATCGACTTTGAAACAAAGGCAATGTATAGACTTTAAAAACCAAAGGCAGTGTATAGGCTTGATGCAGTTCAACTGCCAATGTACATACTTTGATTCCCAAATGCGATGTATAGACTTTATGAGAAGGCAACTGAACACCGTACACACTTCCAACGTACAGACTTCATATGAACAGTCCAATGTGCATACTTCCCTTCGATGCATCTACAGTGCAATGTATTGGCTTGACGAACATTATGCAATGTATGGACTTTGATGAAGGGCCAAATGTATGGACTTCGCCTGAAATGCAGGAACCTGGGCGCTGTACAGACTTGAGTCTTCAACAGACCGATGTACATACTTGGAAGGCTCTGAAGGCAATGTACAGACTCTACCCATATGCAGACTTTGCCTAAAATGCAGTGTGAGACGCTTGCTGAGACGGACGCTGTACAGACTTTGAATGCACTAAGACGCTGAACAAGACGGTGTTGGATTTTTGTGACTTCCCTAGTGTTTTGATGATGAGCATCACTATGTTAAATATTGTCATTTTAATCAGATATCTTGAGTAATGTTATGCATTTGAAATTTCCATGATTAACAGGAAAACTGCCATGAGGTATTACCTTGCATGTCTGTACTGTTGCTTTCTTACTTCGTGTTGTTTGTGTTTACTGCACTTCGTGTTATCCGTTTTGAACGTCGTTATTTGTTCCATCGCGTGCTGAACACTGCAGCACCACGTGCTGCTTTCTGTGCCACCTCGTGTCGCTCCAACTGTGTCACCCCTATGTCTTCGAGTCTTATGTTCTGGCCAAGTCTATACAGCCTCATCTTTACCTTCGTTCCAAGCCAAAGTCTACACATTCGTTTCCTTGGGCAAAGTCTATACATCGTGGCCTTGAACTCTCAGTCTGTACACTCTTTATTTCAAAGTCTGTACATTGTTGCCTTGAAGACCGTTCTAAGTCTATACATCCAGTTGAATGCAAAGTCTACACATCGCCTGACATCATATGAAGGCTGTACGTTGGAAGTGTCTTTCTTGCTTTGTGACCACACTTCGTGTCGGTTTCTGTGTTCATCTTCGAGTTAGTTTCAGTCCGTGTCGTTTCGTGTCGTCCTCATCTTCGAGTCGTTCGTAAGTTCGAGCAATTTTGTATTCGAGTCGTTTTGTTTATGTCTTCGTGTTGTTTCTGTGTTTGTGTCTTCGTGTTATCTTTTGTGCTTGTGTCTTCGTGTTATTTTTGTGTTTGAGTCTTCATGTTATTTCTGTGTTTGTGTCTTAGTGTTGCTTTTATGTCTTCGTGTTGCCTCTTTCTATCTTCGTCCAGGTTTCCTCTGATCGCGTGTTTTACTACCGTTTTACTCCGTGTTATTTCCTTCTCACCTCGTGTTGTTCTCATCTGACTTCGTGTCGTTCCCTTTGTAGTGTTAACTTTATTACTGTGTATCTCATCTCTTTCTCTCTTTGCCTCGTGCTATTTTCATCTGACCTCGTGTCATTCTCTCTTTATTTCGTATTGTAGTAATCTTGTGTATCTCGTGTCGTTCTCAGAATAGTGCATCTCATATTGCTACCACATACCTCGTGCAGTTTTAGTTTTTATGGCCCTGAGTTTTAATCATTTTAATTCTTTGCAGGAGAAGAAGAAAAATAAAAAGAAGAAGGTGGTCCGAGGAATAATATTCCCCAGTGACTGGGCTACACGTGATCCAATACTAAAGGAACCAATGCTAATAAGGGCACGTGGCAAGAAGGTTCTGGATCGAGCGCGGGAAGCACACGCCTTGCATGCACCCTCTTGATCGCTTATAAAAGCACTGCCTCACCATCTACGAAAAGTGAGGAGCTCCGAGATTACAGTAAAGAAATTTGAGTGAGAGCAGAAGAGAAAGAGCCTCCCTGAGAAACTAGAGTGTTCCAGTTGAGAGAGAAGAGAGAGCAGAAGAGTGATCAGAAGATGGGTATTGACTTACGGATCAAATCCGAAGTCTGCTGCTCAGTTTGAGTTACATTGTTTCCAGTTTCTGAAATTTGGATTCCTTCTTTCTTGTTTTCATTTTTATCTGTTTTTCCTTCTTGATTGAAAGTTCTCTGTGTTACCTCCTAGTGTTCAGGGGAAGAGAGAGACGTGGTCTCTCTGGTTCACATTCAACAGAGGTTGCAGTATTGTTCCCTCTCATAGAAGAGGTGTTCCCTCTGGGCTTCAGAGGAAGAGAGACCTTGGTCTCTGGTTCTAGTGACTGCAGATCACTAGTGTTCCCTCCGGTTGGAGGAAGAGCAAATTGTTTCCTGGTTTCTAGGGACTTGGCGTCCTTAGGGTTCCCTCCGGGTGTGGAGGAAGAAGGGAGGGTGTTCCCCTGGTGAAGCTGTGAATCAACCGTTGTCGAAGACTGAGTCTGCTTTGCTAGCAGGTGCTAGTGGAAGCCTCACTTCGATTTGAAGTGAGGGGTGGACGTAGGCAGACTGGAGGTCTGACCGAACCACCTTAAAAACCTCTGGGTACTCGTGTGATTGTCTGTGGTGATTTTGTGGTGTGCCTTCTATCCACTCGAGCTATTGTCCGCACTGTATTTTTGTGGGTTCAACTCCGAGATTGCTTGTTTTAAGTGAATCATTCTTCAGTAATTTTTAATCGGTTGAAAACAGTGATCTATTCATCCCCTCCCCTTCTAGATCACTTCATATTTCTTGTATCACTTGGTATCAGAGTGGGTATTTCCCAATATGTGGTCCAACGTCCAGGGAGACGGATCCGCTGGTCCTCGCAGCTACATTGCTGAAGGGCAGTCAATCACCCGTCCCCCTTTCTTCGATGGTAATAACTATTTCTTTTGGAAGAACAGGATGGAAGTCTTCATCAGGGCCCAAAGCCACAAGCTCTGGAGAGTAATTACAGATGGTCCGTACCAACTTCTACCGAACGAAGACATATAGATAGAGGAACAGGTTAAGCTTTCCGCACTGAATTGGACAGCTCCTAGCATCATACAGTGCGCCGTCCACCCGGAAGAGTACTTGAGGATTTCAGCGTGCAAGGCTGCAAAGAAAATGTGGGATGAATTGCAGTTAATTTATGAGGGCACATCTCAGGTGAAAGCTACCAAGATCAATATGCTCACAACTCAGTATGAGTTGTTTAAGATGAAGCCAGAGGAGTCGATCATAGAAATGTATGCTAGATTGTCTGTGATCATCAATAGTCTGAGAGGATTTGGAAAGGAGATTCAGCAAGAAGACATTGTCAAGAAGATCCTTAGGTCCCTAACCCCCATCTGGGATACTAAGGTGACCGTCATAGAGGAATCTAGAGATTTATCCACCATGTTAGTAACCCAGCTGATTGGGTCTCTCATGACCCACGAAATGAACTTCAAACAAGGGAATGATGGACATGACAGAAAGGGAAAGAATGTTGCTCTGAAAGTCTCACGACATACTAAGAAGAGCAGCAGCAGCAGCAGCAGTGGTGGTAGTAGCGAAGACTTTGACGGATTCTCAGACCTGGATAAGGGGGAGCAGGCCATGCTCACCAGGCCATTCAGAAAGTTCTTGAGGACTAAAGGGAAATTCTATAGGAGAAAGAGATTTAATGCTGCAAGGAAGTCTCCTGAACGAGAACTTGAGAAGAACCGGGTTTTTAAGAAAGTTACATGCTACCATTGTCAGAAACCTGGTCACATGAAAAGTAAATGTCCAGAGTTGCAAGCTAAGGCTCCCGGATACCAGAAGAAGATGGTGCACAAGAAGAAGAAAGCCATGCTGTGCACATGGAGTGACGAGGAGGAGGATCCAGAAGCCACCTCGTCCAGTGAAGGTGAAGAGAAGACATGCCTCATGGCCAACCATGAGGAAGAGGTAACGAACTTATTTGAGAATTTTACTTTGGACGATTGGGAGGACGCCTATGGCGACCTGTTAGCTAAATATAATTTTCTAATCAAGGAGCACAAAATGCTTAAACGAAAGTTTCACTCTGTTTTTGAGGAACACTCTATTGCTGTTACGGACAACATGAAAACCAAGGAGATGGCCATTGAGCTAGATAAGGCTAGAAGTGAGATCGAGAAGTTTAGAATGGAAAGAGAGGAAAATCTAGCTAGGATGAATGAGCTGAAGAGTAAAACTGAAGAGAGTAAAAGGAGTTTAGACTGATTGCAGAAAAATATGAGGCGGTTAGAAAAGTTAATCAGGAACTCCAGGACCAACGTAATGAACTTCAGAAGGAGATTGAGGACAAAGGAAAAATGCTAGAAAAATTTACAGAGGGGAGAAACAATCTGGATGCCCATCTGGGGTCGAGGGTAAACTTTAATAGGGAGGGATTATGATACAATCCCACAAGTAAAAAACCCTTTGAATTCAAAACTATCACGTTCTTCCCCGCCAAGGCAAAGAAAAATTGGAAACCCCATCCAGTTCCAAATCTGTCTCTACATTGAAGGTTTCGACCAGCAAATCTATTCAATCCACTGGTTAGCAGGCTAAGTCAGGAAATCCTGAGACTAGAATTGTTCCTGTGCTACAGTTGTGGAACAAAGGTTTTCACAGGACCATTCCTATTGATGTCACTAGAAAGGTGAACAGCTTTGCTGAGAAAGTTCAGCATGCTAGTTATCAAGGAAAGCATGCAAACATGCACCACCTTTAGTACAATTTTCATTTGAACAAAAATGGTTACATGAATTATGCTCAACACACACGAGGTTCCTCTAAGAGGCCAAACAATAATTTTTCTGTTCGGAAACAGCATAATTTTAATAGGAATGGGCTCATTCAACGCCCACTGAGAAATGCCAAGAAGGAAGAATCAATCCACATGAAACCACTGAAAAGAACAGTAAAACAAATGTGGGTTCCTAAGTGCTTTTTGCATAAATTGAAAACTGTCTTTGGACCCAATTTGAATTGGGTCCCACATTACTCTGTCTAAACTCTCGCAGGTTAGCCTGGCAGCCGAGCATAACAAGTGGTATCTTGACAGCGGCTGTAGCAGGCACATGACAGGAGACCGGTCCAAATTTAGTAAACTGAAAATGAAGTTTGAGGGCCTGGTCAAATTCGATGGAAATAACAGAGGAAGAATAATTGGAATTGGTATAGTTGGTAAGTCCTCTACTAACTCCATTGAAGATGTGTATCTTGTAGAAGGACTTCAGCACAACTTGATAAGTATAATTCAACTCTGTGACAAAGGACACAAGGTACTCTTTGACCACAATTCCTACACTATTTTTGATGAGGGCATCCCTTGCCCCTCCACATTTTCTCCGGACTCGGATTGTTCGTCGACAAGTGCCATTATGTTAGTCATGTATTTTTGAGTCTAGTCATGTAATCTTCACATTTTATTTGAGTCAATATCATGTAATTTTCCCTTTATTTGAGTCATGTACCTAGGTTAGTGAGTCGTTTTCCTAAGTATTGTGTCATTAGGTTGGTTTGTTAGGCTAGTGGGCCCAATTCATTGGGCTTGGCCCAAGGGCACCCCTATCCCTTCGGTTATTTGTCATTGAGTCAAATGTCAGGGACTTTTGTAGAAATGTGGGTTGCCTATATATAGAACCCCATTCCCCTCATTTTGAAGTAATGAACAATTGAATGAAAATTGAAATCCACTTCCAAATCTCTCTCTCTCTCTCTCTCTCTAAGGGGTCCCCCCCCCTCTCTCTCTCTCTCTCCCTCCACCCCAATTTTTGGAATTTTCTCTCTCCTCCCCATTCACCCTTCATTAAGACCTCTCCCCTTCCCCATACACCCATTTAACTCCCCCCCAACCCAAGGTGGCATCCTCCAATCCACACCCCACCTCCCAACCCCCAACTACCCAACACCACTTCCTAAGCACCCCTTCCTCTCCCCAAGGTTGAAGGGGCTCTTCCCTAAGCCCAAATTCAAATTTCCCTCTCCCTAGGGCAGTGCCCTTCCATCTCCCCACCTCCCAAACCACCCAAAGTCGCAGCCCCCCTTCCCCATACCAGCCAAGTTCACCCTCCACCTCTTACTCTCTTGGCCATCCCCTTCCCCACCCCCTCATCTTCTTCTCATTCAGCCTCTGTTTCAGGCAGCAGAGTTGCAGCGACTTGAAGAGGCAGCCACGACCGTCTCTCAAAGCTTCAGGTGGAAAGGCCTACATTGCTGGAATCTTCATCGAGATAGCTTTCCAACGGTGGTGGTGTTGCCGGCTTCCGAGTTCGGAGCTGTCCGGAGGAGCGTCATCTTCAACGACTGCGCAATCTGTCCCAGACTGAAGACCAGAGCAATATTGGAAGCTGTTCTGCGGTCAACCTTGGAGAATTCGAGCACACTTCCTTCTACAAAATTCTCTTTCGGCTAGTCCTCCATCAGTAGCAGAAAGAACGATGCCAATCTCCTGCCCGAGCTATTTGTTCTGAATTATTTCGTCGGAGTGTGCAGTCTGCCACCAGTGGACTCAGATTTGACCTGTCTTCATTTATCTGGCCACCGTTCTCATCTCTGACCTCGGATTGTGGCCCCGTCAACTTCTGCTCTAAGCTACTCCGACCACGATCGCGTCACCACCAGTTTCGTTCAATTTGAAGTTCGGGAGCGACCGCAGCGCCTTCTGCAATCCACTGCATCAGTCTGAAGCAGAGTGTTGCTGTCCTGCTCCAGTCGCCGGTCCGATCAGCCCCGAGGTCCAGAGCTTCCCAAAAAATTCAGGCATCATCCTCTGTCAGTTGGGAAACTTTTTCCACAGGTTTCGTTAAGATCTGAGCTCTGTGGAATTTGTGGCATTGACATCACCGGCCCCCTGTCCAACAATTCTGAAGGTTGGCAGAACCGGCGGGGATCGGCAAATCGGGTTTCCTTAGCATAAGTCCCCACCCCGCTTGGCCGGCTGAAGGCCCCTCCCTGTGTGGAGGTAGTATTGGATGTAATAAGAATAATCCCCTCCCCAAGATCACCCCTCCTGCGAGAGGTGTTGTGGTGTAATCTTTCCATTTCAGGTTGAAGCGACACCGACGCGGCATGCGGGTGCATACCCTCACCTCCCCGCTCGCCCCCGTCTCCGGCCGGAGTCGGCGTCTTCACGCCGGCTAGGTGAGCTCCTGAACATCTCTCATTGCTGTAATGGACTTGCATAGCTTAGTATTGCTATAGTTACTCCGTCGGCGGTAAGAGAGTGTCCGATTTTAAATTGCTACCCAAATTGAGTGACCACCGTGGGCGAGTTGTGAGAGCATCCACTTAACCCACACCCTTGGTGTGTTGGCCGCCCATGATTTGGGCATCCTAGGCCCATTTGGGGTTCTCCCCAAGCTAGCCAACCATTGGAGCCTCAAGGTCCCGCCTCGGACCCTCTCCAACATCGCCTAGTCGCCATCGGGCACTAGTGTGCGCCATACGGGTGAGCTCGCTAGTGTGAGTCCGCTGCTCAAACTTGAATGCTTGCAAAATAGGTCCATAGGTGGTGTCACATCAAGTGGTATCAGAGCAAGCTCACAACTTGTCTCTATCAAGTTGGTCCTAGGGCATGTCTATGCATTTAGAGTGTTCAAGTGCATCACTCTTGTCCCCTAGTATGGCCACCTCATATCGACCTTACCAATCGGCCCACTCCATAAGTCCAAGCCACCAAGAGATGCCTACCACTAACACTCATAACTTCCCTGGCCATGTCAACTACTTCATGAAAGCCTTGACCTATGCCAATGAGCGGCTTGATAACATATCGGGCCGACTCAACCAACTTGGAGAAAATAGGCCCGCCCCAAGGACGGACGATAGGATGGTCCCTTTCCCACTTCCCACCTTTGATGGAACCTCTCCTAGAGAATATTTAGATTGGGAAGCTACAATGGACCAATACTTCACTTGGTATCATATGTCCGAGGATGAAAAGGCATTGGTTGAGAAAAATGCAACTTACCAAACGGGCAGAAACTTATTGGATGCAAATTGTCGGGCTAAAGGTACTTAGAAGGGAAACTCCCATCACCACTTGGAAGGACATGAAGGAAAAACTTAGGGCTAGATATGTTTCCCCCTCATACTCAAATCACCAAGACCTAAGGAGCACTTCAACTCCTTCATCCCCACCTAGCCAACCCATGACCCTAATTCCCCATTCCACATCACTTCCCACCTATCCTACCCCAACCACCACACCAGCACCCTACCTACAAACTCCCACCACAACCATATGTCCACAAACCCAATTGGACCCCGTGTCCACCCATCCACCGAGGCCCATACTGGCCACCACCCCCAAACCCAAAACCCCTCACCAAACCCATACCCCACAAGCCCCCTTGACCACCACCACAAACCCACCATCATCCCCAAAAAGGGACACATCTCCCAAAACAAATCAACCAAAAATCCCTCACCCAACCCACCTCCCGCTTCCTACACCAATCTTTCCCCAACCTAGGCCTCCTCTACTTCCCCTTCCTATCCCAACCCAAGCCCATGCTTGTTCACCACCCCGGGTGTGTCATACGCTAGCTATCACCAAACCACCCCCCATAGATCCCCCTACTCCATTAGCAATAGAAGTTGCAACCCACACACCCACCCAAGTGGAGAAGGATGCCCATCCGGATCCACCTCCCAACATAGAGGAAATTCAAAGGCCAAACAACTCACACACCTCTAGCCTAGCTCCTCTAGAGACACCCAACCTCACCATAGGTAAGTCCATACTCCAATGGCTCAAGAAAGGTTTCACCATTCCTAGTTCACAACCATGCCACCTACCCATGGGATATCAATCCCAAATCATTCCCATTCAGCCACATGTCACTTATCAAACTTCCTATTGTGTGGAAGATTTGGGAGACTTAGTGAACTACCTACATTGGCAAATTCACTTGACCAATATGCTAGCCATGAGACCGTCCGAAACTAACACCATTAGCCTAGCATATCCCACCATTGGCTCCATCACTTCCATCTACACTAATGGCCAAGTTACTAGTGAGATCATCCTCCTTCTTCCCATGGAGGAAGAACCTATTCTATTCCACTCCCCAACCATAGAGATCCCAAGTGCTTTGATCGGCCAACCCATTAGCAACTTTGGCCCAATTATTGAGGAGGAGGACTCACCATTCGAGGACCTTGAGAGCATAGAGTACCCCTACCAAGGTGACCCTTACCATGATCCCTTTAACCCTTTTCTATGGGAGCCTAGATCTCCATGTAACCCACTCACCTTATTCACCACCCACCCTTTCCTACCCCCACCCACCATGTTGGGCCAAGCCCACCTCATCCATGACCCAGGTTACACCATAGGAATCATGACCTTAGGCAACACTCGCCTAGAGATCAAGAAGGTGCCCCACCTTATATCCACCTACCTAGATCCCTTCGACCCTTTTGAGTGGAAGCTCAAAGACCACCCCACCATCCCACATGAGGAAGTCATCTTTGGGAAAGGAATTCATATGTCTTGGCACATCACACTGCTTAGCATGATTAGTCTGTCGGGTACATTCATCCATATCACCCACATGTCAAGAAGAAAACATGAGTGGTCAATATTTGGTTGTAATGGTCCACCATCATTCATCATAAATCTCAAACATGTTAGGAGCATTCATGGATGTCCGGGTCCTCCAACATTCATGACACTCACTCACAAGAGGGACACCTATGGATGCCCCGGTCCTCCCAAATCCTTCAAAGTCTTCATAACATCAATGCATGATAGGTCTATATGTGGTTGTCCTGGACCCCCTTTGCATATCATACATTGTCAACTCACACCGCATCATAGTACATGGCATATGCATTCAAGCAAGTATCAAGCAACAAGCGGTGGGATTCACAAGAAACGAGCACAAACTCCTAAGCACCACTTTGAGTTCCAAGTTGATAACTTGGCGATGATGGCTTTGGAGTGGCTCTACTTTAGGGTCACCTCCAATCTGAGGGCACGAGGACTTGGACCTTGCCAAGTTCCGAGTGGCTTTGGCTACCAAGCTTATGGGTTGAACTTTCAAAAGGGTTTTGGGATTCTCCCCATTTCTCATGTGGCGGATCTAGCACGCTCTAAGGGCACCGCGGTGGATCTTAGTGAGTGCCTCGAACTTACACCTACCCTTGTGAGAGACACCCTCGGAGTGCCACCACAAATAGCCTGAGAGCCCGACGTGAGCACACAGCGGCAATACTAGGCAAGCAAGATCCCATCGCCAGCATGAGGGTATGACCAAGCCACTTTGTCGAGCTGAAGCGCCGTTCCCCGACTATGGTCACGGGTTGAGTATGGAGATCGTGGATCACCCAGAGCCGCAGTTCGATGTACTACTTCTCTGGTTGACCCATACTCGACGGGGTCGAGTTTTCCCCACCCCGGGGATATGATGAGGGCATCCCTTGCCCCTCCACATTTTCTCCAGACTCGGATTGTTCGTCGACAAGCACCATTATGTTAGTTATGTATTTTTGAGTCTAGTCATGTAATCTTCACATTTTATTTGAGTCAATATCATGTAATTTTCCCTTTATTTGAGTCATGTACCTAGGTTAGTGAGTCGTTTTCCTAAGTATTGTGTCATTAGGTTGGTTTGTTAGGCTAGTGGGCCCAATTCATTGGGCTTGGCCCAAGGGCACCCCTATCCCTTCGGTTATTTGTCATTGAGTCAAATGTCAGGGACTTTTACAGAAATGTGGGTTGCCTATATATAGAACCCCATTCCCCTCATTTTGAAGTAATGAACAATTGAATGAAAATTGAAATCCACTTCCAAATCTCACTAGATCTCTCTCTCTCTCACTCTCTCTCTCTCTAAGGGGTCCCCCCCTCTCTCTCTCTCTCTCCCTCCACCCCAATTTTCGGAATTTTCTCTCTCCTCCCCATTCACCCCTCATTAAGACCTCTCCCCTTCCCCATACACCCATTTAACTCCCCCCCAACCCACGGTGGCATCCTCCAATCCACACCCCACCTCCCAACCCCCAACTACCCAACACCACTTCCGAAGCACCCCTTCCTCTCCCCAAGGTTGAAGGGGCTCTTCCCTAAGCCCAAATTCAAATTTCCCTCTCCCTAGGGCAGTGCCCTTCCATCTCCCCACCTCCCAAACCACCCAAAGTCGCAGCCCCCCTTCCCCATACCAGCCAAGTTCACCCTCCACCTCTTACTCTCTTGGCCATCCCCTTCCCCACCCCCTCATCTTCTTCTCATTCAGCCTCTGTTTCAGGCAGCAGAGTTGCAGCAACTTGCAGAGACAGCCACGACCGTCTCTCAAAGATTCAGGTGGAAAGGCCTACATTCTGGAATCTTCATCAAGATAGCTTTCCAACGGTGGTGGTCTCGCCGGCTTCCGAGTTCGGAGCTGTCCGGAGGAGCATCATCTTCAACGACTGCGCAATCTGTCCCAGACTGAAGACCAGAGCGATCTTGGAAGCTGTTCTGCGGTCAACCTTGGAGGAATTCGAGCACACTTCCTTCTACAAAAATCTCTTTCGTCTAGTCCTCCATCCGTAGCAGAAAGAACGACGCCAATCGCCTGCCCGAGCTATTTGTTCTGAATTATTGCATTGGAGTGTGCAGTCTGCCACCAGTGGACTCAGGTTTGACCTATCTTCATTTATCTGGCCACCATTCTCATCTCCGACCTCAGATTGTGGCCCCGTCAACTTCTACTCGAAGCTACTCCGACCACGATCGCGTCACCGCCCGTTTCGTTCAATTTGAAGTTCGGGAGCGACCGCAGTGCCTTCTACAATCCACTGCATCAGTTCTGCATCAGTCCGAAGTAGAGTGTTGCTGTCCTGCTCCAGTCGCCGGTCCGATCAGCCCCGAGGTCCAGAGCTTCCCAAAAAATTCAGGCATCATCCTCTGTCAGTTGGAAAACTTTTGGCGCAGGTTTTGTCAAGATCTGAGCTCTGTGGAATTTGTGGCATTGACATCACTGGCCCCCTGTCCAATAATTCTGAAGGTTGGCAGAACCGACGGGGATCGGCAAATCGGGTTTCCTTAGCATAAGTCCCCACCCCGCTTGGCCGGCTGAAGGCCCCTCCCTGTGTGGAGGTAGTATTGGATGTAATAAGATTAATCCCCTCCCCAAGATCACCCCTCCTGCGAGAGGTATAGTGGTGTAATCTTTCCATTTCAGGTTGAAGCGACACCGACGCGGCGTGCGGGTGCATACCCTCGCCTCCCCGCTCGCCCCCGTTTTTGGCCGGAGTCGGCGTCTTCACGCCGGCTAGGTGAGCTCCTGAACATCTCTCATTGCTGTAATGGACTTGCTTAGCTTAGTATTTCTATAGTTACTCCGTCGGCGGTAAGAGAGTGTCCGATTTTAAATTGCTACCCAAATTGAGTGACCACCGCGGGCGAGTTGTGAGAGCATCCACTTAACCCACACCCTTGGTGTGTTAGCCGCCCATGATTTGGGCATCCTAGGCCCATTTGGGGTTCTCCCCAAGCTAGCCAACCATTGGAGCCTCAAGGTCCCACCTCGGACCCTCTCCAACATCGCCTAGTCGCCATCGGGCACTAGTGTGCGCCATACGGGTGAGCTCGCTAGTGTGAGTCCGCTGCTCAAACTTGAATGCTTGCAAAATAGGTCCATAGGTGGTGTCACATCAGTTTTTGAGCTGAATTCTGATAACGCCATGTTCAAAGGTCATAGAGTAAACAACGTATACATCGTAGACCTGGATGATAATCCTGAAACTAACTTGTGTATGTCTGCTAACTCTGAACAGGTTGCTTTTGACTGGCATAGGCGTCTAGGCCATGCTAGTTTGTCTACAATGAATAAACTATCTAAGCATAACCTAGTTAGAGGTTTGCCCAGAATAAGATTTCAGTTAGGGTCCAAGCTATGTGATGCTTGTGCACAAGGTAAACAGACTCGTGCAATTTTTAAGTTGAGAACTGAGAGTCTTTCATGTAAACTGCTGCAGCATTTGCACATGGATCTCTTTGGTCCTACTCGCATACAAAGTTTGTCAGGTAAGAGATATGGATTAGTCATAGTTGATGACTTCACTAGATTTTCTTGGTTGTTTTGTTTAGCAAATAAAAATGATGCTTTTGGTCACTTTGAAGAACTGTTCAATAAAATCAAACTGCAAGGTGAACATAATATCATTACAATTCAGTCTGACCATGGAGGAGAGTTTGAGAACTCTTCATTTTCTGAATTTAGCTCAAGAGAGGGAGTGACTCACAAATTCTCTTCTCCCAGGACACCGGAGTAGAACGGAATTGTTGAGAGAAGAAACAGGTCAATCATTGAAATGGCCAGGACTATGCTGATTGAGAGTGGACTTCCAAGGAGATTTTGGGCTGAAGCTGCGAATACTGCATGCTACATTCTAAACCGAGCCTTGGTAAGACCTACTCATAGGAAAACTCCTTATGAACTTCTCAAGGGTAAGTAGCCAAACATTTCCTACTTTAAAGTTTTTGGCTCCAAATGTTTTATTCACAATAATGGTAAGAATGGTTTGGACAAATTTGAAGCTAGAAGCTCTCCTGGAATTTTTCTCGGATATTCAGAAACCTCAAGGGCCTACAGAGTTTTCAATAAAGATGATCAAACTGTTGAAGAAACACCGCATGTAGTGTTTGATGAAGATGGTTTCTCTAACAAAGTGATGAATGATGACAATGAGCCATCTAATGAGGGAGATTTCTTGGAGAGAATTGAAGAAGAAGAGATGCAGCTAGCTGCTCAACCAGAAAACTCACAGCAAGAAGGAGCAGCTGAGGTAGGTGAACCCTCAGGTGAGATAATATTTCACAAAGACCACCCTAGTGAAAATGTCATAGGCAATTTGCATGATCCTCCTAGGACAATGTATCATTTTAGAATTGTCCAAGAACATGACTTAGCTGCATTGGTATCTCAGGTGGAACCCAAATCTGTGGAAGAAGCCTTAAAACATGATTCTTGGGTATCCGCCATGTGTGAGGAATTAAATCAATTTGAGAAAAATATTGTATGGGAACTAGTTCCCAGACCTGATAACACTCATGTCATTGGCACTAAATGGGTTTTCAAGAATAAAGTTGATGAGAATGGAGCTATTTCTAGAAACAAAGCAAGACTTGTAGCTCAAGGCTATAGTCAGGAATTTGGTGTGGATTTTGATGAATCCTATACCCCAGTGGCTAGGATGGAAGATATACGAATTCTGCTTGCATTTGCATGCTCTAGGAACATTCGGCTGCAGCAGATGGATGTCAAAAGCGCATTCTTAAATGGGGTATTGAAGGAAGAGGTATATGTTGAACAACCTCCAGGTTTTAATTTCTATGTTCAGCCTAACATGGTTTTTAGGTTGAATAAAGCCCTCTATGGATTGAAGCAGGCTCCCCGAGCCTAGTATGAGAGACTTTCTGAATTCCTCTTGAGCAAGGGCTACACTCGAGGTAAGGTTGACCAAACCCTCTTTACCAAAAATCTCGGAAAGGATTTAATAGTGGTCCAGGTATATGTTGATGATATCATCTTCAGATCTAACAATTCAAAATTGTGTAAAGAATTTTCTGAATCTATGTCTCATGAATTTGAAATGAGTTTAGTTGGCGAACTAAAGTATTTTCTTGGGCTGCAGGTCAAACAGATGGAGGATGGTTGTTTCATAAATCAAACCAAGTATACTCTGGAGATGCTGAAAAGGTTTGGAATGACCAACCTCAAGACTATCTCAACACCCATGGGCATCAACTCCTCACTGGATTCAGATGAAAAAGGTAAAGAGGTGGATGCCAAATTATATAGAGGTATGATCAGTTCACTCCTCTACTTAATAGCATCCAGGCCTGACATTCAATTTAGTGTAGAGATGTGTGCCAGATACCAGTCTAGGCCTACTGAATTGCATTTGGCAGCTGTAAAAAGAATCTTTAGATACTTATCTGCTACCCATTATCTAGGTCTTTGGTATCCTGCATCATGTAGTTTTGATCTCATTGCATATACAGATACAGATTATGCAGGATGTAAATTGGACAGGAAAAGTACTAGTGGTCACTACGAATTTTTAGGAGGGTGCCTAGTCTCTTGGGGATCCAAGAAGCAATACTTTGTGGCTCTTTCTACTGCTGAAGCTGAGTATGTGGCAGCAGGGAGCTGTGGCACACAGGTTATATGGATAAAACACCAGCTTCTGGATTACTCAGTTGAGCTAGGTTGCACTTCCATCTTTTGTGATAATACTAGTGCAATAAACATTGCAAAGAATCCTGTACTTCATTCTTGAACTAAACACATCGAAACCAGGCATCATTTTATTCGAGATAAAGTAGCTAGGAAGACCTTTGAGTTGATCCATGTTGGCACTAACTCACAAATTGCAGATATTTTCACTAAGCCATTGGATACTGAAAAATTTAGCACATTGCGCAGAGAATTAGGTATTTACAGAATTTCATGATTGAATAATTGATCTCTGAATAATCTGTCATGTGCTCTTGTGCTTATCTATACTCGTTGTATGTTGCTGAAAATAACCTCATTATGAGTGTTTGCTGATTCACTTGTATTGATTGATATCACTTTATTTTCTTTGAGGTATTTTGAGGTATGTCATGGTTAAGTCTGAGTTGGAGTCAAGGTCTCAGGGGGAGCTAGATTAATAATAGGTGTCATGCTCTTTTGGCCAAATCTGAACATACTTTGAACGGACTTTTGCTGACCTTATAAGAGAATCAGTTTGAGTAGGTGTATAAAAGAAATTTTTGGATGTTTTATCCGTTAAGACTGTTCATCTAATTTCTTGTTGGAATTTCAGCTGTTAGTCCCACTGAGATCAAAATCTGAATTCAAGACTATCTTCCTACACTGTAACTGACTTCTGATCTAGCCAGTACAGCATACCTACTTAGTCTAGTTAAGTCCGAAATGAGGTATATAGTGTTTTTGTCTGAAAAACTTTGGAGCTGGTGTATTGTTCTCAAACTGAATCAAGACTAATTTACAAGGTTTCAAGTGCAGTTTAATGAAAAATTCATGAAAGAAGTTTTAACAACCTTGTTAACTGTTCATTAAGAAACTGGGACTTTCATCAATGAAGTGAAAGAATCCCATGTCATGAGATGGCAGTATAAATCAGGCTTAATTAGCTGTCTTGATCATACAGAGCTATGGTACATATCTGGTTAGTAACTGGGGTGTCTGGCCTCTGGTAAAGGTGTCACCTTAATGTCAACACCAGTTAGAATACTATCTTTGTCCTCTTGTCAGAAGGGGTAATGTGGTCTTGCCACCAAGTAACTGGGGATTCCTGCCTCTAAACAAGGTGTCTCCCTAATGTCAAAGGTGTACTTGACAGATTTACCTTTGATCTTGACAATCTTTGAAAAATTTTCTCCCTCTTGGTATCAAGATCCTGTTCACTTGGCATTTAGGTCTTGGTTTGTTTGTTTTCAATACCACAGGTCTTTGTTCTCCTGACTTCCTTGCTTTATACTCTCTGAGTAAAGACTTACTCTGACCATACTAGTATCTTGTACCTTACTTGCTTAAAATCTGGTTCAGTGTTTGGAGCGGATCTTCATTCACCATTTTGCACACAGTCTGACTAACTGATCCTCAAAATCCTCACATAAAATTAATGGCTTTCTTAATTGCCTAAACATCTCAATAACTTTCCTTTATCAGCCAAACTCTCTCTTGTTTTCTCTCCACTGTCAGCAATTTTCTTTTCGTGATATCTTCAGACCTGCCCCTAGTTTTTGATGATGTCAAAGGGGGAGAGTGTCTTGTTTATGCTTTGCTGAGGGGGAGCGAAAGATAAGTGCCCTGAGTTATCTAGTCAGAGGAAAGCAGTTGTTATGTTCAGGGGGAGCTCTTGGGAGTCGTCAGAGGAGGCGAGTGTGTTGCGTGTCTGCATTGCTTATCTTCACAGCTTATCTTCATATAATCTCATTGCACTTCATCTCTGTTATTTAATATAGTGTTGTCATCATCAAAAAGGGGAGATTGTTGGATTTTTGTGACTTCCCTAGTGTTTTGATGATGAGCATCACTATGTTAAATATTGTCATTTTAATCAGATATCTTGAGTAATGTTATGCATTTGAAATTTTTATGATTAACAGGAAAACTGCCATGAGGTAGTACCTTGCATGTCCGTACTGTTGCTTTCTTACTTCGTGTTGTTTGTGTTTACTACACTTCATGTTGTCCGTTTTGAACGTCGTTATTTGTTCCATCGCGTGCTGAATACTGCAGCAACTCGTGCTGCTTTCTGTGCCACCTCGTGTCGCTCCATCTGTGTCACCCCTATGTCTTCGAGTCTTATGTTCTGGCCAAGTCTATACAACCTCATCTTTACCTTCGTTCCAAGCCAAAGTCTACACATTCGTTTCCTTGGGCAATGTCTATACATCGTGGCCTTGAACTCTCAGTCTGTACACTCTTTATTTCAAAGTCTGTACATTGTTGCCTTGAAGACCGTTCTAAGTCTATACATCCAGTTGAATGCAAAGTCTACACATCGCCTGACATCATATGAAGGCTGTACGTTGGAAGTGTCTTTCTTGCTTTGTGACCACACTTCGTGTCGGTTTCTGTGTTCGTCTTCGAGTTGGTTTCAGTTCGTGCCGTTTCGTGTCATCCTCGTCTTTGAGTCGTTCGTAAGTTCGAGCATTTTTGTATTCGAGTCGTTTTGTTTATGTCTTCGTGTTGTTTCTGTGTTTGTGTCTTCGTGTTATCTTTTGTGCTTGTGTCTTCGTGTTATTTTTGTGTTTGAGTCTTCATGTTATTTCTGTGTTTGTGTCTTAGTGTTACTTTTATGTCTTCGTGTTGCCTCTTTCTATCTTCATCCAGGTTTCCTCTGATCGCGTGTTTTACTACCGTTTTACTCCGTGTTATTTCCTTCTCACCTCGTGTTGTTCTCATCTGACTTCGTGTCGTTCCCTTTGTAGTGTTAGCCTTATTACTGTGTATCTCATGTCGTTCTCTCTTTGCCTCGTGCTGTTTTCATCTGACCTCGTGTCATTCTCTCTTTATTTCGTACTGTAGTAATCTTGTGTATCTCGTGTCGTTCTCAGAATAGTGCATCTCGTATTGCTACCACATACCTCGTGCAGTTTTAGTTTTTGTGGCTCTGAGTTTTAATCGTTTTAATTCTTTGCAGGAGAAGAAGAAAAACAAAAAGAAGAAGGTGGTCTGAGGAAGAATATTCCCCAGTGACTGGGTTGCACATGATCCAATACTAAAGGAACCAATGCTAATAAGGGCACGTGGCAAGAAGGTTCTGGATCGAGCGCGGGAAGCACACGCCTTGCATGCACCCTCCTGATCGCTTATAAAAGCACTGCCTCACCATCTACGAAAAGTGAGGAGCTCCGAGATTACAGTAAAGAAATTTGAGTGAGAGCAGAAGAGAAAGAGCCTCCCTGAGAAACTAGAGTGTTCTAGTTGAGAGGGAAGAGAGAGCAGAAGAGTGATCAGAAGATGGGTATTGACTTATGGATCAAATCCGAAGTCTGCTGCTCAGTTTGAGCTACATTGTTTCCAGTTTCTGAAATTTGGATTCCTTCTTTCTTGTTTTCATTTTTATATGTTTTTCCTTCTTGATTGAAAGTTCTCTGTGTTACCTCCTAGTGTTCAGGGGAAGAGAGAGACGTGGTCTCTCTGGTTCACTTGCAACAGAGGTTGCAATATTGTTCCCTCTTGTAGAAGAGGTGTTCCCTCTGGGCTTCAGAGGAAGAGAGACCTTGGTCTCTGGTTCTAGTGACTGAAGATCACTAGTGTTCCCTCCGGTTGGAGGAAGAGGAAATTATTTCCTGGTTTCTAGGGACTTGGCGTCCTTAGGGTTCCCTCCGGGTGTGGAGGAAGAGGGGAGGGTGTTCCCCTAGTGAAGCTGTGAATCAGCCGTTGTTGCAGACTGAGTCTGCTTTGCTAGTAGGTGCTAGTGGAAGCCTCACTTCGATTTGAAGTGAGGGGTGGACGTAGGCAGACTGGAGGTCTGACCGAACCACCTTAAAAATCTCTGGGTACTCGTGTGATTGTCTGTGGTGATTTTGTGGTGTGCCTTCTATCCACTCGAGCTATTGTCCACACTGCGTTTTTGTGGGTTCAACTCCGAGATTGCTTGTTTTAAGTGAATCATTCTTCAGTAATTTTTAATCGGTTGAAAACAGTGATCTATTCATCCCCTCCCCTTCTAGATCACTTCATATTTCTTGTATCAGACGGACCGATGTACAGACTTCTAAATGCTGATGGACTATGTATGGACTTGGCTTGAGATGCTGCATGAGACGATGCAGGCTGTATAGACATTAAGTCCAATCAGAAGGCTGTGCAGACTGGAGAGACGGACTAGTGTATAGACTTCATGAAAAGCACACGATGCAATGTGTGGACTTGGTGACTCATGCAACAGACGAGTGTACAGTCTATGCCATGCTCACAGTTAAGTAATGTACCAAGTTCTGAATGAGCAGTTCTGAATGAAGTAAACACATATGACATCAAACAATCCAGATAAATGTAATTATGAAATGCACCAAACCACACACCACACAGCCATATTTAAATGCAGTAGTAATTCAGATAAGATTTTCAATGAAACATTCATATGCACTACAAAGAGAATTGTATGCATTCAAGTGACTTATAGTGTTTGCTATCATCAAAATCACAGGGACACAACAGGGTCTATGCCAAGGGTAGCATATAGACGTCAACCCGATGGGATGTCGAGGTCAACGAACCTTGTCCAGACGGAAGATCTTGGCCAAGGCCAGAATATGGATGTTGACCTGATGGGATGTCGACGTCAACCAACCTTGTTTAGACGGAAGGTTTAGGTCAAGGGCAAAATAAAGACGTCAACTCGACGAGATGTCGAGGTCAACCAAGCTTGTCCAGATAGAAGGTCTAGGTCAAGGGTAGAATATAGACATCAACCCGACGGCATGTCAAGGTCAACCAACTTTGTCCAAACGGAAGGTATGGGTCAAGGGTAGAATATAGACGTTGACCCGATGGGATGTCAAGGTCAAGGTTTGGGTCAAGTGTGGAATAGATATTGATTAGATGTTGACTTGACGCTATGTCAAAGTCAACCAACCTGACAAAGACGGAAGGTCCGAGCCGAGGGCAGAATAGACGTTGATTTGACGAAATGTCAAAATCAACCAACCTGGCGAAGGCATGAGGTCTAAACCAAGGTAGCACAGATGTATATGTCGACTCGATGGAGCATCGAAGTCGACGAACTCAGCGGAGATGAGAGGTCTAAGCCAAGGCAGTATAGATGTATAGTAGGACCAAGAGTTGGTACCCGCTAAACGTGTTTTCTTCTTTTTGTTGATTATGCATCATCATTTTTTTATTCATCATTTCATTGATTTTTTTTCCCATCGTTTTGTTCATTCTCGTTTTCATCTTATCATTCATTTTTTTTCTTTTTCCCCCTTCCTTCTTCTCATTTTTATCATTCATTTTCCATCTTTTTTTCTCCGTCTCTTTTTTTTTGTTTAAATCACTGTGCTGACAGTCCTTCTTAGCCGGATCCTTGAGCTTTCTTGGCCATCATGGCTTCATTATATTCTTTGTCAGGTTCCTCTTCCAGCTAGATGGACTCCCTGACGCATATTTGTCCACGATGTGGGGCGCTTCGTGGGATTGTTAATAGATTTGACCGCTTTGCTATTGCGCCGATGGGACTATTAATTCATATTTCCCTCAAGGGATATTCGGTAATAGCTATGCATAGGATTAGCGGCTGCACGCTTGTTTTCATTGGCTCATGCGGGAGATGGCCCAAAGAGTCGGGGCTTTTGCAGGAACAAGATTCTAGTGCTTACGCCAAGTGCTATTCTCCTGGTCTTTAATGTTGATAGTTGCCGTTGCGTGGTCTTCTTATCTTTGTATATGACTCATTCATCTCATGTTCCCCAGACATTAACGATGTACTACTTCTAGGGAGTCTTGGCCTATGAAGGTGGATGTAGAGACTATGTATGTCTCATTTTTTATTGATATTTATCCCCAGAATAGTCTTTTGCTGGCAGGCACTAGACTTTAAGCCTCGTATGCATGCTGGTTGCTGGCTTCAATTATGCCCTCAGGGGCAACTGATATAGTGAGGCCATATTGGACGTTTATCTTTAAGAAAGGCATCTTGTGAGGGCGCGGTGGGTAAGCCTGTACTCGCCCATCTGTAATTCACCTTAGTTGATCAGGCCTTCAATAATGTCCTTGAACACGTAGCAATCCTCAATAGGATGCCCCACTCTTTGTTGATAAGGATAGAACTGGGAATTATCTTTTCTTCCGACATCGTTCGGTCTCTTAGGCTGCGGAGCATGAAATTTCCATATTCACGGGCCCATTCAAAGAGAACCCGAGTATTGTATTTTAGGAAGGAGTAGAGTTTCTTCATCTTCTCCCTTAATGAGGATCCTTGCTTGGCATGCTTAGTGGAAGAAGCCCCAGCTACTTCTTTTGTTTTCTTATTTTGTTGCTTGAAGGCTTTAAAATTTGTGATGCGAATGTTTTCTTGTGCTCGGTGCTGATCAGCTGGCTTATTATTCTGACTTGCAGCAGCGGTCGGGCAATATTTTGCCAAAAAGGCTTCAACATCAGCTACCACATCATTTAACTGTTCAAAGGATTTGACTTCGATGCCAATCACCCTTTGTAGAATTTCTTTCTTCATATTTCGCTTGCATATTCGAATGGCGTCTTCATAGTTTGGTGGATGCCTACATCTCTTGCTGAGATCTCTCCATCTTTTTATGTTGTCCAGGGCGGACTCATCATCTTTTTGTTTGATTATTTGTAATTCAGCCTCGGTGACTTCTCCCTCAAAAATCTCCATTTCAATTGGTCGCTCCACCCTTAGCGTGTCCGCTGTCATTGGACCTGTCGGCTGGGATGTAGGAGGGTTGGCAGCATATGTGGTCTTATCAACACCATTGTCTAGGGTGTCGTAGTTGCCTTTTGACATGCTCGGAAAGATGAAGGACATGTTGAGACTACATGTTGCAGTTGCTGAGGAAGGATGCCCCCTGCCTGGTCATATGTTGGTCGAGGCATGGGCGGCCGTGATAAGGCTTCAGGTGACATAGCACCACCTTGTGTAGTCCCATACAGGAGTCCTGCCTGCCCGAGGGTAGATGGACACATATTCATTTCATTTAGCTGCCTTTACAACATTTCAATTTCTTGTTGGTTTTGACACAGTAACACCATTACAACATGGTCTTCCCAGAAGGAGCGAGGAGTGTCGCCAGCCACCTTAAGTTTGGATGGGATGAGTGGCATCCCGCTATTATTACTGGTCATGACCGGTCTCTGATATACAATATCTCTCGACTTTATGTCCCTTGGTAGAGGAGTGTGATAATGCACTTCTTCAATAGCTGACGGAGGATGTCTCCGTGTTCTCCCGGGCCCAATAACATGGTAGGAGGTAGAGGCTTTAGCCTAATTTTCCCTCATCAGCACATATCATATTTCTTCATCTTCATCTTCAGCAGTTCGGCTGATGTTGGGTAAAGCCGATAATGTGTTTCAAGAGAGAGTGACCCTCCTTATTTTATTCTTTGATTTCTTCTTTTTATTTCCCTTCGCAGCCGACGTCTTCCCCCGTAGTGGGTCACTTAGTGCACTCGGCACTTTCAATTTCTTTTCAGCCTCTTGTGTGAGGTCCAGGGACTTGAAGTGTTCCCAAGAGAGATATTCCTCCGGATGCATAGGCTAGATCTCGGTTTGTTCAAGTTCAGTTGGTACATGTATAATGGCATGTAGTTCTTCCATGGCTACGCTACCTTCTTTGTGTTCCTATAGTAGGGTTTGTTTCTTCTTGTTGTCAATTGGTCTTCTAGCAACTGCTCGAGGGCTTGTTTTATGCTAGGTAGGGGCCACATGGGTTGGAATGGGCTGGGTGATGACACCATGAATTTGGGCCCTTGGGGCAAGGCAAGACACTAGCCTTCTTCTTTTTCTTGTTGGCACTATCCACTAATTTTCTTTCTTTTCTGTGGGCGTCAGAGTACAGGCTTCATAAGTGTGTTGGGTGAGAACCTCTTACACTTCTCTAGGTAATTGTTGGTATATAGATACCATGTTGATTGATGTCCCCAAAATGGGCATTTCATGAGGGCGTGGGGGATCGACCTCGTACTACCCCATTTTCAACTCCCCTTTTTTGATCAGGCTTTGGACTATGTCCTTAAATATATGGCAATCCTCATTGGGATGCCCAAGCATTTGATGGTAAGAGCAAAAGTGAAGATCATCTCTTGTCTTGACATCATCTAGTCTCTTCAGCTTTGGGAGAGTGATCTTCTTATATTTAATGGCTAACTCGAACAATGTTTGAGTCATGTTCTTGGGGAAGGCGTAGAGCTTCTTTGTCTTTTTCTATAGGGAAGGCCCCTCCCGACCTTCAACGGGCTCAACGGGAGAAGGGTTAGATACCCCTTTGTGTCCCTTGGCTTTGAAGCCAATAGTATGAATTGCTTGAAGTGTCGGTCTTTTATTAGTTTGCGTGATTTTTCAGCTTGGGGCAGTAGAGGCGGAGGGATACCTTGCAAGGAAGTCTTCAACCTCTGTTACAATATTATTCAGTCGGTCGAGGGACCTGACCTCAATTCCAATTATCTTTTCTAGAATTTCTTTCTTTAGATTCTATTTGCATATTTGAACTGCATCTTCTTGATGCGAAGGATGACTGCACTTCACCTAAGGTCCCTCCATCTTTTAATGTATTCTATCGATGTTTCATCATTTCTTTGATTAGTTGCATTAAGCTCAGCCAGGGTCACCTCTGTCTCGGCGATGTGGAATATTTCTCTGAGTTTCTACAGCATGTTTGGCCAGTCATTGATAGATCCTGCCGACAGGATAGAGTACCCTTCAAAAGTGAATCACATAAGTGAAGATCCAAAGAACTTCAGAAGGTAGGTTTCGTCAACTACCAATTCACCCATCATATTGATGTAATGGGCTATATGTTCTTTTGGTCACCCTTGCCCGTCAAACTTGTCAAATTTGGGTAGCTTGTTGACGCCAGGCGGTAGTCTTTTGGTAGCGTGCATGGCTGGGTATGGTACTTCGTACTCATCGAAGGAGGTATGTTCATCATTGCTCCTTTCTGCCAGCCTTGCCTCAATCATTTGTTTCACCATTAGCCTATCCATTACGGCCAGTCCAACTGAGCTTGGATAGAGGGGAGCTTGTTGTAATTGCGGTGTCACCAGCACCGTTGCCTGGGGCATTGTGACAACCCCTTGGTACCGAAGAGCTGGAAGTTACTCCGGGCCATATGTTGTGGTTTATGGAGAAAGATGCACCCAACAGAAATAGGTGACAGCTAAGATGTGGCTATTGGTGGTGAAGTTTCAAAGACTTGGCCATTGCCCCTTGATATCTCGGGAAGGACTTTATCTTGCTTGGGCATAGAGGCATGTGTATTCTTTTCATTCTGCTGCCTTCTCAACATTTCCATTTCCTGCAGATATTTCTATAGCTACAACATTATAGCAAGATCACATGTGGAGGGGCTTGGAGTTGGGTTTCCCCTCTTCCAATGGAATACCCAGAGAAATTGTAGGTCTTTTGCCGTCATCTTCGATGGTAATCACATTTGTAGTCATTATGACCAGACCTGCTCTTGTTTCTTCAGCTAGGTCTTGCACTATTTCAGCGGCAGCCTTCTTTCTTCCAGTAGCAGAACCTAGCCTTTCGGCGAGCGTAGTCCCCTCATCATGATCTGCGGGCAGAGCTTCATGGGAGCCAGCCACTCCAGCCATATTGCAGGTAAATATCTAAAGCTGCCTGCTTCTCCGGGTCACCCTCCTGACTGGCTGACTAGGGAAGGTTAGTTTGTCAAACACTGAAATCCTTGTTGTAGTCTATTCGTAGAGGGACAGCTCATGGCAGTGTGATCCCACATCTTTTACATCCACTGGGTCAACTTGTTGCTCCTGACTTTTCTTCGCAGCACTCATAGCTTCAAGTAGCCGCTGCATTCTTTGAGAGGTTATCCCAAGGCCACGGAAGTATCCCCGTATGGCCTGGGCAACATCATCTCGCCCATTAGTAGGGCAAATCATAACTGGTGGCACCCTGCCAGAGACCTGTATGGGCACCACCCTTGTGTGGCCATTCCATCACACTTTCTGTTATATGCATAAGTATTTGTTGGTCGATCATATGCTGGGAAGGCTGGTTTGCAAGATGCCTAGGCTAGCATCTCCATCTTCTTTTCTTTTTCTTCTCTTCTTCTCCGAAACCTGTTGTAGACATGCCAAAATCAGTACTTTGTTGAGTGAATTTCATGTCACGATGTAATGCCCTAAAGTAGACTTCATTACTGGTTTAATAAGTGGGTTTTTCTCTCTTTTTTTAGATACCGCGACCGTCGTCTGGTCACTATTTAAATAACGCCCTTTTAGGTGTCGCTATTTCTTCAACCTACTTGAATAAACGACCATGTGTGTGGGCATTATTTTTAATTCTTTCCAATTTCCACTCAGATTTAATTTCTATGAATTAATGCCCTTATGGAAGGGCACTCTTTAATGAACACCTCCGCGTTAATTATGAATTTCTTAATTTATGGAAAGTCCAAAATTTCTAGGAAATAGCGACAGTCCCAGGGGCGCTTGTGGACATCAAAAAAATACGGTGTCGATCATACGTCATGCACGTCTCGACACTCGAGAGCAAGCCGAAGACGGAAATACCGAATAAACCTCACGCCTCGCCCGATCAGGACGAGAACTCGCTTGGTGGTCTACTACCTGCTAAGGAAGCCCCCCAAGCGGAAGATACAGCTACAACGCTCCGACCGGCCATGTCGAGAGCTGAATCAAAGAAAAGTCGGGAACTCCGGCACAGTCTCGGGATGCACCGAAAGTCATGCAAGGTCTGGGATCAAGCCCCAAAGGCTGCAAATGGAATATTATAGCCACACGTGTGGGAATATCAATAATACCTTCGTGAGTAACGTCTGGACCTCGGGTTCGCCCCAACCATAGTCATTACGTGACCCACATCTAGGCCTATAGCCAGCTATCTCTGTATACATCATGGTTTTGGAATCTAGTCCCGGGACACTTTCCCGCCGCCCTTCGACACCGGAGATATTAATGATGCCCACGCAAGTCTCGTTTGGACCGCGGGAGGCGCCCCCGGAATGGTCCTGACTCGATCTCGCACCGGGCCAATAAACTCGCTGATTTTTGACCACTCTAACCGGGATTCAACCGAATGTCTTCTATCCCTTTGAACAATAAATTTGCCGTACCCTGGCATACATATGCTCCGATTTTCCCCGTGATGATCATGATTTTCTGAAGCCGGACACTCATCCGAACATCAAATGGTCAACACATGACCGACATATTTCGAACGCTTGTTTCCCTAGACATAGGGCTTTCCGACTTATTCGAGACCGCTATCGGCTTGTTTCTCTCGATATAGTTTCCTGGCCATAAGACCCCTGATTCCCGATAATTAATCAATGGTGTTCCCGTCTCCGAGGGGATGTAAATGACGTCGCAACCTTTATGGCGGTGCGGGTCTCAGTCCCGACACGAACCATACAATCGTCTGATTAGTCAGATTGAGCGCACAATAGATCGTCACTTTGTGACTGGCACTCCCACGCACTTAATAAACACTAATAAAAAAATAACCAACGATAATAAATAAAAAGTGCGTCCACAGCGCTGTTTAGAAAATCGACCGTCTCTAGGTCGCCATTTACATTCCATCTCTGTTTCACCTGCAACCTTCTCAGACAGTGGTCTTCCTCGTTTTAACTCCATGACTGATCATGGAAAGGATATCCCCGTTCAGAGATCACCTTCCTTGTTTTAATCCTATTAGAATGAGGATCTTCATCTCTATAAATAACTACAGTTTTTCACGAGAGAAGACTTACGGATCTTGGTTTTTCGAGAGCTTCTTCTTTCGGCAGTCATTGCTCAAAGCACAAGGAAAGGATTGTCTTCATCCTATCACTGCCTCTGCCGTTGTTGTTGTGGCGTCTAATTTCTCCTGCTGTTGCCAGCGATAGCAACAACTCAAGCGTCCTCTCTCCTTCTTCTGCTCACAGGCGTAGAAGGGCCCAACTCTATTCTCCCTTATTTTCTTTCGCTAGTTTGCATGTTAGCATCACCTCCATCACGTAGCTTAGACCATTTGGCATATTATTGGTTAACTTACTTGCATACACATACTCCTTTCCTTCACTCCTCTTAGAGGTTTAAAAGAAACCATAAGATGTATTCATGCCCGATTTGCTTAAGATTATTCTCATAGTGCATTGATACTTCACTCACTTTTGGCTAATCCATATCTTTTTGTTGTCTTTGCTTGTCTTATAATGGTAATTAAGATAAAATCCCCCTTCATCAGCGGGCCAGTTGGAGGAGGAAGGTGGATCTACAACTCACCCGCTTACAAGGTATTCTCCGCGATCATCTTTCTTATTTTGAGGTAACCCCTCTGGTGATCACACTCCTTAGTAGCATCATATGCTCCCTCCCCTTAGTATTATTATTACGCTTATGTTAATTTTTCTTCCTTTTTAAATGTCTATGTGACACGTTCATAAATTGGCGATCACGGTGGGACCCTTTCAATTTTTATTTTGATTACCCCTCCTTTGGCACCAAAGTGTGCCCCTCCCTTTGGCACCCTCGCGTGCCCCTCCTTTTGGCACCCACGTGTGCCCCTCCTTTGTGCTCCACGTAGCACACTCCCTTTGTGCACCACGTGCACACCCTCACTTGATTAGCCAATTTTTGAACTGTCGATAGCATTTTTAAGGAGAAAATTTAATTTTTGTTAGCTTTATACTACTCTCTATTTCACTAAAATCAACCAGCGACCGCTCAGCAGCTGCTATTTGCATAACCAGCGACCTCTCACAGAGGCGTTCATTGCATTATTTTCATATAACCTGCTATTTTTATAATCTACACCCCACTATAGAGGCGTCATTCACACGATCAGCGCCTAATCCTAATGTGCTAATTCTTGAGTCACTGTTGACTTTTCCTTCACAATTGTTCACTGTTTACTGCAATCTAAGCCCCTTCACAGAGGCGCTATTTATTAGTCAGCGGCTGTCATACGGTCGCCATTCACTGAGACGACGACCATTGTCTGGTCGCCATTTCCCTGTTTGTTCACAGAACTATTTTATCTGTTGTAGGTGAGACTTGTTTGCTTGGATTATTAAATATCTGCACATTGCTATTGATCCTACTTGCATTAGGACACTTGGTTGAGAGACCTCCTCTCTCTACACTCTTAGGATCCCCTGCACTCTCTTGGGAAAGGAAGGACCCTCCATTGAGCATTCCGTCTCTTTAAATTAAAAATTCCTTGACCAAGACCTCTGTAAGTCCTCGCACCCGTGGATTCCATCACGGAAGCTAGGCCGGTTGTACCTTTGAAGCACTCCGGAGCTTAGTTAACCCATGTGTTGGTAAGGAGAGAGAAAGAACCTAGTTAACCCAGAGATTACACTCAAATTGAAACTAGGACCTACATTTAAGAGAGGGCTAACTACTCCATTAAAATTCATTCTTACTTAAACTCAAAGAACGTTAAAATCTTCCCTAAGTATCATAACTTGTTTGGCAACTTGTTTGACAATTTACTTGAGTGCTTATTTAGCTACATCTTGCTGCTTGAAATACCTCCTTATAACAACCATGATGTTTCGGTCAAGTAGAATCGTTAGCATGGCCAATAAAGAGTATGCATATGATGGTAGTGAGGATGGTCAATTTGACAAATCTTATGAGGTCCCCCCTCAAGGATTTATCCAATATGAGGTCCCTCCTCAGGGCTTCAGTCAATATACGGGGAACTACCCTCATTCTCACCCTCAAGTTTATGTGGTTGACACCACCACTCAAGGGGTTGAGCCTTCCTCCCAAACTCAACCCGTCACTCACTCCACTCCCGGGGAAGCTTCCCCGTCGTTTAGTCAAAATGATCTTATCACTGCTTTATCCCAATTAGATGATGCTCAACGCCAAGCGGTTCAGGCCGCTCTTAAAGGGAAGTATGTCCCTTCTTGTTCCTTAAATCCCCCTCAAGCCGCGGGTGGCCCTCAAACCAACATCCCTAATGACCAAGCGGTCACACAACAGGTTCAGTCCCATCCGTGGACTCCCATTATTGTTGCACCAGCCCAACCAGCAAGCCATTCAGCAGTTAGGCCGCAACACCCACCACCTTTTGAACTTTTGAGACGGCCTATGCCAAACCCATTTTCCACCAACCCGGCTCCAGCCAAATCTGATGCCAACACTCTCCTCCTCCGAAAGCTCGCTAGCGTGGAGGAACAACTCAAGAAGGTCACGGCTCCTAAAAATGCTCGGGAGATTACTCTCCCTACTCTGCCGATTTTCCATTTACCTCCGTCAGAGATGCCTAACTTCAGGCGCTATAATGGAACGGGCAACCCGTTCATCCATTTGAAAGACTTTATGTATGAGGCATCATTCTGGTAGGATAACAAAGCATCTTTGGCCTATTTGTTTAGAAGATCCCTTGATGACCCGACCTTGAATGGTTTTATTCTCTTGAGCCAACTGAGGCCATAGACTTTGATATGTTACAAAGAAAGTTCTTACGGAATTATAGAGATCGTGTCGGCCCTTCTCTATCCGTAACTGATCTGGTGGCTGAAAAGATGAAGCCCAAGGAGGATTTTGTGCAATTTGCTGATAGATGGAGGGTGATGGCCGAAAAGTTAAAAGATACACTATCGGAATCGAGCAGGTTAAAATGATAGTATCCAATGCTACCCCACAATTTTGTCATATTTTGGCTATGAAGAAATTGAATACCATGGAGGAACTATATGAAAGAGCCAGATACATTCAATCCCAGATGAAAGACTCACCCATCATGGGTATGTTTGAACAAAGGCCAAGAGTGGTGAGGAAGAGCAACAATGCAAATGCCAATGGTGGAACGATCGAGGGCACTGTTACTAATGAGCAAGTGGGAGCGGTTGGCCATCCCCCATCTTTTCGTAATTCCTCCAACCCGAGACCCCCACAACCACAGCAACATTCACAACAACCCCCTTTTTTTGTTCAAGCTCCACTCCAAGAAAACAACCCTCTCCAGACATTTCATCCACCTCCACAAAACCAAGCTGTGCCGCCAACTCCACAAGCTCCCCAACAATACTATCAAGTGCCACCTCCCCCCAACTATGATCCCCAACAGCCGAGAAGACCCGTGGGCCCCAGAAGAGCCCAATATCCTCTACTACCCATAAGCTTTCCCGATATATTTAACGCTCTCATGGCCGCCAACTTGCTCACTTTGCCAAAAGAAAGGATGGCCTGGCCTCCGAATGTGGATACCTCTCGGTATTGTGTCTTTCATCGGCAGCCCGGTCACAACATAGATCATTGCTTTCATTTCAAGGACTACATATATGCTCTGAACGACCAGGGTGGAATTATTTGGGATGAGATGAGGCAGTTTATTGCAACTCTGAAGACTCGAAGACCTCCTCGGTAGCAACAAGTTTAGTAGGCACCTCAACAGCAACCACAACAACCTCCTCCTCTACAACAAGCTCCCACACCACAGCTAGACATGGGGATTGTCCACAATCTGCTACCGAAGCACCCAGCACTTAACAAGCAAGTAAACCCTGTCACCTCCTTCCATGAAGTGGAGAGAGGACAAGGGTGGCATGAAGAGAACGCCTCTATCGGGGCCGTCAGGCAAAATCCAAGCCAACCACCATGTTTGTTAAGAACAACTACCCCACCAACACCTTCCCCTCGACCTACACATCCTCTGTTACGCACTACTAACCAAGTTCAATCCTCTATCATTAATCCACCATCATCTACAACTCCTCATTCGCCTACCATCTTAACATGCACCATCACAAACCCCTCCTCCGTCCACAAGTCCTTTGCCATCTAGACCGCTCATTATCCGCACTTCACCAACACTCGCTCCTCCTACCGCTACCACTAGCCTCATGCCAGTAGGACCCCTTTTGCTTCAACTATCATCATCCTCTCATGCAAACCCCGCACCTCCATCTAGGCCCCTCCTCATTCAGCCTATACCCACTCCGACCACCCAAGCGCCGCCTATCCCCTCTAGCCCTTCTACCACTGGTCCCCCACTATCCACCACCATAATCCCTACCAACCTTTAGCCGGCAAGGCCACTCATAACGGTTCCCCCTACCTTCACTCCACTTCAAACACCCAACTCCAACATACCTTCTACCTCCACCAATCCTCCGCCTACCCATAACCAGATGGAGGCAAGATCTTCACAAACAATGGTGCTCTATAGTCGACGGATATTCCACTGTGTGTTCCCGCAACGGGAGCAAGAACCTTCTCAAGAACAAGAAGAGCAAGGGCAAGAACAAGAATCCATACCTGGCACTCAATATGACTTGCTAAAGCATCCGGACAAGACCCCAGCCCGGATTTCTATTTTGGAATTGATCAAGAGATCTATTACTCACCAAGAGGCCTTGAAGTAGTATTTACAAAAGGTGATGGTTAATGAAGATCTCCCAGCTAAACAAATTTCTTCAGTCTTAACCCCAGCAGGTGATCAACCATCTATTGTCTTTCATGAGCATGAGTTAGCTCCGAAGCCAACAAGGAAATATGCCTTGTGCATTACTGTTCATATTAATAAAGTGGCCGCCAGTCAGTGTTTGGTAGATACTGGAGCATCTATCAATGTGCTGCCGCCCAGCACTTCAAAAATATGTGGCATTCCGGATAGTCAGATTCGGCCGTCGACCATTACAGTTACAGCTTATGATAATACAAAGAAGCCGCCTCTGGGCATGATTACTTTAAAAGTTGGGCTAGGTCATGTGTCGGTTACAGTAGACTTTCATGTCTTGGACATGGACCCAACCTTTAATGGTATTTTGGGCCGTCCATATATCCAGGAGCTTGATGCCGTACCCTCCACGAATCATCAATGTTTAAAATTCCCACATAAAGGACGTGTCATTAAGGTTACTAGCATGCCCATATTGCCATCGGAAGATATTCACTCTGCTACGTGTGTGCCCTCTATATGGCCAACCAATAAGCCTTTGTTATCTGTGTTGGATCTTGCTGATCCGCGGCATGATTTATTAAAGCCACAAGTTTCAGCCTCTACGGCAGCTTCTATGTCACCCCCACCTCTAAAGCAAAAAAAAAAAGAAGAATATGATGAGCACTCCGGGGTGGAACATTTTGATGGGAATGGGATATAAATCCGGTGAAGGTCTGGGGATTAACCTCCAAGGCAGGTTGAAGCCCGTTAAGGGTCAAAAGCTCATTCCTCGAGGCGGCCTGGGATATAAAGGGTCGGGTAAGGAAAAACATGGAAAGATGAAGCAGAGCCATGGGTCACCATGACCTCCACCCTCAAGACAAACAGGCGGTCGCTCACATGGTCTCTTTATACACATTTTGTGAAGGGGCTCACTAAGGAGATAGAAGAGCGGACTACCATAATTACTTCAGTGCCGGATCATCAAGATGTGCATGCACGCCAGTTTGCTCGTCACATAGCCCCACTAGTTACATATAAAGCTTTGGAGTCCTTGAGGCTAGATAAGAGAAGAAAGATGGATGACCCAGAATGTGATTGGTATAGATGGTTTGACATGAATGACATCACAATTGCTCTAAGCTGACTATTCATGCCAACTGATCCTGAATGGCCACCACTTATTCATGAGTTGATAGAGAAGCTGGCTGTCATCAGTGACAAGAGACAGATGTTAAGCAACTACATTGATACGGGAGAGCCGGATGCGCCGTTTGAAGTAGATTTCACTATAGATCGGTTGTGAGCCAGGCTTTTCCTTGTTGATTCCTTGCACCCATCACTCATCACCTTTTGATGCTCCAAACTTTTTACCTACAATATCCCTAGACCACCCGTGGTCTTGATCTCTTTTTCTCCCGATTTGCTACAAACTCCATCAATTCCTCCTTTGCTCCTCGAGCAATTCTCCCAACTCTCCATTACGTCCCCGCTTGGGCAATCTCTCATTCAACCCTTTTTCGATCTTTCGATTTCAACTTCATCTTCTACTCCTTCTTCCCACTGCTTCATTATTGAAAACGAAAAAAAATGACAAAATTCAAACTTTCCAATCCTCCGTCTCTATTGAAGAGATGTCCTATTTTGATCATGAGTGTGCCCCAACCCAAAGGCCGCTCATTCAAGGTCCGCTAATGGATGTTCTTTACACCTCTGATGAGGGGCCTCCTCTGTACCTTCCCTTGTACCTCCTTTTTCCTCCTCCACTTTAGGGTCTAATGATCAGGCTAGTTGTTCTTCTTCTTCCTCTAGTAGTAAGGGTCCTGGGGTAGTTCCCAATAGGAAGGCCAATGGTAAGCAGATTCACCGTAGGTTTTTAAAAGAGCTAGCCAGGAGGTGCCGAGCATGTTTGGTCCTTCCTGAGTTCTTGGAGGATCCAATTTCCCTGCCAGACAAAGAATGTGAGGGTGTTTGTTCTCTTGATGAAGGGTTTGGGGTTTATGAGATTATGAATGACGAAGATCCTATTGAAGAGGGGGACGAAGAGTACGATGAATATGAGGACGAGGCTGATGCTTTTGCCAGTGGCATGAGAAGATTCGATGAACCATCAGCCTCAGTAGAAGAGCCTACAAAGGAAATTAACTTGGGATCTGAGGTAAACCGGAGGATTGTCCTCATAAGTAAAAATTTACTGCCCTCTGAAGAAGGGGCGCTCATTCAGGTTCTCCAAGAATACAAGGACACGTTTGCATAGAGTTATGAAGATATGCCGGGTATGGACCCTGCGCTTGTTGAACATCGTTTAACACTTAAGCCAGGGTCCGTCCCGGTCAAGCAGCGGTTAAGACATTTCCACCCTCATATGACATTAAAAATGAAAGAAGACGTCGATAAGCTCCATAAAGCTAGATTTGTTCGAGTCGTCATCTATCCCAATTGGGTGGCTAACATCGTCCCGGTTATGAAGAAAGATTGAAGAGTCAGAATTTGCATAGACTTCTGGGACCTTAACCGTGCGTGTCCTAAAGATGATTTCCCCCTCCCTTACATAGATGTTTTAATTGATAATACGACAGGGTATGAGACCCTCTCTTTTATGGACGGATTCTCCGGATATAATCAGATCCGCCTAGCTGAAGAGGACCAAGAGAAGACTTCATTTACTACACCATGGGGTACGTATTATTATGTGGTCATGCCATTCGGGCTTAAGAATGCCGGAGCTACCTATCAAAGAGCCATGATGGCTATTTTTCATGATATGATCCACATCTATATTGAGGTGTATGTTGATGATCTGGTAGTGAAGTCAAGAACAAGGATTGAGCATCCCGGGGTTCTAACCAAAGTGTTGCAGAGAGCCCGAGAATATCAGTTGAAAATGAATCATAAGAAGTGTATGTTTGCTGTATCGTCCGATAAATTGCTTGGATTCATTGTTAGCAAGAGGGGTATTGAGATTGATCCCAACAAGGCAAGAGCAATAAGAGATATGCCTCCTCCCAGAAATTTTAAAGAAGTTCGAGGATTGATCAGGAGGTTGTAATTTATTCGCCGATTTCTCTCCCAGCATTCACAAGGGTGTAGGCCGTTCTACGAGCTGACCAAGCCGGGAGTCAAATTTAATTGGGATGACAAGTGTCAGGCAGCTTTTGACGGATTGAAGAACTATCTATCCAATCCTCATGTCCTGAGGCCACCGGTTCCAGGAAAACCACTTGTTCTTTATGTCTCAGTCCTGGATGACTCAGTAGGTGTTGTCATTGCACAAGTTGATGAAGAAGGTAAGGAGAGGGCCAAATACTACATGTCTAAAGCTTCTCAACCCCTATGAGTAGAAATATACAGCTATGGAAAAGTCCTGTACAGCTCTAGTTTGGGTAGTGCAGAAACTGAAGCATTATTTCTTAGCTCATGAGGTTCATCTCATTGCTCGCATGAATCCCATCAAGGTTCTTATCGAAAAATATGTTCTGACCGAGTGCTTAGCATGATGGTAGAGCTTCCTTTCTCAGTTCGACATCATATACATTCAGCAAAAGGTGAGTAAAGGCTATGCTATCGCAGAACATCTCGCTCATCACCCCCTTCCTCGATTTGACCCTATTATTTCAGAGTTTCCAGATGAGGAACTAATGTCCGTTAACCAACCCTCAGATTCGATGTGGACATTACATTTTGATGGAGCTCCAAATTCATATGGCAGGGGAATCGGCATAGTTCTTTTAACACCTGAGGGCATCACCATTCCACTTGCCTCTCAGCTCGCTTTCCCTGTTACCAACAATATAGTTGAGTACGAGGCTCTTCTGGCCAGACTTGAGGCCGCTCATCGATTTGGTGTTACCCAATTGCGAATTGTGGGTGATAGTCAACTTATTCTTCTCCAAGTGCTTACCAAATACCAAATGCTTGATCCTAAACTCAAACCCTACCAGGACTTGCATCTGCTTATGCCATGCTCTTTACTAAACTGATCTTTGTCCATGTTCCTCGTAATCAGAACATCTAAGCTGACGCCCTTGCTTCACTCGCATCCTCCTTGGTTTTTCTCCCCGAACGGGACTTCCATTCAATTATCATTCAGAAGTGTCTCACTCTTGCTGTTAAAGATCTAGCATTTCTTAGCATTAAGGAAGAGGTGCTCAAGAAGGTTAAGGATGGTGAAATCATTAAAACAAGGAAGTCCTGCTATTAGATTTAGAAGAAGAAATTGACGATGGGGAAAAACCATGGTATTACGAGATTGCTAGATACTGTCAAGATCAGTCTTCTCCTGAAGAGGCCACGGCATAAGAGAAGAAAGCTATTAGAAGAGTTGCTCAAAGATACACTATGGTTGGGGGCGAGCTCTATAGAAGAGGTCTTACGGGTGTTCTCCTTAGGTGCATTGACGATGATGCATCATGGAAGGTCATGGAAGAGGCACATTCAGGAGTGTGTGGGGGTCATGTCAATAGCCAGATGTTAGCTAAGAAAATCCTTAGGCTAGGCTTCTATTATCCCACTCTAAAATAGGATTGCTCCATCTGTGTTCGAAGGTGTGTTAAGTGCCAACTGCATGCTGACAAAATTCATTCTCTTGCTTCTTCACTCCATCCTATGTCTCTCCTCCTCGCCTTTCTCCATTTGGGCTTTCAATATTATTGGACCACTTGGTGATTCAAACCTCCTTACAAAATCAAAATCATTTATACTCACGGCCACAGAGTACTTCACCAAGTGGGAGGAAGCAGAAGCTTACGTTGAAATCAAAGCATCAACCATCTGTAAATTTATAATGAAGAACATCATCTCAAGATTTGGCATCCCAAATACCATTGCCACCGACAATGGGCCGTAATTTATCTCTCAAGAGCTTCAGGACCTCTGTAATAGGTATAACATTGTATTGCATCATTCATCTCTTTATTATCCACAGGGCAATGGCCAGGCAGAGGCAACAAATAAAACTTTAATTAAAATCATTAAGAAAACGTGTGAAGCTAACAAATTTGCGGACTGGCCAGAGAAGCTCGTAGAAGCTCTATGGGCCTACCGTACCTCCATTCGTACTCCTACTGGGCAAACCCCATTCGCCCTTACTTATTAAATGGAGGCGATAGTTCCTTATAAAATTCTTATTCCTTCTCTTAGAGTACAATTGGACAAGGAGCTCTCTATCGATGAACATCGTGAATCTCTCATTGCACAGTTGGAACTCTTAGATGAGAGACGTCTGGCCGCCGCTGAACATACGCGTGTCTATCAAAACAGGCTTTCACACTTTTATCAAAAGAAAGTGATTGAAAGAAAATTCAAAGTCGGTGAAATGGTAATCAAAAGAATCTTTGTAAAACCTAGTGGACCCCGTTCAAAACTCCAACCAAATTGGGAGGGGCCTTATGTAATTAAAGAAGCCTATCCTGGCAATGCTTACAAACTAATTGACGCTGAAGGGGAAGAATTGGCTCACCTTTGGAATTGATTGTATCATAAGAAATACTCTCCTTAAGTAAAAATAAACCACAAATAAAAAAATAAACAAAAAAAAGATGATGGCATGATGCGTGGGTCACGAAGCCCGAAAGATCAAAATCTCTAATTCATTCTTCAATCTTGATGATTTAACTCTGGGTCAATACACACACAACACGCTTAGCTCTTGAACTCTAGTGGTGCAAAATATGAGGAAAGTCAAAGCCAAACCAAGGGTGTAAAGGCTTTGCCCATTCTCTTCTTTTCGTTCAACAAGGGGGGAAGTTAGACCCTAGGCAGACCACCAAAACCTACCCGCCACCCTAGCAGGTGGAAGTCAGGGCCCAAAAGAGAACAATATGTCACAAAAGCCCGAGTACAATTAGGTTTATTATTTTTTAATATATATATATAGATATATATATATATATAAGAAAAGCATGACAAGAGGGTAAAGTCTCTGCAGGGAAAACCCTGGTCGTAAGCATGCGTGAATAAAGGGCAAAAGACAACAAAAATTTTCCTAAGCTAAAGACCGAACCCCAACAGGCAATAGGGTAGGGGAGGAAAAGTCTTCCTCGGTCTTTCAGAACCCCTTGTGGACTTCCCCAATATTTTCTTCCATTCACCCTCCGCAGTATGTCATAAGTTCAAAGAATGGTAGAGACGAACTTAAAAGGATGCGCCGTAAAAGGTCAGGAGTGAAAGCAAAGCTCGATGCACTTTGACCCTTTGTTAAATTATTTAAGAATGGTTAATGAATTTCAAATGGTGAATGTGTAAGATTTTGGAGCCTACGTATTATGTTACGTCATTCCAAAAATAAAAATAAAAAAAATGTTTTCAATTAACGCCTAGTTGTAGGGGCGTTATTTTGTTAATTAGCGACTTCTTCTTGGACGTCATTAAAAAAAACAAAAAAAATTATTTTCAATTAATGCCTAGTTGTAGGGGCGTTATTTTTTTAATTAGCGACTTCTTCCTGGTCATCTTTTAAAAAAAAAATAAATTTAGCGACCACTGAGCAGTCTCCTTTCACTTAATTGGTGACAACTGCCAGGTCGCCAATTCCCACAGAGAACTCTACTTCTTCTTATTTCCGTATCATTTGCTTGCTTGCATTTATGTGTGGGCATATTTAATATCAGTTTGCATTTGTCTGCCTGCATGCCGCATTTTCTTATATTCTTTGTTGTTTTACCTTAGTTGATTAAAGGCTTTGATGGGGACATCCCTTGCCACTCCACATTTTCTGAAGCTCGGATTGATCGTCGGTGTACGCCATTATGTTCCTCATGTGTTTGTGAGTCGAGTCATGTAATTTTCTTATTTTTATTTGAGTCTTAAACATGTAATTTTCCTTTTATTGAGTCATGTACCTAGGTTAGAAAGTCATTTTCCTAAGTCTTGAAGTCATTATGTTGGTTTGATAGGTTAATGGGCCCAATTCATTGGGCTAGGCCCAGGGGCGCCCCTCCCTTGGACTGTTTGGTCATTAGTTAGTTTGTCAGGGTCAGTTTGGTCTTAGGAAAAGTGTGGGGTCTATAAATAGCCCCACCCCTCTCTCATTTGTAACAATTATGCTTGAATATTGAATCCAGAAAATTTCCACACCTTCTAGTTCCCTCTCAATATCTCCCTCTCTCTCTCTCTCACTATCACTCTCTCTAAGTGGGTTGTGCCCCCTCTCTCTCTCCTCCCCACCCCAATTTCGAAATTCATTCTCTCTCCTCCCCATTCACCCCTCACTAAGGCCCCTTCCCCATGCACTCATTCAATTCCCCCTCCAACCCCTAGGTGGAAACCCCTTCTCCTAGGCACCTTTCCACTCTCCCAAGCAACCCTCCCTCTCCCCAAGACTGAAAGAGCCCTTCGCTAGGCCAAATTTTGAATTTCCCTCTCCCTTGGGCTATGCCCTTTCATCTCCCCACCTCCCTAACCACCCAAGGTCGCACCCCCCCTTCCCCATCCACCAAATGACCCCTTGTTCATGCCCTTCCCCACACCCTCTCCTCCACCTATTCTGTCCCTGTTGCAAGTTTCAGAAAAGCAGTGATTTGCAGTAGCAGCCACGACTTCCCCTGAAGGCTCCCGGTGGCATATCTTATATTTCTGGAATCGTCTCCAAGTCTTCTTTCCAACGGTGGTACTCCTGCTTGCATCCGAGTTTGGAGCTGTCCGGAGGAACGTCATCTTCAACGACTGCGCAATCTGTCCCAGACTGAAGGCCAGAGCGATCTTGGAAGCCGTTCAGCGGTCAAACTTGGAGGAATTCGATCACACTTTCTTCTACAAAATTCTTCTTCGTCTAGTCCTCCATTAGTAGCAGAAGGAACGATGCCAATCGCCTGCCCGAGCTATTTTGTCTGAATTTCTTCGCCGGAGTGTGCAGTCTACCCCCTGCAGGTCCAGGTTCGACCTGTCTTCACTTCTCCGGCCACCATTCTCCTCTCCGACCTCAGATTGTGGCCCCATCAATTTCTGCTCGAAGATACTCCGATCACGATCGTGTCACCACTAGTTTCGTTCGATTTAGAGTTCGGGAGCGACCGCAGTGCCTTCTGCAATCCACTGTATCAGTTCTGCATCAGTCAGAGGCAGAGTGTTGCTGTCCTGCTCCAGTCGCCGGTCCGATCAGCCCCGAGTTCCAGAGCTTACGAAAAACTTCAAGCATCATCCTCGGCAAGTTGGGGAACTTTTGGCACTAGTTTCATCAAATTTGGAGCTCGGTTGAGTCCGTGGCAGCATCTTCATCGACAACCTGTTTAGCAAAATTGAAGAGTGGCAGAACCGGCGAAGCTTGGAGAGTCGGCGTTCTCTTCATAATTTCCCCACCCCGCTTGACCGGCTGAATGCCCCTCCCTGCGTCGAGATTTGAAGCGACACCGACGCGGCTTGTGGGTGCAAACCCTTGCCTCCCCACTCGCCCCCGTCTTCGACCGGAGTTGGCGTCTTCACGCCAGCTAGGTGAGCCTCGGTCCCCCCTTTCCTTGCTGGTCAATATCACTTGCTTAGCTTAGTATTATTACTTTGCTGCGTCGGACGGAGAGCGAGGGCCCGGCCCAAATTGCCGAACACGTGAGTGTCCATCGTGGGCGAGTTGTGAGCGAGCCATTTCAACCCACACCCATGGTGTGACGGCCGCCCGTGAGTGGGCATCCCTGGCCCAATTGGGGTTCTCCCCAAGCTTGCCAAGCACCGGAGCATCATTGTCCCACCCCGGACCCTCTCCATTATCGTTTAGTTGCCCACGGGCACAAGTGTGCACCAAGCGAGTGAGCCGCTCAAGTGGTATCATCCCCAATTTGCTTGCTTGCAATCTTAGGTCCAAGGGTCATATTGTCTTGTGGTCATCACCCCAAGGTGGTGTCACATCAAGTGGTATCAGAGCTTAGGGAACCGGGCTGTTCCATCAGACCGGGATCCTGAGCTACGAGGTTCGAGGTCGAACCTCCTCCAAGTAGAGGGGTTTGACGGGACGTCGGTTCGAGATTCAAGATTCATGGTTGAACCTGACGGGATCGGCAAGCGGCTTCAACAAATTATCAAATAAATATTTATATTAATTGGGCCACATGTATAGGCCTAATATGTGTGTTTTCTTTTTATAGGATTTAAACTATATCCATGAAAGAGTCTTTTTTTAGTGAATTTAAATCTTCCAATTAGAGGTATAATGAGTGTTAGGTATTAGTTGAAGTTTTAATGAGTTGTCTTTTGGTCTCCTTGTGGAGTCTATAAAAAGAGTCCTGTTACCTTTATTTGAAGGAATGAAGTGAAGTTACTTTTTGGAAAGATGTAGCCCCTTACCCTCTCCACCTTTCTCTCCTCTCTCCCCATCCCTTCTCTCCCACGTTTTATCCTCTTTCTCTCTCTAACTCCCAAACACCACCGCGACCACACCTTCTCACACACACACACACACGTAAATTGCGTCTTTACCCACGTCTTCCTCTCCCCACCGCTCTTCACCTCCCTCTCTCCCTTTCCTCTTATCTCTTCCTCTCTTTTCTTGCCCTCTGCAACTCTCCTTCTCTCTATAACTCTCCCTTGCCCATACCCTCACCGGCGGCTCTCTCCTCCTCCCCCCTTTCTCTCTTTCTCATCTCTCCTCCTCCACTTTCACACTTCGACCTCCTCACTCCTCTGGCATTCCTCTCCCCCTCTCTCTCTTTCTGTTCTATTCGCACTCCTGCATGCAGCGTTGTCCTCCCTTCTATAGGCATCGGACGGTTCCCTCTCTCTCCCCATTCCCTCTCTCTTTCTCTCCTTCACATAGCAGCTCTCCCTCTCTCCCTTGCTTCCGTTCACCTCTACTGTTCACAGGCATGACCTCCCCTTCGCATGAGAAACCGCCTTGCCGTGTCAAGAGCTCCCATCGTGTGGAGAAGATCGACCGTTGAAGAGTGACCGCCTTGGCCACAAAGAGGGACCGGGAGGGATCCCTTGTGAGGATCACTCTTCACCTCGCCTGCTGTCCACCTTATGCAGCCACCTGCGTGAGCCCTAGGCCGCTCGCCATCGCGCCCGAAGAAGTCGCCTATTGCTGTGTCCGTGTGACACACACGTGGATGGTCACGTTGAGAAGCCACCACCTGGCTTGCCGACTGCATGCATCATATGAAGCCCGCCAGCCAGCTCACGTGGAACCCTTCTCTGCTGCGTGCACCACCGTGCGCTGATGACCGCCTCGAAGCCCGTCTGCATGCATGGGGCTCGCATGAGCCACATGCTCTCCAGCTACCTCGTAGATGCGTTAAAGGCCTCCTGCCGAAGCCAAAGATCATGTGAAGAGGGCATCAGTTGGTACTGAAGCTCGCCCTCACGTTTACGCCTGTTCACGTGAAGACCCCATCGCCCGCTAGCCAGCTCGTCTGCATGTTCGTGTTGAAGCTGCCTCGCTTGAGGATCTGCTGCCAGGTACATCGATGCATGTATTGAAGCCTTTCCATGCAGCCTTTTAGGAGCCCACGTTGCCACCTTTTCGTTGGCCAAAGCCTGTCGACGTGAAGAGCACCCACGTTAGAAGGCCTCCAACTGCTATACATATGCTATATATATATATTTGAAAGCTTTACGTAAAAAAGAAAAAGGGGGGGGGGAAATGAAAGGCAAAGAAAATCTCAGACTCGGATGGTCGTGTCACATCAAATGGTATCAGAGCAAGTTCACAACTTGTCTCTATCAAGTTGGTCCTAGGGCATGTCTATGCATTTAGAGTCTTCAAGTGCATCACTCTTGTCCCCTAGTATGGCCACCTCATATCGACCTTACCAATCGGCCCACTCCATAAGTCCAAGCCACCAAGAGATGCCTACCACTAACACCCATAACTTCCCTGGCCATGTCAACTACTTCATGAAAGCCTTGACCTATGCCAATGAGCGGCTTGATAACATATCGGGCCGACTCAACCAACTTGGAGAAAATTGGCCCGCCCCAAGGACGGACGATAGGATGGTCCCTTTCCCACTTCCCACCTTTGATGGAACCTTTCCTAGAGAATATTTAGATTGGGAAGCTATAATGGACCAATACTTCACTTGGTATCCTATGTCCGAGGATGCAAAGGCATGGGTTGCCAAAATACAACTTACCAAATGGGCAGAAACTTATTGGATGCAAATTGTTGGGCTAAAGGTACTTAGAAGGGAAACTCCCATCACCACTTGGAAGGACATGAAGGAGCAACTTAGGGCAAAATATATGTCCCCTTCCTACCCAGGTTATCAAAGCCCAAGGAGCACTCCCACTCCCTCAACCCCACCCGTCCAAAACCTCACCCCTAAAACCCAAGTATCTAAGGCCTCCACCTCCTCACCCAACCCCATAAGATCCCCCACACCCCAACCAAAACCCCCTCCCCTAACCTACACTAGTCAAGCCCCTTTAACCCCCACCTCCACCCCAAACGATCCCAAGGGCAAGAGACCCTTAACCGACCCGATTCCCTCCATAAGGACCACCACTCATCCAACATTCACTACTCAAACTCAAGTGGACCCCATGACCACCCCTCCACCTAGGCCCATAATGGCCATCACCCCCCAACCCAAAACCCCTCACCCAACCCACCTCCCGCTTCCTACACCAATCTTTCCCCAACCTAGGCCTCCTCTACTTCCCCTTCCTATCCAAATCCAAGTCCACCCTTGCCCACCACCCCAAGTGCACCATGCTCCAGCTATCACCAATTTTCTCGCCTTAGACCTACCCAACCCATTAACAGTAGGAATTGAAACCCACACACCCATCCACATGGAAATAGATGCTAGTCCCGAACAAAAACCTACCCTAGAGGAAATCCAAGAACCTCCACTTCCACCCACCTCTCCTAGTCCGGATCCTCAAAAGCCACACACCTTCACCATGAATGAAGTCATACTCCAATGGCTCAAACAAGAACCCACCCTTCCTAGCTCACCCCCACCTCTCTCACCATTGGGATATCCATCCCAAATTGCCCCCCTCCACTCCTATCACACCACAATCCAATCCTACTATGAGGTAGAAGGTTGGGATGATCTTCTCAAGGGTTTAGAATGGCAACTAGGGTTGACTTGCTTATTGACCTTAGGAAAGGCCCACCCAAAAAGCCTTAGTCTCATCCACCCATGTGATGGTTCTATCACATCGGTCTTCACCATTGGTTGCTACACTAGTGACCTCCTTCTCATTCTCCCTATGGATGAAAAACCCATCATGATCCACTCCACTTCCATTGAGATCCCAAGTACCTTGATCAACTAGCCCACTAACGACCTTGGTCCAATTACCTTGAGGGAGGAGGACCCACCGTGTGAAGACCATGTGGGCATAGAGTCTCTTCTTCTAGGAAACCCAGTCCATGACCCCTTTGATCCGTTCCTTTGGGAGTATGGGTACCCACGTGACCCACCCACATCACCCACCACCCACCCTTTCCTACCCCCACCCACCATGTTGGGCCAAGCCCACCTCATCCATGACCCAGGTTACACCATAGAAATCATGACCTTAGGCAACACCCGCCTAGAGATCAAGAAAGTGCCCCACCCCATATCCACCTACCTAGATCCCTTCGACCCTTTTGAGTGGAAGCTCAAAGGCCACCCCACCATCCCACATGAGGAAGTCATCTTTGGGAAAGGAATTCATATGTCTTGGCACATCACACCACTTGGCATGATTAGTCTGTCGGGTACATTCATCCACATTACCCACATGTCAAGTAGGAAGCATAAGTGGACCATATTTGGATGTAATGGTCCACCCTCTTTCATCATGAGTCATAAGCATGAAAGGAGCATACATGGATGTCCGAGTCCCCCAGCATTTGTCACCACCATGCATACCTATGGATGCCCCGGTCCTCCCAAATCATTCAACGTCCTCATAACATCAATGCATGATAGGTCTATATGTGGTTGTCCTGGACCACCTTTGCATACCATACATTGTCAACTCACATCGCATCATAGTGCATGGCATATGCATTCAAGCAAGTATCAAGCAACAAGTGGTGGGATTCACAAGAAGCGAGCACAAACTCCTAGGTACCACTTTGAGTTCCAAGTTGACAACTTGGTGATCATGATTTTGGAGTGGCTCTACTCTAGGGTCACCTCCAATTTGAGGGCATGAGGACTTGGACCTTGCCAAGTTCCGAGTGGCCTTGGCACCCGGCTTGCGGGTTGAACCTACCAATGGGTTTTGGGATTCATCCCACTTCCCACGTGGCAGATCCGGCACCCTCTAAGGGTACTGCGGTGGATCCTAGTGAGTGTCTTGAGCCTACACCTATCCTCGTGAGAGACACCCTCGGAGTGCCACCATAAACTAGCCCGAGAGCCCGACGTCAGCACATGGTGGCAATACTAAGCAAAGCAAGATCTCTTCGCCAACCTAAGGGTGTGTCCGAGCCACTTTGTCGAGTGGAAGCACCGTTCCTCGGCTATGGACAAGGGTCGAGTTTGGAGAACAAGGTTCGCCCGGAACAGCGTTTGGGATGCTACTTCCCCGGTGGACCCATACTCGACGGGGTCGAGTTTTCCCCACCCCGAGGGTATGATGGGGACATCCCTTGCCCCTCCACATTTTCTGAAGCTCGGATTGATCGTCGGTGTACGCCATTATGTTCCTCATGTGTTTGTGAGTCGAGTCATGTAATTTTCTTATTTTTATTTGAGTCTTAAACATGTAATTTTACCTTTATTGAGTCATGTACCTAGGTTAGAAAGTCATTTTCCTAAGTCTTGAAGTTATTATGTTGGTTTGATAGGTAAATGGGCCCAATTCATTGGGCTAGGCCCAGGGGCGCCCCTCCCTTGGACTGTTTGGTCATTAGTTAGTTTGTCAGGGTCAGTTTGGTCTTAGGAAAAGTGTGGGGTCTATAAATAGCCCCACCCCTCTCTCATTTGTAACAATTATGCTTGAATATTGAATCCAGAAAATTTCCACACCTTCTAGTTCCCTCTCAATATCTCCCTCTCTCTCTCTCTTACTATCACTCTCTCTAAGTGGGTTGTGCCCCCTCTCTCTCTCCTCCCCACCCCAATTTCGAAATTCATTCTCTCTCCTCCCCATTCACCCCTCATTAAGGCCCCTTCCCCTTCCCCATGCACTCATTCAATTCCCCCTCCAACCCTTAGGTGGAAACCCCTTCTCCTAGGCACCTTTCCACTCTCCCAAGCAACCCTCCCTCTCCCCAAGACTGAAAGAGCCCTTCCCTAGGCCAAATTTCAAATTTCCCTCTCCCTTGGGCTGTGCCCTTTCATCTCCCTACCTCCCTAACCACCCAAGGTCGCACCCCCCCTTCCCCATCCACTGAATAACCCCTTGTTCATGCCCTTCCCCACACCCTCTCCTCCACCTATTCTGTCCCTGTTGCAGGTTTCAGAAAAGTAGTGATTTGCAGTAGCAGCCACGACTTCCCCTGAAGGCTCCCGGTGGCATATCTTATATTGCTGGAATCGTCTCCAAGTCTTCTTTCCAACGGTGGTACTCCTGCCTGCATCCGAGTACGGAGCTGTCCGGAGGAACGTCATCTTCAACGACTGCGCAATCTGTCCCAGAGTGAAGGCCAGAGCGATCTTGGAAGCCGTTCAGCGGTCAACCTTGGAGGAATTCGATCACACTTTCTTCTACAAAATTCTTCTTCGTCTAGTCCTCCATTAATAGCAGAAGAAACGACGTCAATCGCCCGCCCGAGCTATTTTTTCTGAATTTCTTCGCCGGAGTGTGCAGTCTGCCCTCTACAGGTCTAGGTTCGACCTGTCTTCACTTCTCCGGCCACCATTCTCCTCTCCGACCTCGCATTGTGCCCCGTCAATTTTTGCTCGAAGCTACTCCGACCATGATCGTGTCACCACCAGTTTCGTTTGATTTGGAGTTTGGGAGCGACCGCAGTGCCTTCTGTAATCAAATGTATCAGTTCTGCATCAGTCAGAGGTAGAGTGTTGCTGTCCTGCTCCAATCACCGTTCTGATCAGCCCCGAGTTCCAGAGCTTACCAAAAAATTCAAGCATCATCCTCGGCCAGTTGGGGAACTTTTGGCATCAGTTTCATCAAATTTGGAGCTCGGTTGAGTCCGTGGCAGCATCTTCATCGACAACCTGTTCAGCAAAACTGAAGAGTGGCAGAACCGGCGAAGCTTGGAGAGTCGGCGTTCTCTTCATGATTTCCCCACCCCGCTTGGCCGGCTGAAGGCCCCTCCCTGCATCGAGATTTGAAGCAACACCGACGCGGCTTGCGGGTGTAAACCCTTGCCTCCCCGCTCGCCCCCGTCTTCGGCCGGAGTTGGCGTCTTCACGCCGGCTAGGTGAGCCTCGGTCCCCCCTTTCCTTGCTGGTCAATATCACTTGCTTAGCTTAGTATTCTTGCTTTGCTGCGTCGGACGGAGAGCGAGGGCCCGGCCCAAATTGCCGAACACGTAAGTGTCCATCGCGGGCGAGTTGTGAGCGAGCCATTTCAACCCACACCCATGGTGTGACGGCCGCCCATGAGTGGGCATCCCTGGCCCAATTGGGGTTCTCCCCAAGCTTGCCAAGCACCGGAGCATCATTGTCCCACCCCGGACCCTCTCCATTATCGTTTAGTTGCCCACGGGCACAAGTGTGCACCAAGCGAGTGAGCCGCTTGAGTGGTATCATCGCCAATTTGCTTGCTTGCTTGCAACCTTAGGTCCAAGGGTCATATTGTCTTGTGGTCATCACCCCAAGGTGGTGTCAGAGCTTAGGGAACCGGGCTGTTCCATCAGACTGGGATCCTGAGCTACGAGGTTCGAGGTCGAACCTCCTCCAAGTAGAGGGGTTTGACGGGATCGTCGGTTCGAGATTCAAGATTCATGGTTGAACCTGACGGGATCGGCAAGCGGCTTCAACAAAATTATAAAATAAATATTTATATTAATTGGGCCACATGTATAGGCCTAATATGTGTGTTTTCTTTTTATAGGATTTAAACTATATCCATGAAAGAGTCCTTTTTTAGTGTCTTTTAATCTTCCAATTAGAGGTATAACGAGTGTTAGGTATTAGTTGAAGTTTTAATGAGTTGTCTTTTGGTCTCCTTGTGGAGTCTATAAAAAGAGTCCTGTTACCTTTATTTGAAGGAATGAAGTGAAGTTAATTTTTGGAAAGATGTAGCCCCTTACCCTCTCCACCTTTCTCTCCTCTCTCCCCATCCCTTCTCTCCCACGTTTTATCCTCTTTCTCTCTCTAACTTCCAAACACCACCGCGACCACACCTTCTCACACACACACACGTAAATTACGTCTTTACCCACGTCTTCCTCTCCCCACCGCTCTTCACCTCCCTCTCTCCCTTTCCTCTTATCTCTTCCTCTCTTTTCTTGCCCTTTGCAACTCTCCTTCTCTCTATAACTCTCCCTTGCCCATACCCTCACCGGCGGCTCTCTCCTCCTCCCCCCTTTCTCTCTTTCTCATCTCTCCTCCTCCACTTTCACACTTCGATCTCCTCACTCCTCCCCCTCCTCTGGCATTCCTCTCCCCCTCTCTCTCTTTCTGTTCTCTGCGCACTCCTTCATGCAGCGTTGTCCTCCCTTCTATAGGCATCGGACGGTTCCCTCTCTCTCCCCATTCCCTCTCTCTTTCTCTCCTTCACATAGCAGCTCTCCCTCTCTCCCTTGCTTCCGTTCACCTCTACTGTTCATAGGCATGACCTCCACTTCGCATGAGAAATCGCCTTGCCGTGTCAAGAGCTCCCATCTTGTGGAGAAGATCGACCGTTGAAGAGTGACCCCCTTGGCCACAAAGAGGGACCGGGAGGGATCCCTTGTGAGGATCACTCTTCACCTCGCCTGCTGTCCGCCTTATGCAGCCACCTGTGTGAGCCCTAGGCCGCTCGCCATCGCGCCCGAAGAAGTCACCTATTGCCGTGTCCGTGTGACACACACGTGGATGCTCACGTTGAGAAGCCACCACCTTGCTTGCCGACTGCATGCATCATATGAAGCCCGCCAGCCAGCTCACGTGGAACCCTTCTCTGCTGCGTGCACCACCGTGCGCTGATGACCGCCTCGAAGCCCGTCTGCATGCATGGGGCTCGCACGAGCCACATGCTCTCCAGCTACCTCGTAGATGCGTTAAAGGCCTCCTGCCGAAGCCAAAGATCATGTGAAGAGGGCATCAGTTGGTACTGAAGCTCGCCCTCACGTCCACGCCTGTTCACGTGAAGACCCCATCGCCCGCTAGCCAGCTCGTCTGCATGTTCGTGTTGAAGCTACCTCGCTTGAGGATCTGTTGCCAGGTGCATCGATGCATGTATTAAAGCCTTGCCATGCAGCCTTTTAGGAGCCCACGTTGCCACCTTTTCGTTGGCCAAAGCCTGCCGACGTGAAGAGCACCCACGTTAGAAGGCCTCCAACTGCTATACATATGCTATATATATATATTTGAAAGCTTTACGTGAAAAAGAAAAAGGGGGGGGGAATGAAAGGCAAAGAAAATCTCGGACTCGGATGGTCGTGTCACATCAGGCTTGGCCCCTTGACCCTTCATCAAGGTCAAAAAGGACATCCCCTTACTTATCGAGCAAGGGGCCAAGCTGGATAGATTGATTAATTTGTTTGCTCAAGTGTGGCACACAGGGATAGGAAGGAAAAGACAAAGGTACACAAGGCTCAAAATGACAACTTAGGTAACATCAAAATCTCATATATATATGCACAAATATCTGGATACAAAATGCAGGAGGTGGTGTACAATGATCTCTCTAGCTCTCACCACCACTCTCCTCTGGTTGCTCACGACTCTTTGCCTTACCCCTGTACCTGGGAGGAACCCATGGGGGCCCCATCGACCCCTGAGAGGCAGCTGACCTCCCAGCCTGAGCCCGCTCGACCGCCTCATTCCTCTACTGAGTAGAGGAACCCGCCAAGTAGCTCGTACTTGAATAGGTGATGGGCCGCCCCTCGGCCCGTGCTCTCTCCCAGCCCCTCCAATAGCACTCCTCCGCTGCTCTAGCCAGCTCCTCGACTGCACCCAGTCGGAGTCTCAGCTCGGATAGCTCTCGCTCTCGCTCGAGCCGTCCCTCTCGCTCCCTCAGCCGCTCCTCCCTCTCCCTGGCCAACTCTCTCCTCTCCACCTCGAGGAGGATCCGTAGCTCCATCACGTCCCGATGGAGCGCCTCGGCCTCTCGATGCCTCCTCTCAGCCTCCTCTAACACAGTGACCCGCTGGTCGTGGATCGCAAGCTCGTTGCCGGCCAGAGCGGCCTGAGTGAGCGCCTCCTACAACTCTGCAACCTATATCATTCAACAAATTATCAGCTTTATGTTCCAAGTCCATAATATCTAAGTTGGCTCTCATTTGAATGCTTACCTGCTCAGCTAGGTCGCGCTCCGCCGCCTCGGCACGCACCACCGGTCCAGCCAGTCGCTCCTCCAGGGTAGCAATCTCGACACTCAGGTCCCTCGAACTAGATGCCCCTCCTACCCCTCCAGGTGCTGCTCCTTGTTGGGCATGCTGCATTTATTGAGACCGTCAGTGGTTGAACATCATAATTTAAGAGAGAATCAACAACATATAGATAGTGCATACTCACCAGAGTCTCCAAATCCGCTCACGTGGTCGCCAACGGGGCCTCCAGGTTGTGTAGACGGGCATGTAGGTCCACTGCCGCTGCATCCCACATCCTGCATTGGTCATTCACTAGTTGCATATCTCATAAGCATATCATTTAAATTTAAAAAAAAACATTCATACATACCCCTCTTGGCCTCATCTTAGGCTGGCCAACATATGTCTCACAGTAGCGCTAGAGGTATGCCAAGCTATCGGGAGCATGAGAAATGATTGGGATACCACCCTGCTGCTAGTCGGCAAATTGCTCCGGAAACCGTAGCCTCCATCTATCATCCTCGTCCGTCTTCGGGTCTTTCGCCCGATCCCGCGAGGCTCAGCTGCCTCGACCCACTCCTGGTGTTGGCCGAGCATCCTCATCACCATCCTAAGTCGTAGCGGCTCGATCTCGTTCAGGCAATGAACCCAAAGGTCACGCCCAAAGCGAGGTCGGCCTGCTAGGACCCACGGCTGGTCCTCATCAGGCATCCCCTCATACGGTCTCCACACAACCTGCATGCATATCATCATATTATCACATTTATATAGCAGGAAATAAAATGAGTAGAATGCATCATATTTACACGCGTACCAGTGAAGGGGGGTAGTCTCTGAACTTCCGTCGTAGGACCCTCAGCTCGTAGGCGTGAGGCGCTCCAGTCGCAAGCGGTAGCCATCATCGGGCCAAGGGGTAGGCAGCCTCATTTCCCAGTCGGGGGTTGACTCGATCCATGGGCATGTGGAGATGACTCCATACCTGCATTCATTAGCATTCATCAGTCGCATGCATAATCATAATCATAATCATAATCATTTATAAAATAACTTATAAGAAATGCATACCTGAAGAAAAGGTGAAAAGCCGCTGATGGTCGTCTCACGCCCTGTCCCCGTGGACAGGTCGGCTATCAGGTGCGCTTGTCGCTCCCCAGGCATACCATCCCACTCCCTCTAAGTCCTCCAAGATGCTCAGGAATTTGTAGTTGATGTCATCTCCCTCTGTCTCCAGCAGTAACCTCCCGAGCATCATAAACAAGAACCTCATGAGATCCATGTCTGCCCTATCTCTCTGATCCAGATCCTGGCAGTATACGGCTCGGGCTCTCTCAATCATCAGCTCTGCGTACTCTCCCAAAGACTCTCCCGACCTCTGTCGAGAGTCTCCCAACCCCATGGCTCTGGTCAGATCCCTGTGACTGATCGTCCTGCACGAGGGCTCGTACACTGTATCTATGCCTAGGAGTCTCACCTCTAGCTCCCCGTAGTCCGGGATGGTCACCCCGCTCACCGCCTCACCGTCTACTCTCAGCTCAGTGATCCTAGTGACATCCTCTAAGCTCGGCACCATGTTCCCCCAGGGCATTAGAAATACCCGGCTAGCCCTGTCCCATCACTCCCTCAACACCTGGATAAGAACTAGGACAGGGCGTATCGGCTCTATGCTGAGGAAGGGTCCGAAGCCCATCGCCTCCACCCTCACCCTCTGGAAGTCAGGCAGCCCGTAGTATGCAGCTCGCACCTGAACCAAAGAGATGCAGGTCTGTATCAACCCCTACAACACAAGAAGAACAAACAAATGAACATATATCAATGGCCAAAAATATCAATTTATCAATTAAGTGGAAGAAAATTCATTATTTTAATTGGCGACTGTATAGGGGTGTCTATTTTACGAATTAGCGACCTGACCCCCGTCGTTCATTCTTCTAATTTTGAAAGGACGCCCATGGTCAGGGCACTAATTCCTTCGGGTTATTCTAGATTCAGGTAATAATAAAGAAAAAGTAAAAAGAAAAGAAAAAAGCATTTCAAAATCATGACAGGCATGCTGTCATTTTAAACTCTTGCGACCCCTCTCTAGTCGATGTTCCAGGGAAAGGCGCCAGTGTCTTGGTCGCCATTTTCCTGTCTCACCGCCATGTCATTTTTCCCATAATATGAAAAAAAAACATTACTGCACTCAGCTTGCTCGGTGCAGGGTCCATGAGCCCTCCCCGTAGTGGCCGGCGGGGAGGAGGGGGGCCATCACCACCACGTTATTCTTCTTCTCTTTCTTCACCGTCACCACTGTCATCACCGCCATCCCCGTCGTCACCATCACCACTGTCGTTGTCATGTTCTCCTTCCTCCTCCCCTTCTTCTCCGCTGTCATCGTTCTCACCCCCTTCTTCGTGCTTGTCACCTTCCCCCTCGGTTTCTTCTCCACCGTCGTCGTTGTGCTCCGCCACTAGAGCCTCAACCACCGTGGGAAGGGGCTCCTCCCCTTCTTCGTGTTCGTCATCGTCAATGAGGACGACGGCGGGTGCCGTCACCCGTCGTCTCTTCCCGGAGCTCGAACCACTCACGTAGGCCATGGGAGAAAGATTGAGAATGGAGGGAGTGAGATGGAGAAGGCGGTTGCCATCGGTGGAAGAGTTGCAGAGGGAGAAGGGAGGTGGCAACCGAAAATGAAAGAGAGTTGGAAGATAGAGGGTTTTAGGCTTGCGGTTTCAAAATAAACAGTGCCCAATTAGCGGTCGTGATTCAGAGATTAAATGACCACTTTCTAAGGCATCTTTTAATGGAATTTCTCATTTTTGGAAAATGCTGAGCATTGGCGACTGGAAGCTAGTCGATGTATCTGGAAAGAGCGCTCTGGAGGACGGGCGCTATTTCTTTGCGTGCATTGGGGAAATCAACTGTCAGGTAATTATGAGTGCGCCATTCAAAGGTCATTACGGAACAACGACTGTGTATAGGGCACTATTTTGGGAATAAACAACAACGAACGAAGGCGCAGTTCAGTTGGATTTGTTTTTAATCTTTTAAAAGCACTGAAAGGGATAGAACAACGACATTTTGTAAGGGCGCTAATTTGATTTTTATTGTAATATAGCGGTATTAGAGGTGCTGAAGCTAAAAGAATTAACGGCTATGATGAAGGCGCGGTTCATGGAATTCCTATACCCTGTGCCAGTCGCTATTTCTTATAGTGTGTGTGTTTGAATAGAATCAAAGGTTTTGAGTATTTCATTATTAAACACTTTCATTGGCTCAATTAAGGAAAAATATCTTTATTCATTGAAAGGAAGTAATCATTACATGCTTAGTGAGCCACCTTGGCCCTAAAATTCCTAAGAGCTATTACATATGTCTTCCATTGCTCTTTATCTTCTTCCAGCCGCTCCATGGGCCAGTATAGCTTGCTAACCCGCCATAGTGCTTGAATAGTCTTGATTTCCTCTTTGTCGCCGCTTGAGCCCAACTCTCTCTTCTTGATTGGTGGGAGATGAGAGGCCTCTTCAAAGTGGTGGCGGGGAAGGCCGAGTTGAGAGAGGCACCGGTGAGCGTTGTAGAGTACGAACTCGGTGGCGCCGATTAGCCTTAGCTCCACTCCGGAGGAGAGCCTTGCATGGAGATTTTGTGTCATGAGGAAGCCCAATGCACATGAGAAGGCATTTTATGGCATTGTCTTGAAGTGTCCGCGCCAATCCACTCGTTTCTTGAGCTTGGGCACCTGGTTGGTAATTCTCTCATGTAATCCTAGAGTGCCCGTCATGTAATGGAGTGGGCTCTTTGAGAAGATCCTTGAGGCTTGTTGGGTTTCTTCACATGGATCAAATTTGAAGTGGAGGTCTACCCAACTTGAGAGCAATAGCATGGATCCATATAGGGGCCTCCCCATGGAAGCCGAGGTAAGCCCACTCTAGAGATATGCTAAGACCACCGGTCTAATCCTCTTTCCTTCCCAAATACCGCATATGGCACTCAATTGCTCTTCTTCCAAGAAATCATCCGCCGAGGGGAATAGTATAGCTCCCGCGAGGCAAATCACCATGGCCTTCATGATCAACTCCATCTCCTCCTTATTCTCTTTTCCCAAAGCTTTGTACACCCATGCCGCAAGCTTCATCAAGTTGATCCCCTTGGTGACTCTTATTTGGTCAATCATCTTTTGGCTTGGGATTAAGCTTGCTAGCATTTCTATAGCACTTATTGGCTCTTGCACAACCGCCATCTTCTCTTCATCTCCTTGCTTTAGGCCCTTCAATCCTAATAGCATCTCCGTTTCTTCTAGTAGGATGGTGGCTTCAAAGTTAGAAAACTAGAAGGTATGGGTGTATGGATGCCATATTTCTATAAGAGCTCCTATGGCGGCCCAGTCAAAATGAATATCATTATAGTATTTAGCATGGGTGACTAGGCCTAAAAGGTGCCATCTTGAGAGATAGGACATCATGTCTAAGGTAATTTTTGAGAAGAGGAAGGGAAGCCATTGGATTTTGGTGTATCTCCTAGCCCCCGGGATGAGTGGGTAATCCTGAAAAATCAAAAGGAAAGAAAAGAAGAAAGGAAAAAAGGAGAAGAGAAAAAAAAGGAGAGGATTCCGTTAGAATTTGAGAGAGATGAAAAGAAAGAACTAAGTAGAGCTAAGATATTTCTTGAACGCTTACTTGATTTAGTGCAATTCTTCCACTAATGTGCCCCTTCACCTCGGTAATCCTTACGAATCCTGTTTCGGTTTTCTTCAATGGACGTTGCATTAACTTCTCCATTATTAGCTCTTTGGTGTTCTCTGTTTAATAGAAGAGCTCCCAATTTTGATTCCCTACGCAGAAGATTATTTTTTATTGATTTAAAAGATCTGGAGCTCTTTTTATAGAGAAGTTTCTGCTCGATTGGAGTTAGAGTGGGTTGAGGATTGAGCGTTTAGTTTCTGGCTCGGACACGAGTTTCTGGAAACATAGGTAAATGGTGACTTTCACTGATCCGTTGTTCTTTAAAAGAGCACCTGTAAGAGTGTCGAGATTCTTTCATGGAATGCCAGTTCATGCAGTCGCTATTTGTGTGTGAGCGGTGATGTGTTTTAATTCTGTGGACCTTTATATTCTTCATGGAGCGCCCATCCATACGGTCACCATTTCTGTAAACATAAATCCTTCATGGAGCGCCCGTGTGCACGATCGCTATTTCTGTCAACAGTGCTGTTTTGAATTTCAGGTGGATTATGATAATGGGCTTTATATACTAAAATTATTATTATTTGAAGCTTACATTTATCACATTTTTATAATCATATCATTTCTTGTGGTGCTAATAATCTTTAAGCGCAGGAAAGAATAAGCTATGAACATCACCAAAGCGCCCTGTACTCCCTCCTATATGCATTCCTATTATATGCTACCTACACTATTATAGCATAGCAAGGATCTTGTGGTTCTGATGAACCTGGAATTTGAGTTCCCCTTCATCAAAAAATAGTGATAATTCCAGGGGAGTCTTGATCGCGCGGATAGGCTGTTAAGTCGTTCAAGGCTTGGGATGATGGTTCTAATTTTTGAGTTGATGCGTGGATAAACGGACTTCGGCTTAGTATCAGCTTAGAGATCTGGATTCTTGACCAAGTCTGGATGGCTTAACAATATTATCCTTGATTATTTTCTATTTTAGTTTGTTTTACCATTTTTTCTTTTAGCCCAACATGCATCATGTAATACTTTGAGCTTTAACGTCGAAAAAATCTTCATATTAAGTCAGTAATGAGGGTCACTCGCTCTGGATTTGTGTTGACATGAAATATTCTATCCCAAATCGAGTACTATGTTCTCCTTAAAGCCACTCAAGCTGGTTCCTCGGAAGCATCTTTTGACTGGATTCCTACCTCCTTTCTTTTATTTTCTTCCAAATCCACCTTGGTTACAGCACGTCCACATTGGCTGGTAATCGCTCTCCAATGGTATTTCTCCATTCGTGCCCTCGTACACATTTTTGTTAGCTTAGTTTTCATCCAGGCAATTGTTGCTTTTTTGAAATCATCTGAAGTTGTTTTATTCAGAATGATGGAAAGATTTCCAACGCTTAGTGTTGGAGGTGTGTCACATCACACCCTGGCATCTACTTTTCAGTCAGTTCTTCCATTATTCCACTTCATTTCATTTCTCTCTATTTTATCTCCATTACACTTCATTCCGTCTCACTCCCTTGCAAAGTAGACGCCAAGGCGGGACAACTGTAGACACGCCAAAATCAATACTTTGTTGAGTGAATTTCATGTCACTATGCAATGCCCTAAAGTAGACTTCATTACTGGTTTAATAAGTGGGTTTTTTTCTCTTTTTTTAGATATTGCGACCGTCATCTATTCGCTATTTAAATAACGCCCTTTTAGGTGTCGCTATTTCCTCAACCTACTTGAATAAACGACCATGTGCGTGGGCGTTATTTTTAATTCTTTCCAATTTGCACTCGGAATTAATTTCTATGAATTAACGCCCGTATGGACGAACGCTCTTTAATGAACACCTCTGCGCTAATTATGAATTTCTTAATTTCTGGAAAGTCCAAAATTTCTTGGAAATAGCGGCAGTCCTAGGGGCGCTGTTTAGAAAAGCGACTGTCTCTAGGTCGCCATTTCCATTCCGTCTCCGTTTCACCTACAACCTTCTCAGATAGTGGTCTTCCTTATTTTAACTCCATGACTGATCATGGAAAGGATATCCCCATTCAGAGATCATCTTCCTTATTTTAATCCTATTAGAATCAGGATCTTCATCTCTATAAATACATGTAGTTTTCCACGAGAGAAGACTTATGCATCTTGGTTTTCTGAGAGCTTCTTCTTCCAACTGTCATTGCTCAAAGCACAAGGAAAGGATTGTCTTCCTCCTATCCCTGCCTCTGTTGCTGTTGCTGTGGTGTGTAATTTCTCCTGTTGTTGCCAGCGATACCAGCAGCTCAAGCATCCTCTCTTCTTCTTCTGCTCATAGTTACAAAAGGGCCCAACTCTGTTCTCCCTTATTTTCTTTCGCTAGTTTGCATGTTAGCATCACATCCATCACGTAGCTTAGAACACTTGGCATATTATTGGTTAACTTACTTGCATATACATACTCCTTTTCTTTCACTCCTCTTAGGGGTTTAAAAGAAACCATAAGGTGTGTTCATGCTCGATTTGCATAAGATTATTCTCATAGTGCATTGATACTACACTCACGTTTGGCTAATCCATATCTCTGTGTTGTCTTTGCTTGTCTTATAAAGGTAATCAAGATAAAAACCCCCTTCATTAGCCAGCTGGTTGGAGTAGGAAGTTTGATCTACATCTCACCCGCTTACAAGGTATTCTCCGCGATCATCTTTCTTCTTTTGAGGTAACCCCTCTAGCGATCACACTCCTTAGTAGCATCATATGCTCCCTCACCTTATTATTATTATTACACTTATGTTAATTTTTCTTCCTTTTTAAATGTCTATGTGACGCGTTCACACCTGTCGACCATGACGGTCTCCGGCTGAACTATCGTTGGGGCCTGCACTCGCTTGAGCACCCAAAATTGTTTATATTTGGTCGGCTTCATGGCTAACCCTTCCCTTGACCCAGACTCGAAGCGGTCCACTTTATCTTGGGCCAGCGCCAGGAAAGAGTTATGCACCGGCACTGTTGGAATTATCTTGTTGGGTGTGATCTTGGCCTGATGGCCGTTCAGGAATACTCGGACGCCTCTGATTAGGATGGATTTGCTCGATATTGATAGCCGACCTTGGAGCATGCCGGCATTCTTCTTGGACACCCTCCTGGCAGCTGGTGTGCACCTCTTGCTAGCAGAGGCATGGGTGTCAGCGTGGTGGACATAGCAACCCATCACTATAGCTTTAGTTCATGTCGCCTCTGTAGCGGCGACGGGTTCCACCTCCTGAGCATTCAAGAGCTCCATGAAGGTGACCCCTAAAATGCTTGGGAAACCCACAACGGGCGAGAAATCACCAAAAGTAGTTGGTACAGCAAGATAGCCATATGCAGCATGACTGGCCACCACCTGGGGGCCGAAGACAAGTCCAGACAGTCCGTTCGCCATTACTTCAACCTATACGAAGAACATCAGGACAAACAAAGAGTCAGTATTTTGATGGGGGCCCTGGGGCCCTATATTTTGGCGAAAAGATGAAGGGAGGTTCAGTCCCACCAGGCATGCCAAACTGTGGGGAATGAGAATATATTTTTAATATTCTATTTGTTAATTTATTTGTAATTTATTTATTCATTTGTTAGGGGGTTTTATTTAAGTGCGTAGGCGTGCCAGTCACGGAGTGATGAGTTTATTGTATACACCGTCTGACTGATCAGACGAAGGTGGATATAGTGTCGAGATGCGAAACCTGTCATACCGTAAAGGCTACGACGTTAATTACGCCTTTTTGAAAGAAGGACAACCCTTGATTAATTGCCAAAAATAGAGAGACCACGGAGCCGAATAATTTGAAGGAAAACATGATTTGGAAGACATTTATGGAATAAAATAGACTTTATCATGCAATCAAGCAAATAGGGAGATGATGTTTAGTTAGGTGGATTAATTCCCGGTACGAGGCGGAGAACTTAGGTCCAAAGATCACCTCACGCTTAGTGATAGCTTCTAGCCGAACTTAATCCGACCTTCTGCAAATCACCATTTCATATACCATAAAATCAAGATATGTGGGCATATAGTATATGCGCACCTATATACCTATGTGTATATATGTGCGAACACGTGTAGGTAAATTAGCATATAGCAGTTTATTTCCTTATTCGGAATTGCGTGCATATATTAGTTTTTGATAGAACGCATATGTTGAATGTAGACATGAACGCTTATGCGCAATTTGAAAATCTACTGTTGGTTGATCGAAGATATGCTATCGTTATATTATCCAACCATTTACTTGTTTATTCATTCGTCATGTTCTGGGGAGATTTCGGCAGCACCTCCCCCGTCCTGAAGTGTGTCGGGGAAGATATGAGAGACTCGTCGATGAAGTGTCGAGACGGTTGCCTGACTGACGGTTGTGCCTAAGTGGCAGTCCCATACCCCATGATAGGTGGAGGAACCTGAGGGGCAGCCCCTTAGGAAATCCCGGGCACCTGTGAGGTTGTAGATCAATACTTGTCTTTTTGTTGTGGAACTGTCTTTATCACTGCAGTACATGCATATGGGTTCATGAGGAGACCCAACATGACCGCGCTCAAACGGGTTCACATATCACCGGGATGATGTATGCCGAGGGACGGCTGGTGCGGACACACGCCACAATACATGCCGGTGGACAAGGACACTGCGGGACCCAGATAGCTCGCAGAGGACGTGGACGCATCGACCGAGCGTTCACCTTCATTTCCCATTTGTTTGGCCTTGTTGGGCCCTATTTGGAACATGTGGACAATTAATGACTTGTAATAGTGTGTAAAGTGCTAATGGGCTCAAGGTCTTGTAATGGGCTAGAATAGTATTGGGCTTGACTATTGGGTTTCTACATGGGCCAAGCCCATGGGCTAGTGTGAAAGGAACCTAGTGGGTTATGCGCTTCTAGAAGGCCCCCCCCCCTTCCTTGGTCCAAAGGGACGCAACCACCTACTTAATTGTGACTCCCTCCCTTAATGTCAACATTAGATAGCTCCCTTGTCTCCCCTCCCCTTTGATTTTCAAAGGTAGGTGAGTCATTGTCCCCCCTTGGTCTCCCCTCCCCCTCCTTGTCAAAGGATCGCACCCCCCTCTCCCTCCCCTTGCTCCAACGTTTTTTTCAGCCCCCTCCCCTTGCCTTCCCTTTATTTAAACATATGTATAGTGTTCTTAGTAGAATTAATGAAGAATTCGTGAAAGAAAAGTGCATTAATGGAGTGATTCTCTTCTTTCCATGGGGTGTGATGCCCTTGGCCAAATCCTGTGACGGGATTAATTTGGGCGTATGACTCGCCCCTATATCCTCCCTATCCCCTTCCCATCTGGTTCCACAAAAATTATCAGGGAAGCTTCTACGAGTCAGGAAAATTTCAGAGGTGGTTTCGCGTCGATCGGAGCTTTGGATCGCCAGAAACAATTCGTTTCGTGAAGTCGCGTAGATCTGCCCAAGCTTGTTGTCCAGATTTGAAGTTTCCTGATCCCAAATTTCTCCAGATCTACTCTCAACCTTTCTAGAGCTGATCTTCTCGGTGGTCGTAGGATTTGGTGTCCTCTTTGCATTGCCGCCAGTTTTGTGCCTATCCAAGGTCTGTCCTGGCCGTGGTGGAGATTCTCGTGGGACTATGCAGACCTCCCTATGCGTACCCGATCCAGAAGTTCAGTCGACTTCCGATGCTTCCCCGCCATCCCTTTTCTGATCTGACCAAACCCCTTGGTAAGATCCTTCCTCTCGACGTCTCCGACGATCGGAAGCAAACAGCGCATTGTTCTGACACCGAGAGACATATTTCCAGTAATTAATTATCTTTCTGTGCAGATCTGTGTGCGCAGAATTAGAAGCTGAGAACTTTTGCTGCTACGCCCAGATCTGGACAGATCTGACTGCCCCCTTCGGAGTAGAGAGACGTCATCCTGACGGTGACGTTCTCCAACAAACGGAACTCCGATCGGACCTCAGATCTATCCGTACCAGCCTCTGCAAGATTGCTGCGCAGGGTGACTAGCGTGGGCAGAACCGGATCGGTACCCAATCGTCACCCGGATCGGCCCCGACTCGCCTCCCTCGGCTCCCTCGAGTGTTGCCCGTCAACCCGAGTCCCAACAGCCCCAAAAAATAGCATTGTAGCCTATTATCTCCCTGCGAGGAGTGGGCCATATTTCTAGAATTGTAACCGTTAATCATTTGTGTGTATCGGGGTTGTCGGATTCGGCCGGGGTTTCTTCCCCACGCACTAGTCGTGGAGGTACGTGCTTGTTCGTATACTCATATTTTTTGATTTAATATATTTTCTATCATGCTATGTTTGTGAGATTAGGATCGATAGTTAGCTACAAATCATCGTGATTGTGAGTGGAGAGTGCCCGTTCCTTAGCTCCAATCGAGCACCGAGCTCGGACTGCACCACCCTAGGCGACAGCGGTTCCTTAACCACAGTGATCCCACGTTTCCCTGGCAAGGGACAATCGTCGGGCTAGCTGGAGTTTCTGTTGAGAGACGTCTTAACCAGGAGAACACCACGGTGGTCAGCCGCCTAGCTTACCTTAGCGTGCTAGTGCTGGCCACACATCGAGTCCGTCGTACGTCTTAGCCCGGTCGCGTCATCGTCCCGCATCAACGTCACTTGTTTTTTATTTATCCTCTTTATAGGGTACCTTGCTTTTACAGTTCGGAATGGATAGCCGTGAAGCCGTTACCACCATAAGGGATGAGAATCGAGCGAAAAGCTGGGGAAAACAATTTACGGAGTAGGAAATGAAACTCCAATTTCCATAAATATTTTGGCAGCATCTCCCCCTGCCCTAGAACATGTTGGGGGAGATGTATAGGAGGCCCATCCACAACAGATTGAGGCGGACTCTGAAGAAAGTCAGGCATGCCAGAATGGCAACCCGGACCTTATAATGGATGCCGGATCTCCGAGGACTCGCCTACTAAGAGGCTCGTGTCACCCGAGGGTTATCGATCACATCCTGTCGGCTGTGTCAACCCATGTCAGCACCATGGCATATACGTAGGGGCTCTGAGAGCACCGGTATAACCATGGGTCGGTGGATCTAAAGATGTCAGAACACTATTCGCCAATGAGGCGGTTCATGTTCACTTGGGGAGTGATTGGAAGTTCGGAACATATGGAAACAGACGGAATGAAAATAGCTACAAATACCAGATGCTAATCAAAAATGGGGAAATGCCATGAATCGGCAGCAATGGTATTTGGGAAATGCCCCATGTGATACGGCTAGTGATCAAATGGGGGGATGTCCCATGTGATCCGGCGGCTGGTCAAATGAGGGGATGCCATGAACCGGCGGCCAGCAGATAAGGTGAATGCCCATGATCCGGAGGTCATGAGGAGATGCAATCCGGTGGCCGTGGGGAGATGCCCCTAGTCCGGCAGCCATGGTGAAGTAATCCAGCGGCCATGGCATTGGGTACTCCCTTATCCGGCGACAGCATCAAAGCAGCAGGCCCCTTTGATCTGGCGGCTACAGTAAGAAGTGATTCAGTCGCTATTGAAGTGTAGATGAGGGATAGTAATCCGGTGGCTTCACCAAGAAGTGATCCGGCAGGTATTAAATTGTAGGGAAGGGATAATGATATGGCAGATACACCAAGAAGTGATCCAGCAGGTGAGCCTCTCGCCGGTTTAGTTAAAGCTGTTCCGACAGTGCTCTTTGCCGCCGGATCGATTCTTTTGATACTCTTTGATGGCTACGAGGAAGAAGAAGAGGAAAATAGCATAGGAAGGACCATCCCTGGTGACTCAAGATGCCTCATAAAACCCAAAAGCTTCATGTGAGTACACAGAGGACAACTGGCACTTATAGATGATAGATTGATACAGAAACTCGTGGAACGGTAGCTGGCGATGACTCTATTCTACATGTTCCTATATACCATACCCCACACCCATATGGGCAGCCAAGGATCGTGCTTGAGAAATCACAAACTCCTTACCCTTCTGTTGATGAGGTAAATCACCACTGAAACTTATTGGGTGTGCACAAATTCGACAAACGGTGAAGCTATTCTACAGGTTCCTATATACCATACCCCACACCCATATGGGCAAGCAGGGATCATGCTTGAAATCACAAACTCCTGACCCTCCTGTTGATGAGGTAAATCACCACTGAAACTTACTGGGCGTGCACAAATTCGACAAACGGTGAAGGCGCCGGGTTTGGGATGAGGAAGTAGAAATAAAGGAAGAGAAAATCGACGAGCAGTGACTTAATTTACCCCTTCGTTTAGGACATCGAGAGATCGCGTCTAGGAGACATACTGAATCTCTAATGTTTAATTGGGCTTTACACACGAAAAGGTCGCATCGAGTAGTAAGCTGAATACTCGGTGTTCTCTCCCTATCGTGATTCGATGTAGCTGGTGCGGACACCAAAGCGAGCGAGAAGCATGAACCGGCGAGTCATCGGTACCGTACGCGGAGCACCACTCGGGCTACATCGGCTTCCATCTGGCTTGGAGACAGTCTGGAGACTCCCCCTTGAGTCTTAGTATTTATCATATTTATGGGAATTTTATTTGTGTGTAATGTGTGTTTTTTTAGTTTTATTCGGATTGTCAGAGGGGATTATTTGTAATTTGGGACCACCTGGGTCCCGCAGGCCCCCCATCCCTTCCCTCATTGATCCACCTCAGCTCTTGGGCCCATGTGGGGTCAGTCAACCCTCCAAGGTGGGCTTCTAGAAGGGTTGGACCAAGGGGGGACAAAGGGTAACAAAATTTAAAATTTGGAACACATAAGTCAAGGGGGTGCCCCACCAATCCTAGATATAGGGATAGAACTCGTCTTTTTGTATTTTCTATAAGAACCTTGTATTTTCATTTTGAGTGGAATTAATGCAAAGAAAATCTTGAATTTCATCCAAAGGAGTAAGGGCCGCCCCTCTCTCTCTCTCTCCTCTTTTCTTCTTGCAGCTGGGAAGGCTGTGTTCTGAGGTGGGAAGCCTCATCTATCTGGTGTGGAGTTCGTCATCGCCGCCGCCGCCATCATGCCGCCGTCGCACCGCCACCGTCGTCACTAGAGTTCTGTCCACCCAGGACAGACCCTTCTTCCACGAATTCTTTCTCCCAACCTCGAAATCTTTTGGAGTCCAAATCTTCAGGGTGAGTTCCAAAGGACACCCCCACGTCCCAAAAAATTTGGTTGGGCTTCTAGCTTCCATTTTTTAATTTTCTATTTTCATTCTTCCTTTCCATCCAGATCTGCCAACTTTCAGTCCAGATTCACAGTAGCTCTGAGTTTCCCCCCTTCGGACCTTTTTTTGATTTTTTCTTGAACCCCCAATTTTACTGGAGGTTCTGTCCACCACCCCCAATACCCACGAATTTTCATGGAACGCTTGAAGTCTTCTACCTATTTTTAAAAATCCTTACGTTCTCCCAAAATCTGTTCTGTCCCTGCTGTCCAGATCCGATCACCCGGTACTAGAAAATACTTTTCGTCATCTAAATCTCCTCCAAACCCAGCATAAAAATTATTACCATTTTCCTCTCTCTCCTCTCTACAATTTTCAAAAGAGCTCGAGGTCTGAATCAGAGATCTACTCCACGGTCAACACTGATTCTCAGGAAACTCAATTTCTTCCCAGTCAGATCTGACACTGAGAACAGGCCGGTTCTAAAATCGCCCATCAGAAGCACGGCTCCGGTGATTTTTTTTGACTCCCATAGGGTCGAAGGATTTCAAGTCAGCGTTCCAACGGCGTTGGTTTCGTGCCAATCTGACATCGGTGCTGATTGCAGTAACTGATCTCACCGGGTCGCGCGCCATAAAATAAAGGTTACAGATCCGTGGGCAGCAACTCCAAGAATTGGAGATCGGAGCCGATCGGCCTCCGACCGGTGTTCCAGCCAGGCCGCCATCCTGGGAAGCGCGCCACCAGGTGTCCACATCACAGTGGGACCCACCCCATCAGGTCCGGAGAGCTGAGCAGCACGTGGGCCCCACGTACCCGCAGATCGTGTCATCCGGACAGCACTAAACACGGGTTTCGGCACCGTCGGAGCGACATCAAGATGCTGCCCGTTAACCCAATTCTCGCTACTCCTGGGCCCCACATGTGACCTATTACCTCCCTACGTGGAGTGGGTCAAAACTTTGTACCGCTGTGAAAATTTGTTAACCGGGAGTACGGAATTGGCCGGTTGTCTTCCCCACGCCGGGAGCGTGGTGGTACGGTCTTAACTCCTTGGCATTACATTGCTTAGCTAGTATATGGTCATATGCCATTGTGAGTGCATTAGGATTCTAGCTCGTGAGTCCATGTCACCGCTGTGAGCGAGAGAGTGACCCGTCCCGTGGCTCGATCCGAGCACGGAAGTGAGTCGACCACCCTTGACTCTACCGGTTTCTCAACCGCGCGGATCTGCGTTTCCCCTCGCTTGGGACGATGAGTGAGCTTGCGTTTCTGTTAGCGACGTATAGCCCATAGGAACTCTTAGTGTCGGGCCAAAGTGTCTCCATTGTTGTATGTTGCTGGTCGCGTCTGCATTTAGAGTCCGAGGTCCGCATCACTTAGAGTCAGTCACCGTGTCCGTCCCACATCAGTTTGGTATCAGAGCGCCAGTTGAGTCTAGGGTAGTCTTTGTGTCTAAGTCCGTAACAAAACAAAAAAAAGAGTCCTTTAAGTCTAGTCATTATCTAAGTCGGTCTAAGGGTGCATTTGCATACCATTGTTCGGTATATAAAAAGGTGTGGCCCGACCGTTAGGTTACGCCTATCGGAGAGGTGATTCACTCACGTGACAGGATCTTCGGATCCCCGGACTCCGCCAGGTACCAGATCTTGGTTTAAGTCTAGGGTCCTTAGTGTGCATTAGTTAGTGCATTCCAACCTTGCATAGTCGTGTCTAGTGTCTTGTCCAACTGTCAGCATGTCTGTCTTGTAGTTCCACATTTCCAATGGAATCTCGATCGCCCAGGCGATATGGCCATTGGTCCACCCATGGGCTTGGCAACCACCCTCTCCACTTCCGTAGGCCCGAAGCCTCAGATTTTTATGGCTCTAATGACCCGGGTGACTACCTCAAGTGAGAGGCCGCCATGGACAACTATTTTGAATGTTACACCATGTCCGATGCCATGCAAGTCAGTTTTGCCCAAGATAGGCTTGTCCACAAAGCCGCCTGGAAATGGGAGAGCATTGAGCGCATGAGAGAGGTTAGGAGGCAAAGGCCCATCGAGTCGTGGCATGAGATGAAGGGTGAACTTAGGAAGGTCTACTTACTCGGCCCGATCACCTCCAACTGACCACACCCAACCACCTCCACCCAAGTGGGCCATAATCGGAGGCAAAGCGCTGCGCATGTAGAAGAGCCTAGGTCCATGACTAAGCCGAGTTCATATAAGAGAGTCCATCACATCGCTCCTACTCCAAACCCCACCATTACCGAACTCTTCCAAATCATTTCGGATAGAGTGGATAGGAGGTGTGATTATATCGAGTCTCTGGTTTCCCCTTGCCTACCTCATAGACAGAATGGAACCAAGCACGAGCCTAAGGAGGTAGCAACTGGTAGCCCCAACCTGATGCCATCTAAGGTGCCACCACAAGGCCCTCTCCCCATCATGACGGGTGAAGATCGACTTACCAGGGAGCGTAGTGGGTCACGACAGTAGTGTTATCGCTGCCAAGGGTTCGGCCACTTTGCCAGACAGTGTCCCACTCAGACGTCTCTAGCCCTAGGGAACAAAAGGGTTGGAGAAGCCTCACTCTCAGATCTTTATTCGGAGCCACCTCAGCCACAGCTACCCGTGTTTCTAACGGAAAAGCTACTCATAGCTGAGCCACTCCTTATCTGGCTCAAGAATTGCCTGGCCCCATCTCCCTTCCCATCCATGGACCCTATCCTACCTCTAGTGCCAATCAATTCATTTCACACCACTTTTTGGTATAGTCACTATGTGGATATATTGGATGACCTTCTTAAAGGGTTAGACCAGCAATTGACATTTACGCACTTGTTGGCTCCAGGCTTCGACCGACCCACAGGTCATAGTTTCACTCATCCCGCCTTAGGGTCCATCACCTCCGTGTACACCGTGGGTCATGTTACCGCGGAGGTTCTCCTACTCCTTCCGTTACTGGTCGAGCCTAACTTCATACCATTTACTCCGAGGGAGGAACCCTACCTCCTATATAAGATCACCGTCCTCTATACCCACATGCATGAAGGTGACCATCTACACCTTAAAGATTTCCAAATGTGAGACCATGACTTATGGAGGTCCAATTCAAGGGGTCATACCTTCTTTGATCCTTCCTATCTCTTCCCTAGTGACCCACCTTATCCATTCCATCTCATTAGGGAAGCCGCCTATCACACCCCTACCCTGTAGGCTAGTCCATCTATACTCCGCACGGAATCCATTCATCGGGGTAAGGAAGAAGGTGAATTAGGTTCTCTTGGTCCTCCCACATCCAAGCCCAATGTACGTGATTGGTGCATCGTAAAATGTCTAGGAGTTTCCCATGACATCAACCTACGGTTACGTCAAGTGTATGCATGGCACACATTCGGGTGTCCTGGTCCACCCTTGCATGTGTCTGGGTCGGACTAACCGTAGGGTTGTTTAGGGTCGTGTGTGCATCCGTGTGTTTTTCTTTTTGCTAAGCATGTTAGGAGTCTGCATGACGACGTTCGTCGTCACATTGAGGCCAGCAACGCATGGTATAAGGAGCCAGTCGATGCCCATAGACACCACCGAAAAGGGTGAATATGTCATGATCAGGGTAAGACCTGAATGGTTTCCCTAGGGAACCGTAAAGAAATTGCAAGCTCGCGGAGCCGGTCCATTTAGAGTTTTGAAACGCGTTGGATCCAATGCGTATGTTGTGGACCTACCCGAGGAATATGGTATAAGCTCAACTTTCAATGTGTTGGATCTAGTTGCATATAGGGACCCAGCGGTGATCCCTAGTGAGCCTTTCGAGCCATCTCCTCCCATTGAGAGTGATCACACACCTGAGTGTCCACCACCAGCCTCATTTCCACAGTAGCGAGAGCATATAGATCATATACTAGATGAGCAGGTGACTGTTACCAGGAGTGGATCCTACCCGCGCTACCTAGTGCGATGGAGAGGGCGACCCACCACCGAGGATACTTGGATCACCCGTGGAGAGTTGTAGAGGCTAGATCCAGACCTACTGGTGCGCTACCAGAGCGATGCTGACCCTTACTCGACAGGGTCGAGTTTCTCCCACCCGGGGAGAATCAGTGCGGACACCAAAGCGAGCGAGAAGGAAGAACCGGTGAGCCGTCGGTACTGTATGCGGAGCACCACTCAGGCTACATCGGCTTCTATCTGGCTCGGAGACAGTCTGGAGACTCCCCCTTGAGTCTTAGTATTTATCATATTTATGGGAATTTTATTTGTGTGTAATGTGTGTTTTTTTAGTTTTATTCGGATTGTAATTCGGATTGTAAGAGAGGATTATTTGTAATTTGGGACCACCTGGGTTCCGTAGGCCCCCCATCCCTTCTCCCATTGATCCACGTCAGCTCTTGGGCCCATGTGGGGTCAGTCAACCCTCCAAGGTGGGCTTCTAGAAGGGTTGGACCAAAGGGGGACAAAGGGTAACAAAATTCAAAATTTGGAACACATAAGTCAAGGGGGTGCCCCATGTATAATATAGTTTATTAGGATTGAAATCTTATTTTATTTGTTCCAAACCACATGGGAGAAATAAATTGTGGACTCCCTCTTTTACCCCCCACCAATCCTAGATCTAGGGATAGAACTAGTCTTTTTGTATTTTCTATAAGAACCTTGTATTTTCATTTTGAGTGGAATTATTGCAAAGAAAATCTTGAATTTCCTCCAAAGGAGCAAGGGCCGCCCCTCTCTCTCTCTCCTATCTTCTTCTTACAGCTGGGAAGGCTGTGTTCTGAGGTGGGAAGCCTCATCTATCTGGTGTGGAGTTTGTCATCGCCGCCGCCGCCATCGTGCCACCGTCGCACCGCCACCGTCGTCGCTGGAGTTCTGTCCACCCAGGATAGACCCTTCTTCCAAGAATTCTTTCTCCCAACCTCGAAATCTTTTGGAGTCCAAATCTTCGGGGTGAGTTTCAAAGGTCACCCCCACATCCCAGAAAATTTGGTTGGGCTTCTAGCTTCCATTTTGTAATTTTCCATTTTCGTTCTTCCTTTCCTTCTAGATCTGCCAACTTTCAGTCTAGATTCACAATAGCTCTGAGTTTCCCCCCTTCGGACCTTTTTTTGATTTTTTCTTGAACCCCCAATTTTACTGGAGGTTTTGTCTACCACCCCCAACACCCAAGAATTTTCGTGGAACCTTTGAAGTCCTCTACCTATTTTTAGAAATCCTTATATTCTCCCAAAATCTGTTTTGTCCCTGCTGTCCAGATCCGACCACCCGGTACTAGAAAATACTTTTCCCCATTTAACTCTCCTTAAAACCGATTATAAAAATTAGTGCCGTTTTCCTATCTCTTCTCTCTACAATTTTTATGAAGAGCTCGAGGTCTGAATCAGAGGTCTACCCTACGGTCAATGCCAGTTAACAGGAAACTCAGTTTCTACCCAATCAGATCTGAGACTGAGAACAGGCCGGTTCTAAAATCACCCATCAGAATCACAGCTCCGGTGAATTTTTTTGACTCCTATAGGGTCGAAGGATTTCAAGTCAGCGTTCCAACGGAGCTGGTTTCGTGCCGATCTGACATCGGTGCTGATCGCAGTAATCGATCTCGCCGGGTCACGCGCCTGAAAATAGTGGTTGCAGATCCGTGGGCCGCAACTCCAAGACTTGGAGATCGGAGCCGATCGGCCTCTGACCGGAGTTCCAGCCAGGCCGCCATCGAGGGAAGCACGCCACCAGGTGTCCCCATCACAGTGGGACCCACCCCATCAGGTCCGGAGACCTGAGCAGCACGTGGGCCCCACGTACCCGCAGATCACGTCGTCCGGACAGCACTAAATGCGGGTTTCGGCACCGCCGGAGCGACATCAAGATGCAGCCCGTCAACCCAATTCCCGCTACTCCCGAGCCCTACATGTGACCAATTACCTTCCTGCGTGGAGTGGGTCAAAACTTTGTACTGCTGTGAAATTTTTTTTAACGGGAGTACGGAATTGGCCGGGGTTGTCTTCCCCATGCCGAGAGCGTGGAGGTACGGTCTTAACTTCTTGGCATTACATTGCTTAGCTAGTATATGGTCATATGCCGCTGTGAGAGCGTTAGGATTCTAGCCCTGTGAGTCCATGTCACCGCTGTGAGCGAGAGACTGACCGGTCCCGTGGCTCGATCAGAGCACGGAAGTGAGTCGACCACCCTTGACTCTAACGGTTTCTCAACTGCGCAGATCCGCGTTTCCCCTCACTTGGGACGATGAGTGAGCTTGCGTTTCTGTTAGTGACGTATAGCCCATAGGAACTCTTACTGTTGGGCAAAAGTGTCTCCATTGTTGTATGTTGCTGGTCGCGTCCGCATTTAGAGTCCGAGGTCCGCATCACTTAGAGTCGATCCCCGTGTCCGTCCCGCATCAGTAGCCCTTCTGGGCATTCCAATATCAACGCCTGGGAATTTCTATAGCACGGATCAAAATTACTAAAGGCCGAGAAACAACGAAGAAAATGAAATGGAGACTAATCCTCTCTGGGGAAGAGATAGACCATCCAATTGGAGTATACCTCTAGCCGCCGTGGGGTTACAAAGATAGAGAGAGACAAAGAGAAGCAATCAAGGAATAGTCGAGTTAGCATCTCGTATCATCAATACATTCATATTTCTTATTCCATTTAGAAAAATAAATATACAATCGTGATACAATTACCCATAAACAAAATGGGGGCAACGGGAACTATAGCCTCGTAGGGCATAAATCGGTCGAGAACCACTTACAGGATTCACGGACGAGGACAAGGTATCGCCTCTGCTGCTCCTCCACCCTCGAATAGTCCTGGAACCCTGGATGGAGGAAAGGCTCTCAGGGAAGCTCTCTGGCCAAGTTTCTTTGATCTCCCCTCCTTTCTTTTCTGCTCTCTTTTTTCTTATGTTCTTCTTCTGTTCTTCCCCCCCTTCTTTTCTTTTATCTTTTTTCTTCTGTTGTTTTTCTGTTCTTCCCTCCTTCTTCTTCTTTTTCACCGAGCGAACTGGGCTTTTTATGGAGGGGCTAGGAGCTTGATACGGCGGCTAGAGGCGGAGGGAGGTGATCCGGCGGTGCCAGGCGCATTGGCCTTGGTCGCCGGATCAACATCTGGCCGGCGGATAACTTATTTGGCTGCCAGATCACTGATTTGGCCCATTTAACCTCTTCAGGGTCCAATTAGAGTGCTCAACGGCCCATTGAATGGGTGTCTTCATTGCTTGATATACTCTCGTTCACCTTCTGGGCCAAGCTGGCGAAGCCCAGTGTTGCTGAGGGCCCCTCGAGTTTCGGTATTTGTCCATGCGGCAACGTCCCGCGGTCGATAGCTCACTTACAGTAGTTTTATCGGGCGGATGATCATCCCAAAGTTTTTTGTTCTTGGGGGATTGTTCTTTGGGTTTGCTGGGCCTGTTCGCTTCTATGGTGGACAACGGCCCTGCCGGGCATTGGCTTTGCCGGAAAGGCGCGGCCGGACAAGTTTCTTCATGATGCAATGAGCTCCTTCCGCTAATGAGGCTGGGAATTTTTGATAAATGCTTCAGAGATCGTGCAGGAGCTCAGGTAACTTCTTTGACACTCCACTTGGTCTCTATTGTGCCTTCAGAGCGCTCCCAACACATCTGTGTAATTTTTTGAGTGTCAACAAGAGCTTCAACGGAGAGACACAATTTTAGGCTGGTTGCCGTAGGGCAGCCCACTATGGCGGCTCGAGTTCTGGCCGAGAAGAAAATCAGCTAGAGGGTCTGATATAGTGCATTCAGTCTGTGTGTGCACACGTGGTCGGGGACTACGGACGCATGCTTACAGGCATGACCCCGACTAGACCCCAGTCCATGTGTTACTTGTAAGGTGTCTCAGTTTTCGCTTGGGGCGAGTAGTGAGACAACCGAGGCATGGACTAAGTCATCTGTGGACTCATCTGGCCTACCCTCTAGTGGGTAGTTTTCCCGTCATGCGACACGTGACTCTCGTGACTCAAGGTTTAGTTTCCCGTCAGCGAGACATGATTCTTCGTGTGGTTTTTGTGTATGTATCTCCATGATGATGTCTAGGGTTTTGGTAGAGTTACTGAGGTTTCAACCATAGACACTATAGGGTTCACGACGGCAAGGTCGTGATTGTGCCCTTAGACTGCGTGGTCTTAGTTGGGCCTAATATGTGAGGACGGGCCTTCACGATGGGGATGTAGTGGTTTTCCCATTAGTAGCGTACCCGTAGTTTTACCGGTGGTTCGGCGGTCTCAACTGTGAGATCGCGGTTTCCTTTTCGTGCCATTAGGAGTAGCTTAAAGAGCTATGTTTCTGCCGCCCCCTTCTGTTTTAGTTGTTGATACGCTTACTATTGTTACTATTGTTTTTATTATTATTGTTATCGCTGTTATTTACTACCGTTGTTTAGTGGTGGGAATCCGCGGGACCCCTATTGAGCGAATGAGATGAGGCTTACCCCTTTCTTTTTAGGTGTTGCGGTTCCTCCTCGAGGTTCGGAGGTGTAGTGCTGAAGTTCATAGTTGCTAGCTCGCCACAGCCGGGGGCGTACCGGGCACTTGAGTACGTTTCTTTCCCTGTAGACTATACTTGTTGGATTGGACTCTGTAGTTAATTTGTTAATTGAAACTGTAATTTTATTTCCTGTTATTTGAAACTGTTAATTATATAGTGGTTTCCTGCATTATTTTAAATTTCAATGTACCTCCACACGCCTAAATAACCCTTACGAGCCTTCCTACTCGTGGGTGGCGGGCCAAGATTCAAATGGTATCGGGTAATTCTCGGTATTCGGATCTTGGGTCGTTACACTCGGGACCACCCCGCCATGGTCGGAACCTGACCTTGCCTCGGCGCCGACAACTTTTCAGATTTGACCCGTCTTTACCAAGCTTTACCCTATTTTCCCTGCCACTAAACATCAAATCATGTCGCATCATTGGCAAACATTTACTCGATGAATTACCCACGGCGTCGTAGTGCTTTCAACACGTATCGATCTCTAAATAAAAGTATAAAAAATAGTAATGAATGAGTGTGACGGTTCGAGCATCCTTGTCATCGGCACGGAGTGTCTCGCCACACTTAATTTTCGGTCATTTCTTATTTTCTAATAATTTGATTCTCGGGCTATCGGTCCCTTCTTCCTGTTGATCAATCAAGGGTTTTCTCCCCTTCAGGAAGATGTAATTAATGTCGTGACCTTTCTAGCATGGCAAGCTTCAATCTTGACCCGGTACCCAGTATCATCTAATCAGTTAGATGGCATGTGCATTAGTGACTCCAAGCCCTTCCGGTCTCTAGGGTCTGAATAAACTGTCACCTTGTGATTGGCACACCTACGTAAAAAAAACTAAAATAAATAAAATAAAATAAAATAAAATAAAAAGTATGTCCTACAAGTCTGGCACACTCGGTGGGACTAAGCTTCCCTTCATCTCCTCGCTAGGACCAAGGGTTAGCCTTCTTGTGATATTCTAACTATCGGTTTGAATTGTAGGTGACATTCCGACAATTCCAATGGCTGCCATTGCCTTTGGACCGCTCGTTGTTCGCAACCACGCCCTTTATGGCTATCTAGCCCTGCCGACCAAGTTCAGCAACTTCCCACCAGTCGTTGGCTTCCCCAACTTTTGGGGGGTGGCATTCGTCGAAGTCTTGGACATCGAAGAGATGAAGCCTACGACCACAGATGATGTGAGGTCGTGCCAAAGAAGATTGTAGTGGGTTGCAATGTCAACCACATTGATCCGCGCACCACCTCGACTAACAGGGGGCGCACTGCTATTGAGAGAAGAACCACCAGAAGAAACATTGGTGCTCTGCAAGGCCGACTATCTGCCTCGAGCAAATCTATGTTGATTGGAGGAGTTTGAGTATACTTGAACAGCCGACAGGCCGAAGTGATACCCGATAGGGTTGTGCCAATTGTGCTAGTATGCAACTCCTTGTAGGTTCTGGCCCAGAACAAGGGGGACTATGCTCTGTCCATTCACAAGCCAAGGGATGGGTTGGCCACAAAACCAACCAAGTTGAAGCAGGTATAGGTGCCTAAGAAGACTCAGGCCTTAGTACTGATTCAACCAAGACCTGTCAGGGCTGATAGGCCTAGGAGAGGGAGGTTAGAGTAAGAGAAGAAGACTGAGATGTCGATGTAGGCATCTCACAAACTAGTTCTCTAGGCCTGCGTACAGCAGGTGAATGTTTGATCTTATGACAAGAACCATGGCAGAATAGCCATATTAGGGAGGATCACCTATGAGCCCCCTATATGTGAGAGGATGCCACCACCCATGCTCTCCACCACCAATAGATGAGAAGAGATGACCCATACTGTCCAGAGGTACTTTCGCAGTCTTAGGAACACTTCCTTAGGGCTGCAACGACTGCTCAGAGCGATGAATGTCATTGAGGAAGGCTGAGAGTGCCAAGTCGACCTTGTTGGCCCGGTTAGGAAAGCAAGCAAGAGGGGGGTGAATTGATTGCTCCCATTTTTCAAAATCTAAACGTAGTGATGATAGAATAGTAATAAAAAGTATCCTCACAGCAGAACAATCTGATTTGTATATGATGAAAAATAATCACAGCCCTTAACTTACCGACGACAATATTTAAGACCCACTCGAATTCAATATAACTATCTACTTATAGCGTCACACGCGGAAACGAGAATGGACAATATAGAGCGACAATCCCACAAATAGCAAACCACAACGCAGGAATTTTGTAGGTGGTTCGGACGCACCCGAGTGTAGTCCGACGTCCACCCCTCTCAACCCGAGAGGATTCCACTAAAACACTGTACGACGGTAGCAAACGATCACAACGATCACACACGGGCACTACGGTCCCACACACACGCGCATTCTCGCACGACGACGAGAAGCCACGCACACGGAGACGACACTCCAAAATCGTCTATGAAGAAATACTATATGGAAATACAAGGCCCAGTCCAGATATGATAAACTATGCTCAAATAGAAATAGAGAAACAAGAGAATAAGATATCCCCTTTTGAATCTTCAACCAATCTTAGAGATAAGGGGGAAGGACGCACTAGAAATGATTAACAACGAATTGGAAGTAGCCGGTCTGGTAGAAACAAACACCTAAGACAATAGACGGTGGAGAACACCATCAGCCGCTTCCAGATCGATGCTTGCGCATGTGGAAGGCAATCTTTGCGACTTCTTCCTCCTCCCCCAGCAAGTGTGCGATGCCCTCTTCTTCTCTTCCTTCAAAGATAATAGCCTTTAGCCCCAAAAGATATATCCATCGTATGAGAATTGCGGCTACATATACCCAAAGGAAAAAGATGTAAAAAGACATGACAGCCCATGAGAAAACCTCTCAAAACATCACTCAATCAAGTAGAGAAACCCTAAGGGTAAGATGGTAAAAACCCAAGCCAAACGGATCACATAATGAGGGTTTCGAAACCAATCCGGAAAACACGATCCGAACGCAATAGAAGAAGTGTCGATTCTGCGAGTCATAGAGTCAACACTTTTTGTCATTCTCGTAGCCTTTATTATAGCAGAAAACTACCTCGAGGAACGTGAATAGTAGGCATGGTAAGCCTCTTGCAAGCAAGAACGATCAGGGCGCAAGATAATCACACACATAAATGCAATTGCATAATATTTACTCAACTCCAACTTTCAATTCATTATCAATCAAATATCAAATACAATCACTAATCTTCATCATACTAGTCTCAAGAAATAAGAAAATTACATAGACTCAATCTAAACAATGTGGACTTCCTAAGTCTTCACTCATTCTTCATTCACTCTCGGACCCGCTATTTGAACATTCCGAATCCGATCCTGACTCACTTCCATCTCCTAAAAAGATTGAAAATAGGTAATGAGCACACTTGCCCAGTAGCTATCTTCGCATCAACATGAAGGCACTATTAAACTGATTAACATTTTTGCTCTAGAAGAATAAGGTAAAATCATGCGAATGCGATAAATCACAAGTAACCAAAGTAACAAAATGATCATGTAAGATAGAATGAATAAGTATGAACTAGCAAGAATGTAACAAGAATGGCCTTTCATGAACAAGAATGTACTAGCAAGTCACATACTCATCACCCAAACATCTTTTGCTTATGAGCAAGTATTTGGTGAATTTCTGTGTAATATCATGTAACAAGCAAGAAAGTCATGTACGTATATCGTGGATTTCACTTATTTATAGAGAAAGTACTCCCAGCGTAATGCGACACCAGTAGCATCATACCCCATGGTTTACAGTATGTTTTCGACAATCAGCCGAGGGGACTAGCATAGAGTCCTTAAACACAATCAATGCTCGATCGCATCTTAAAGTATAAATCAAGCTATTTCCACGTTTTAAGCAATAAAATATGGCCAAGAATGTAAATAAGTTCTTGATAACAATAATCAACAATGAACGCTTCAACTTTAGGACATGAGATATCAAGGATGATTTAAGATGATGTCATGCTCGTGGAAATAATTCGGCAGCATAACAGTACATTTATTATCATTCACAATTTAAATTAAGTATCTTTAGATAATATGCCGAGTCCTAAACCATCAATACTCCATCCATGAACTTAGAATATCATTCCTTTGGTCAAACCTCGGGTTAAAGAATTTAGAACTGTGACGGTCTAATACTGGGCCGTTACATGAACATAACGGTCGAGTGTTGGGCCGTTAGAAAGGTTGAATTTAAAAGAAAATAGATATGGACTCAAACAACATGACGGTCATATATTAGACCGTTATATGTTCCTAACGGATTGGGGCGCAAAAAATTTTGTGACGGATTAATTTCCGTCTGAAAATCCGTGAGAAGTCACATTTGTGACGGATTTTCAGACGAATCCGTCACAAATGTGGCCGTCACAAATTCTTGGTCATAAATTTCTGACAGATTAAATTTTCCGTCCCAAATTCCGTCTGAAATTTGTGACGGAATATTTTCCTTCACAAATTCCGTCTGAAATTCGGTGTGTAATTGCATATTTCAGATGGAATTTGTGACGGAAAAAAATCCGTCACAAATTTCAGACGGAAATTTCCGTCTGAAATTTTCGTCTGAAATCCTGATTTTTCTGATAGTGAATTACCTCGTTTAGGCTCTCTAATTTCCTGATCTTCAGCACCCTGTCGCACAGTTTCCTGGGTTGGCGTGATGAAACCTGCAACTTTGGAAGATCCTAAGTCCTTGGATACTCGACCTCCTAACATGAAATTTTGAGAGTTGTCAGACCTTAGTATTAGAAATAAAAAGTTCCAAAGGACTTACCCAAGATTCTATCTCCTTACCTTGTTTCTTCACGAGCCAAAAGTAAGGGCCGCTTAGTTCAGAACTGGGTTCTATTTATAGGATTTTGGCTAGGGTTTGAGGATTACATCAATTATAGAGTCTTTAGTTGGCCAGAACCTGATCCCTAAGAGTCCTTAGTAACCCTACACATTCTCTTAATTAGGTCTCTTGCAGATAGGATCCCAAAGATCCAATCTTTTTGCAAGTTCTTCCTCTCACGGAATCAGCTAAGTGTAATGGACTAAGTCTGGTCCGTTAGATGGCTATAACGGTCGCTTGATAGACCGTTACATCAACTTGGCGTGGACATTCATCTTAATTCAAACTCGTTTTGGTAATTATCCACATAATTATCTATATAAGGGGTATTTATCCTTATAATTCGTGAATAGGCTAAGTAACCTTCTAGAATATGGGTCAAACTTAATAGGCTTGGTCCATAAACCTATTGGGCTTTAACTATTAAAGCTAGATTAGTTATTTAACATAATTGGGCCTTATTTTCCCAACATTAATTCATTTGTTAATCTATTTTGCCTTTTATAAATTCTAGAAAATTCTATAAATAATCTAGAAATTAGTTATAAATTTTGGGGCACTACACCCTCCCCCACTTAGAAGGATTTGGTCCCCAAATTCGATACATAGATTTTATGGAGAGTGTACTTACAATCGAATAATTCTGGGAATGTTCTACGCATAGATTCTTCCGTTTCCGTTGTTGCTTCGTGTGGCCATTGCTTCGTCCATTAGACTTGGACCATAGGAATAGTTTTTTTTCTTAGTTGACGCACTTCTCGTTCCTGAATCCTGACTAGTTTCTGCTCGTATGTCAGGTGCTTTTGGATCTCCAGATTATCATAAGTAATGATATGATGAGGATCATATACATATTTCTTCAACATAGAGACGTGAAATATGTCGTGAACTCCTGCTAATTGTGGAGGTAAAGCCAATCTATAAGCCACTTCACCAACCCTTTCGAGAATTTCAAATGGGCCAATGAATCTTGGAGTTAGTTTTCCTTTAATGCCAAATCTTTGAATACCACGGCCTGGAGAAACTTTCAGATATACATGATCTCCCACCTGAAACTCCAAGTCGTGTCTTCGATTGTCAGCACAAGATTTCTGCCTATCTTGCGCTATCTTCATTCTTTCTTGAATGAGTTTGATCTTCTTTGTTGAATTCCTGATAAGGTCGGGCCTAAGAATTACTTTTCCCCTATTTTGTTCCAACATATTGGTGATCTACAGCTTTTTCCATATAAAGATTCAAAGGGCGCCATCTATATGCTGGCTTGATAACTGTTGTTGTATGTAAATTCTACCAGAGGCAAGTGATCATGCCAACTTCCTCCAAAATTAATAGCACAAGCCCTGAGCATATCTTCTACTACCTGATTTGTTATTTCATTCTGACCATCAGTTTGTGGGTGAAATACTGTGCTAACATTCAATCTAGTCCCTAGTGAATGTTTTAGGCCCTTCCAAAATTATGATGTGAATTGAGAATCTCTATCAGATACAATAGTGATAGGGACGCCATGTAATTTGACAATTTCTTTCATGTATAATGCTGCTAGAATATCCATAGACCATCGACTTTTTATTGGTATGAAGTGTGCGGATTTAGTCAATCGGTCTATGATCACCCATATACCATCGTGTCCTCCTCTGGTCTTAGGTAAACCCATGATGAAATCCATCCCTATACTCTCCCATTCCATTCGGGAATATTCAAGGGATGTAATTTACCTACGGGTCTTAAATGTTCTACTTTTACTTGTTGGCAGGTGAGACAACGAGACACGAAATTAGCTATTTCTCTCTTCATATTGGGCCACCAGAAGTTTCTTTTGAGATCTTGATACATCTTCGTGCCTCCTGGATGAATGGTGTACTTGGAATTATATGCTTCTTCTAAGATCAGTTTCTTCGTATCCTCATGATCTGGTACACACACTCGACCCTTAAATAGCAATCCTTCGTCATTGGAAACAGAGAAATCCGGCCTTTGTTCAATATTGGCTTTAATTTCCAGTAACACGGGATCATCATTTTGTAGCTTGACCAGATCCTCTATTAATGTAGGTTGAGCTCGGATATTAGCCATGAAACAATCATCTTTCTTTATTTCAATATCTAAGTTCATCTGAGCAAATTGAGGAATAAGATTAGTCATACTAATCATAAGACTTGATAGCATACCCATTGGTTTTCTGCTGAGTGCATCTGCTACCGCATTAGCCTTGCTAGGATGATATTGAATAGCAAAATCAAAGTCTTTAAGATATTCTAACCATCTCCTCGGCCTCATATTAAGCTCTTTTTGAGAGAATAAGTATTTCAAGCTTTTGTGGTCCGAGTAGACCGTGAACTTTTCTCCATAGAGATAATGACGCCAAATTTTTAAGGCGAAAATAAGTGCTGCCAATTCTAAATCATGTACGGGATAATTTTCCTCGTGACATTTCAATTGTCTTGAAGAATAGCAGATTACATTTCCATCTTGCATGAGAACACATCCCAAGCCAATGCCAGATGCATCCGTATATACTTCAAATCTACCACCTTCCACCGGTAGTGATAAAATAGGAGCCGTAGTAAGATGGTTCTTAAGAGTTTGGAAACTCTTCTCACATTCCTTTGACCAGACAAAAGGATTTGCTTTTCTTTTGAGTCTAGTTAAAGGAATAGCAATCTTTGAGAAGTCTTTAATGAACCTCCTATAATAATCAGCTAGACCCAGAAAGCTTCTTACCTCTGATACAGTCGTTGGCCGGCTCCAACTTCTGACAGCTTCGACTTTCGAAGGATCCACATCGATACATTCCTTTGAAATAATGTGGCCTAGGAATGAAACTTCCTTGAGCCAGAATTCACATTTGTTAAGCTTGGCATAAAGTTTATGTTATCTAAGTGTTTGCAAGGCTATCATCAAATGTTCTTCATGTTCCTCTTTTATCTTGGAATATATCAAGATATCATCAATGAAGACGATGATGAACTGGTCCAGATATGGTTGAAAAATATTGTTCATGAGTTGCATAAATGTTGCTGGGGTATTTGTTAACCCAAACGACATTACCACAAATTTATAGTGTCCATAACGACTTCGAAAAGCCGATTTATAAATGTCTTCTTCTTTAATTCTAAGCTAATGATAACCTGATCTGAGGTCTATTTTGAAAAAATATAATGCTCCTAAAAGCTGATCGAAGAGCTCATCAATACACGGTAACATATATTTATTTTTGATTGTAAGTTTATTTAGTCACCGGTAGTCTATGCATAGCCTGAGAGAGACATCATTCTTCTTGACAAATAGCACCTGCGCACCGCAAGGGGATTTGTTAGGTCTAATGAAGCCCTTATCTAGTAGTTCCTGCAACTGCCTCTTTAGTTCCTTAAGTTCCATGGCGGACATCCTGTAAGGGGCTATAGAAATAGGTTCTGCTCCTAGAATGAGTTCAATAGTGAAGTTTACTTCCCTCTCGGGTGGTAAACTGGGTAATTCGGATGGGAATACATCTGGGAACTCATTTACAATAGGAATGTTTGCTAGGACGATTTCTTTGGATTCAGTAATTATGACAGAAGCAAGAAAAGCTGCACATCCTTGCGAGATGAGTTTGCAAGTGTGAAGAGAAGATATGATAGTGGGATGTTTCCTATACTTGATGCCAAGGAAAAAGAATCTTGGAAGACCTGATTTTCGGAAGGATATAATCCTATTTCGACAGTTAATATCAACATCATGATCTACAAGCCAATCTACCCCTAAAATGGCATCATAACCTTTTATGTCAAGGCATACTCGGTTTGCGGGGAGATTGTGACCTTCTACTATCACCTCACTATCAGGGTAATATCTAGTAAGTTTTGCTCCAGAACCTAGGGGTGTAGTTATAGCAAGATCTGAAGGTAGAGGAACTGATGCAATTGGTAATGTTTTGGCAAACATAGTGGAGACAAAAGAATGAGAGGCACCAGTATGAAATAGCACAAATGCAGGATGAGAACAAATTTGAAGAGTACCTTCCATAAGCCCACCATCCCTGGGCACTTCCTCTTCTTCTAGAACGGCATTGAGGCGAGCCTGCCTCCTGCGTCCACCACCATATGACTGGTCCTTAATAAGGGGGCAATCCGGCATGCGATGGTCCCTGCTTCCACAGCGTAAACAGACACCAAGGCGCTTCCAGCACTCTTCAGCCGAGTGACCGAACTTTTCATAAAAAGTGCAAGTCGTGGCGACTTGCTCCTCCTCCTTAATCTTATTGTTCTTCTGGGAACTTCCACCGTTCCCGCTCCTGGACCGTTTCTTACTATCACGGCTTTTGTGAGGCTCCACGATGCTGAATTTTTCTTTCTTATAACGTCGATCAGATCGTCGGCTAGACTCTTCTCCTTTTCCTTTCAATTTCTCGACCTTTTCTAAGGTTCTTTCACATAAGTATGCCCGATGTACCATCTCCGCATAAGTACAGATGTTTTGGGTCCCGAGCTGCTGAATGAAACCGGGTCGTAACCCGTCCATAAATGGATTAGCCTTCAATAGATCAGTACTGATTAAATGAGGTACATAAGGTGCTAGTCTGGAGAATTGAAGTTCATATTCCACAACTGACATCATTCCTTATAGAAGAGAGGTGAACTCCATAGCCTTTCTTTCTTTCACGTGCTCAAAAAAATACTTAGCACGGAACAAAGTGAGAAAACCATCCCATGTATGAGATACATCGGCCGGAGGTGCCGGAACCGACTTCCACCATGTACGGGCATCCTTGTTGAGTTGGAAAGTTGCAAGACGCACCTTCTCTTGATCGGTGCATTGGATGACGTCAAATATACGGTTCATCTCGTCAATCCAATTCTCTGCTTCGTCCGGATTAGAAGAACCATACAAACGCGGAGGGTTTAAACTCCGAAAATTATGATGTAAGTCACCAGCCCTTGCCCCTACGCCTGCTTGGGCCATAGTTTGCAATGCCTGAGTAAGGCCGGCAACAGTTTGTTGCATGTCATTCCAATCTACGCAATAAGCCATTTGTAAAATAAGGTACATGAGAGAAATATAACAGCTTGTTATTTCTCGTGGAATTGGAAGAAAATTTATCTTAAAGCTAATTAACTATCTTATCCCGGGCTCTACCCAATTCTCACATGGGTATGGAAATTTCTTCCTTATTTCACAGGTAGGGGTCCTTAAACTTTGGACTTATCCTATGACATGATTCTTCTCCCTAAGTCCTGAGACTCAGGCTATGATACCAACTTAACTGTCACGCCCCGAGCCTTTATTACAGCGGAAGACTAGCTCGAGGAACATGAACAGCCGGCATGGTAAGCCTCTTGCAAGCAAGAACGATCAGAGCGCAAGACAATCACACACATAAATGTAATTGCATAATATTTACTCAACTCCAACTTTCAATTCATTATCATTCAAATATCAAATACAATCACTAATCTTCATCATACTAGTATCAAGAAATAAGAAAATTACATAGACTCAATCTAAACAATGTGGACTTCCTAAGTCTTCACTCATTCTTCATTCACTCTCGGACCTGCTATTTGAACATTCTGAATCCGATCCTGACTCACTTCCATCTCTTGAAAAGATTGGAAATAGGTAATAAGCACACTTGCCCAGTAGCTATCTTCGCATCAACATGAAGGCACTATTAAAATGATTAACATTTTTGCTCTAGAGGAATAAGGTAAAATCACGTGAATGCGATAAATCACAAGTAACCAAAGTAACAAGATGATCATGTAAGATATAATGAGCATGTATGAACTAGCAAGAATGTAACAAGAATGGCCTTTCATGAATAAGAATGTACTAGCAAGTCACATACTCATCACCCAAACATCTTTTGCTTATGAGCAAGTATTTGGTGAATTTCCATGGAATATCATGTAACAAGCAAGAAAGTCATGTACGTATATCGTGGATTTCACTTATTTATAGAGAAAGTACTCCCAGCGCAATGCGACGCCAGTAGCATCATACCCCATGGTTTACAGTAGGTTTTCGACAATCAGCCGAGGGGACTATCATAGAGTCCTTGAACACAATCAGTGCTCGATCGCATCTTCAAGTATAAATCAAGCTATTTCCACGTTTCAAGCAATAAAATATGGCCAAGAATGCAAATAAGTTCTTGATAACAATAATCAACAATGAACGCTTCAACTTTAGGACATGAGATATCAAGGATGATTTAAGATGATGGCATGCTCATGGAAATAATTCGGCAGCATAACAGTACATTTATTATCATTCATAATTTAAATTAAGGATCTTTAGACAATATGCCGAGTCCTAGACCATCAATACTCCATCCATGAACTTAGAATATCAACCCTTTGGTCAAACCTCGGGTTAAAGAAATTAGAATTGTGACGGTCTAATACTGGGCCGTTACATGAACATAACGGTCGAGTGTTTGGCCATTGAAAGGTTGAATTCAGAAGAAAATAGATATGGACTCAAACAACATGACGGTCATATATTGGACCGTTATATGTTCCTGACGGTCGAATATAGATCCGTTACATATCCATAATCTGAAAACATCAATAGTGGTTTTTTACAATTGGGTTTTCACGGTACAACCAACTCGGCGTCCTAACGGGAATCCCAGGCTCGCAGAGAATTACGGAGGCCTTGAAATAAGATTTCCTACTCCATTGGAAAGAATATCCAATAGAGAGGTCCTCATGTTTAGTAATATGTTTCTATAGTGCAAAGTGTGAACTAATGGCCATATACCAGAATATATGCCATGTTCTTAGAGAATTGACTCTATAGACAGAAGGAATGCGTAACTATAGAAAATCATGATAAAACTCATCAATATCTTTTCTAAATCAGTGTTTAAATACAAAACTATAGTGCTTTGGGCTTGAAATTATCATCTACTTGAAAATAACTCAAAAGTACCATAAATCATGCATTTTCTAACATGAATCAACACCTGAACTTAAAAATCATGAAAACAGGTTAAGATCTATTTAACTAGGCATATATATAAGCTATTTGAGCCAATCTCAATTCTGCCGTAAGTTGACAGAACACAGTGCTGTGTAACAGACTTGTCAAGGCGCGTCACAATATGGTGACGGGCCACTATAGGTCCGTCAGAGTTCTCAGAACCCTGCAATCGTTTGCAGAGGTGTGACAGATCAAGGTAGGTCCGTTACACGTCCCTAGCGGTCTTACGATAGACCATTAGGTCCTCTACTGACAGGAAATAGAAACTATAGAAATTTATGATTAATTCATGGCATGCTAACTACTCTAATCATGTCAAAATGCGAAAAAGGCTATCTAGATGCATAGGAAGTAATGAAATAACGAGAGATATCTTTTTATCTTCAATTAAGGTTGAAGGCATGCATGAATGTATAGACTAATCCTAAAACATGAAATTCATGAAGTATAACGCATGAAATCCAAATAAACTAGAGGGCTTTTATCCCTAACAATGTGTTTTTGCCGTTCATGAGATAACCTACCTCTTAACTGGGCTTTAAACTTCTGATTTGACTCTTCAAGGGTCGCCCTAGTTCTTCTCTTCCTGTGATTTTTCAGCAACTTCACGTTAGCCTAACTCTCCAATCTCTTGACCTAAAGATGTAAAATTTGGAAGGTTAGGAAGATGAAACTAAGAGGAACAAAAAGTTCTAATGCATTTAACTCTAATTACCTCGTTTAGGCTCTCTAATTTTCTGATCTTCAGCACCCTGTCGCATAGTTTCCTGGGTTGGCGTGATGAAACCAACAACTTTGGAAGATCTTAACTCCTTGGATACTCGACCTCCTAACATGAAATTTTGAGAGTTGTCAGACCTTAGTATTAGAAATAAAAAGTTCCAAAGGACTTACCCGAGATTCTATCTCCTTACCTTATTTTTTCACGAGCCAAAAGTAAGGGTCGCTTAGTTCAGAACTGGGTTCTATTTATAGGGTTTTGGCTAGGGTTTGATCATTAGATCGATTCTAGAGTCCTTAGTTGGCCAGAACCTGATCCCTAAGAGTCCTTAGTAACCTTACACATTCTCCAAATTAGGTCTCTTGCGGATAGGATCCCAAAGATCCAATCTTTTTGTAAGTTCTTCCTCGGAATCAGCTGAGTGTAACAGACTAAGTCTAGTCCATTAGATGGCTGTAACGGTCGCTCGATAGACCGTTACATCAACTGGGCGTGGACATTCATCTTAATTCAAACTCTTTTTGTTAATTATCCACATAATTATTTATATAAGGGGTATTTATCCTTATAATTCGTGAATAGGCTAAGTTACCTTCAAGAATTTGGGTCAAACTTAATGGGCTTGGTCCATAAACCTATTGAGCTTTAACTATTAAAGCTTGATTAGTTATTTAACATAATTGGGCCTTATAATCCCAACATTAATTCATTTGTTAATCTATTTTACCCTTTATAAATTCTAGAAAATTCTATAAATAATCCAGAAATTACTTATAAATTTTGGGGCACTACACTTTTCGTCAAGTGTTTGTAGACACCCAATTTTGGCCGATAAATTGAGCATTTTCTTTGTTCTCCTAGTTAATGCCCCAATTGATCCTTAGTTGGTTGATTTTCTGGGATTTCTCCCCATTCTTGGACCAACATTTCAATTCCATACCTTGGATCTCGTCTTGAGTTTGGCATCCCCGCGCTATCCGCTCTTATCGCTTTCTTGTTCATAGCGCGTGGTGGATCTAATTGAAGTTATCATTTGAGCAGTTGTTATGGATTGACGTTTGATCATTGTAGCGTCCACTTTGGATGTTATTCTCACTCAACATTTGATTAAATGACTGCCCAAGGATATTTCTCATTTTTTAAATCATTTCATGGGCCTTTAATTATCGCGCTATATCGTCATAGCGCGTTCTTCATAAATGCGCTATGGAAGTATAGCGCGTTATCAGGCAGAACCCTGTCCGACCCGGACTCCCTTCTTTCGACTCAGAGTCCTTATTTGGTAAGTTTCCAATCGTTTTCCTTCCAAATGAAGGTCCCAAACCCTAATAGGAGTCTTTCCCCCTCATTAATCGGCAGGATTAAATCAATTTGAGCCGTCAAATCATCGGATTGGATTGAACTCCGACCTAGGGTTGCTTCTTGATCTTTCTCCTATAAATTGGACCCTTTGGCCGTCGTTTCAGGAGGATGCCACTCAAGATATTGATGAGTAGGAGGAAGTTCTTCGTGCCAGATCAATAGATCCTCGCTTCTCGCACACCCAAGGGAGTATTTAGGTGCTCTTTTCGTGTTATTCCTCTTTATACTCTTTTTCTTTCCCCAATTTATGAATTTTAATCTTTGCATAGCATTGCATATTGATTTCAAAACACTCCTTTTACGAAATACATGTATACACACACACCACACCTATCTTTTGCCCATCCATAGGGGTTTAAAAACCACCAAACCCCCAGGTAATCGAGCCCCCCGTTTGCATGCTTTTGATTAAGAATAGGGGCAGATTCTACTAAAATCTCGATCTAATAGGCCTTTTGTTTGTTGTTTATGATTGTTTGCAGGCACTAGAAGACTAATACGTGGAGCCCTTGCACCTAGGCCGGCCTTGGAGCAAGGAAGGAATGAATCCAAATAAGCCCGCTTCCTATCTGATATCGCGCTATATGTTACTAGCGCGACCTGAAGAACGCGCTAGGACGATATAGCGCGTTCATCTTCAGGCCTACGGCTGGCCCCCCCTCATGAATTTCTGAGGTATGTAGCATGCCCCTATTTTAGTCTTTTATTATTTGGCATGTTTCTGGCCTCAATGGCGATCACGGATCTTATTAATGCATGTTTCACCCCCTCTTTTATCATCGACTTTAGCGCTTTTATCTTGCTAGATTATCTTGCTAAAAGGCAAATTCATCAATTTTGGGGGTGTTCATAAATTCATGATCTACAAATTGGTGATCACGGTGGGACGCTTTGTGCTACCATGTTCATGCTTCTAGTTGCCTACTTGTCCATATATCAGTGTGTGTGTTTATTTGATTTTTGGGCTTTTCCCCCGCTGTCGTTGATCGCGCTAAGTGTCCATAGCGCTTTCTACAGATCGCGCTGGGGACATATAGCGCGTTCATCACCTGAGGGTATTCTCAGGTACACCTTCTGTTGGGGTTCATCTCTGGTGGCATCTTGTATATTTCTTGCTGTGTACTTACATATTTTTGTTTTATTTATCAGTTCTAGTTTAGATGTTTTTGCATAGCATGGCATTCATCTTTGCATTTGGTTTGAGAGACCTCCTCTCTCTACACTAGGATTCCATACACCCTTCTTGGAATTGGAACAACCCTCCATTGAGCATTCCGTCTCTTTGGACCGGAAACTCCTTTTCCAAGACCTCCGTAAGTCCCCGCACCCGTGGATTCCCTCACGGACGCCGGACATGTTGTACCTTTGATGTCCCGGGTTTAGTTGGCCTACGCATGGTGAGAGAGTGTTCCTAGTTGGCACCGGAGAAAATCACATTTGAAACTAGGTTCATCACTTGAGTGATCACATCAATTTGTTAAAAATCATTAATTCACCAAGGTTCAAACAAAAGAAATCAAAGGTAACCATCCCAACTTGTTTGCTATCTCTGTGAGCTGTTGTGATTGCACATTGAATTGTTTGGATTACCTTGATAAGAAAGTCAACATGTTTAACTCAATTAATGTTCATGAGGGTGATCAACCTAGCACATCTTATTCCCCTCAATCTCAACATATTCATCATAATTCTCACCATATTTTCAAGGGACCACGCCCTCATTCTCATGGTGTTGTCCCGCCCATGGGCAATATCCATTTTCATGGCCCCTCGATTCAATCGCGAGCCACTACTCCTACGGGACTGTCTCCACCCGACGATGAGAAGGTCTCCCAGATCTTGCATGCATTAGATCATCTCACCCCTCAACAAATCCAAGCCCTTAAGACCGTTGTTGAGGGTGCATCTCATTCCTCTCATCCTCCTTCCAATCGTATGCGGGTGGCCCATCACCCACTTCCCTCTTCTATTCACATTCCTACTCGGGTGGCCCATCACCCATCTCCTATTCACACTTCTCCTCGGGTGGTCCAATGCCTGCCTCCTTCTATTCCTCCTCCACCACGGCCCCAAGGCCCATTTATTCCTTGCAACCCGGCCCATCCGGGTTCTTCTATGGGTCGGCCCATTAATCCCCTTCCACGGCCCTTTTATACGGCCCCTCCTTCAAGGCCCTGCCAACCCTCTGTTACTCAGGTCACACCCCTTCAACAAACGCTTCTCGACAAAGTCACTTCGTTAGAGGAACAATTAAAGAGGGTTACGAGCCCACGGCCTGCTTCTCCAACTCCAGTCAATTCCCTCCACGCCGCTCTGAACGACATTACAAAGATGGAGAAAGATTGGAAGGATAGGAGAGATGACTACGGCGTCGACAGTTCAAGCAAGCAAGAGCCGGCAGATTTCAACGTTCAAGCGGACGTTGTCCATCCTCCACCCATTCACCCCGTTCATTCATATGGCCCTCCGCCTACGCATTCACACTTGCATTCACCACATCATCTGCAATACCATTACATTCCACCACCTACTAATACATCTCCACCGTGGCATCCACTTGAACTCGATAATGAAGAACCGGCAGTTGAAGAATTCAAGACGGCACATGACGACGAAGCTCCTCAAGAAGCACCCCTTCTGAGTTTTCTTCGCTTCCCTCTTCCTCCACTACCACTTGATGAACCCCTTGCTCAGGACGAAGCCACAGTCCCCGATCCAACCCCCATTTATAAGACCCCTTGGTGTTACGATGATGGGTCGACATTCCAATCACCCACACCGCCACACCATGAGTCACATTCTATCCCTAACACCGCTCGCCCCATTCGGCATTTTCAACGCACTAAACCTTCACCTCCCATAACCACACTAGTAGCCTCCATTCCACCGGTCTCCGCCGAGCCTTCTATTACTCCTCCCCTTTGTCCGCCACCTCAGCCGTCCACTATGCCCATAACCCCTACTCCACTACTTAACCCTGCACCCTTACTCGTGGCTAATCCTGAGCAGGATCCACCCCTTTTTGCACTCGAACCAACCCCGATCGCTTACGAGCAAAGGGAGAGGCTCGACGTGTTTGAGCCTTCGTTTCCACTCACCCTTTCTCCAACACCTTCCATTACCCCTCCACCATCCATGGAACCTTCCGCCTCCACTTGACACCTCTCTACCACTTAGAATGGGGGGTTTTCATCAAGTATTTGTGCCGAAGATGATCAAAAGCCGGGCAAGAAGGATTTGGCCATGACCACGCTATTCAAGATGCAAGAGTTTGTATGCCGGATGCCGATCCAGGTTGTTGTGCCAAGCATGGTCGAAGAGGCCAAGTTCCCATCACTGCTCACTTTGATGCCGTGTAAGTTTGTGCCCAAGGGCCGGGCAGGGCACCCCTTGTTCCAACTTTCAAATCTTGAACCCATTCTTCCATACAAGGGGCAAATGACCATTTTGTTCAACACTCTCTATACGCCACAACCCCTGGGCAACACAATGCTTCCTATCCCAACTTTCCAACTCCCTCACACTATTATTTTTCACTCTACAAGGGAGTGGTCATTCATTGTTGAAGCTTCATCATGGGCTCTTACTTTCTCCATTGGGCCGATTGGCTATACACTTTCACTGCCATGGAGGGGCAGTTATCTTGGTGCCAAAGGGCTTTCCACTATTCTACCCACCTTCTATTCAATGTCATCCACATTCTTGTCTATCACTTTTTCTTCATGGGCCACTCCAAGGGTAAGGAGGGGGATCTCATCCTCTTGCCCTTCATGTCCTTCATATTCTTTGCATCTCATGCATTCTGTTGCATCCATGCATTCATCGCATCTGTTGCATTGCATTCGCATACATTTGCACTTCTTCTTTCCCGGGTTTCCGGACCCGTATCTTCCACGCCTTCCTAAACATCCGGATCCCCCACGTTTCCTATCTCTTCCGCCTCTATCTTCGGGATCTCCAGGTCCCCTTACACTCGCCGGGCATTGTGCCCCCTCCGATCTTCCCTCAGGGCACCACGCCCCTTTCCAACTATTGCATCCGCACTCCCCGGATCTCTCTCTTGTCCTCTTGCGGCATCACGCCCCTTGGTGTCTCATTCCTCCGGAACCTCCGGATCCTTCATCCTCTTCTAATCCACTCTCCCCGGGGCATCGCGTCCCCTTTCCTACTATTTCCCTGGAACCTCCAGGTGTTTTATCCCTCCCCTTAGGGCATGACGCCCCTTCTGATTCCACTCTTCCGGAACCTCCGGCTCTTTCTCTTCTCCCCGGGCATCACGTCCCATGGTATCTTCCTCCCCCGGAACCTCCAGACCCTCCATCTTTCTTCCGATTCATCTTTCTGCTCCTCCGGGACATCACATCCTTTATTTTCTTCCTCTTTTTCCATCATCTTTTTCCCTATTTCTTCCCAGGGCACCGCGTCCCTCGATATTTTATCCCTCCGGAGCTTCCGGATTCCTCCTGTCATGATTCTCCTCCTCTATCTCCGGACCCTCCGGATCCGCCTCATTCCGTCTATCAATTTCTTTTCCTAATTCCTCCTTATCATGGGTCCGACCCAACTTCTTCCACATCCACTGCCTTGGGCATCTGCCCTTTCTCCCACTGCTTCCGAGGCTTTAGTCATCACTCCTCTTCTTAATTTTCCGTTTCTCTTGTAGACTGTTCCATGTAATCAGGGTCTTTGCACCTTAGTGAGGGAGTTCTAGCCCTTATCTCTCTTCCTTTTCTCCTTATTCGTCTGAGTCTGGTCTGAGCACCACTCCTTCTTGTTAGGCCACTTTAAACCCTTTAAGAGGACAAATCCCACGATGATCAACATCGCATCTAGCAGCTATTTCAATAAAAGTCGCAAGGTAGTATGTTGGCGTAAGTACGTATTTTTATGATATCATTATCTCATTACTTCACGCATGATTTTCAAAATGAAGTGCTTCTTAACAAGATTGAAAGTGGTGTTTTTAGACATTTTAAGTTTTGCCAAAAAAAGTCTTTAGGCTTGCTATGCAGCACTTTGGATAAAAGAACCCACACTGGGAATTCGACATTCTCTCCCCGCTTGTTAAGAGCAACCCTTAGCTGGGCACCGCACACACTTCACGGCGTCCTTAGTTGGCTCCTTGATAAAACATCGTTGCTACTTTGGCCATGCCATGAGAATTCCTGAAGGTTTTTTTCTCTTCTTTACTCGGCCGCGTGCAGGGGCAAGAGGTTGACGGATGAGATGACCAACCTTGGTACTCCCCAATACGAGAGGAGTCTCAAATAGGGGCAATCTTGACCTAAAATCAATCTGAGTTTTCATATGAGTTTTAATGATATACATCTCGCCAAAAGGGCTATTATGAAAATCAAGTCAAAATTTCGATAAAAGTAAAATTATGAATTATGGCATGACAAGAGTGGCAAAGTCCCCGCAGGGAAAACCCTGGTCGTATGCATGTCAAGTGTCTAAAAATCAAAGGCACAAAGCCCCGGCACAACAGACTACCTCTTTGAGGGGAAATACCTTGGAAGGAATTCAAGTCTTGACATCTCCCATCTCGCATAAAGCTTATCTCCAATTATTCTTCTCTTCTCCCTTTAAGACCGAATGTTTCTCGGGTATGGCCTTGGTAGGGGCACCGTTAATCAAGGGCAGTCAGTTATAGGGCGCCACCTCCAATGCACACCCAGCTTTCGACAGTTTTAAGCAAAAGGGGAAGGAACAAGGACCCCTAGCCAGTGGTTTAAAACATCCATTGATGCTGCATTAGCAAGGTCTAAGCCAAAATCTCCATAAAAATTTGAATATTGCCAAAAATTCCACATAAAAATTTGAATATTGCTAAAATTCTAAAAAAATTGAATATTGTCAAAAATTCCAAAAAAAATTCATATATTTCCAAAAAAAATATAAAAAAAATCAAATATTCTTTTCAAAAACTTATAAAAATTTGCATATTTTTGAAAATCCAAAAAAATTGAATTACATTTCTGATGGCATCCTTTTGTAGAGGCACGCAAAATAAAGAACAAATCACAAGAAGTGCAACAAGTATCAAAGACTATCTCATTCCACTATAACATGTCAAAAGAGTACAAAATGATAGTGGATACAACAATCTCTCAGCTCTCCCCTCGACCCTCCTGGTCTCCCCCTCTACGTGAACTCTCAGCCTCCTCCTGTCCTCCCCGCGAAGACCTAGGAGGAGCCATCTGTCCCCGAGAAGCTGAAACCCTGTCACCATGTGCTCCCCTCTCAGCATCTTCCCTCCTCTGGTGCTCGGAGGAGGTAACAAAATAATCAGTACTCGAGTAAGCTCGGGAGTATCCCTCGCGCTGGGCCCGCTCACGCCCTCGCCGATAACGATCCTCCGCGTCCTTCGCCCGCTGCTCAGCCATTCCCAATCTGGTAATCAACTGTACTCTCTCCAGCTCATGCTCCACTCGCTCTCTATCTCGCTCCTCCCTCTCCCTCTGCCGCTCGCTCCTCTCCATGCCAAGAAGGGTGCGTAGCTCTATCACATCTCGGGGAAGCTCCTCTGCATCTCGGCACCTCAGCTCTGCTTCTGCCACGCGCAGCTCCTGTTTCTGCATCCAAAATCTTGATCAATAATTGATAATTGATAAATCTCCAAGACTAAGATTAAAAGAACAAGATTGCTTACTCTCTCCTGCAGGGAGGCCTCGGCTGCCTCTGCCCGAGCCACTGCACTGGCGAGCTGGCTCTCTAGCTCGGTGTGGTCGCAGACAGGCTGAGTAGAGGATGAAGCGCCGTGCGAGGATCGGACTGCCTCCAGCTCCTCGCGCTGAAAAGAAAGCATTACCATTAATTGAAATTCAAATTCGAATCATTCTAAATTACAGGTTCTTACCAACTCATCAACGGTATGCTGGAGATCCTCCCGCTGCCGGATTATGGAATCGAGGAGTCCCTGTACCATGGACAGTCTCCCCTCTATGTCAAACTGCAATAACACATGTTGGTCACATATTGAATAACCAGGTTTTATAAATGGAAGTGCAAGTAAATTAAAAGCATACCTGTCCGCGAGCGCTCTGATAGACTCGGCTGCCGTATGCCTGGGATTAGGCCTGGAGATAGGCATCATCTGAATCCGCTCCCGCAGGGACTACTTGGCCGCGCCTCTTCCAATCTGCCAACTGCTCTCGAGCTCGCTGCCGCCAGTCATCTGTCCCCTGGAGGCCTCGAAAACGTCGCCCAGGTCGTGGGTCCGTCGCCTGGGTCGGGAACTCTACTACCGCCTGGTGGAGCCCTAGTGTCCTCATGATCAGTCTATGATATAGGGGCTCGACCAGGTTGAGGGCATGTAACCAGATCTCTCTCCCAAAGTATGGGATGGCCGCCTCCACCCAAGGCATCACCCCGATATCCCTCTGGTAGGGAGTCCAGTCCACCTGCACAATTCAATTTATCATTGCCCTCGATTCCACTTCTAAATAATTCAATTTCACAATTAAATCTTACCTCTATATGGGGCATCATGTCTAGCGTCTCCTGAATATGGGTGACCTGGTCCTTCAGAGATCTGCCATCTCGTGTAGGGGTCCATCGTCTGGCCAAGGGCAGTAGATCTCCTCGATCCTCCCAAGGGCGCCTGAGGGTAGGAAGATATAGATAACTCCAAACCTGAAATGCAGCTCATATGATCAATATAAGAGGAAAGTGCATAACTTAATCATTGGAGTTTAAGGTTTAGAGAGATACCTGAAGTAGAGGGTAGAACCCCCCGAGTGAAGACTGGAGTGAAGAGATGCCGAAGCTGTCAAACAAGTGGGCAAGGACTGCCGCACCCCAAGCATACCATCCCACTCTATCCAGGTCCTCCAGTAAGGGTAGAAATCGGTAGCTCACTGCGTCACCCTGAGTCGCTAGAAGCAGCTTGCCGATCAACAGAATAAGGAACCTTCTCAGCTCCATGTCTGCCTGTGGGCTTGCCTCGGTCGTGAAACTCTCTCTGGCTCCAGCCTAACCTCTTCTCATGGGCTGTCAAGGTCTCCCCAACCTCCCTCTGCGTGTGGAACAGGCTGAGACTCTCCTGCAAGATGATCCTCGACACTAGCAAGGCCCGGCCAGTCCCCTCCAACTCCAAGCCTAGCAATCTACGCGCCATCTCCCGGTAGTCGGGGTAAGTGCAGCCCGTCACTGCTGATCCATGCACCCGTAGCCCGGTGATGCGGGTGACATCCTCTAGAGTCGGGATCATATGACCCCAAGGGAAGAGGAAGGCCTTGCACCCTGTGTCCCATCTGGCTTTCAGAGCCCTTATCAGTCCCACATCCACTCTCAGCACCTCGATCTCTAGGAACTCCCCGAAGCCCATTCGGCGGAGGCGGGCCTGTTGAAACTCCGGTAGTGCGGAGTAGGCGGCCCGAACCAATGTCCATGAAATCCAGGCACGGACTGCACCCTCCACACCCTGCACACAACATAAAAGCAAGAAGGCATCAATTTGTGTTCATCAAACAAGAAAAGATCAGAAAACAAAAAAACTGGCATGCTGTTCTTTGTCGCGCTATATCGACATAGCGCGTTCTTTAAGAACGCGATATGAAGATATAGCGCGTTCATCTTCTGCAGGTAGGGGGCGACCCCTCATTCCCCAATTTCAATCCTTGGGCATTCTGCCCTACATTTTGATTTAAGAGGGCATCCCCCCTTCCGTTTTTATCACATCTGAAAGGAAAAACAAGAAAAAATCAAAAGAAAACAAGATTGGGGCGGTTTTCTTACCACTCGCCGTTTTCGGGCCGCCACACCGCCAACGGGCTCTGTCGCTGCTTCCTCGGCCGCCGGGGCGCCTTCAACCTCTTCGGTTTCATCGGGGGGGATCTCCATTTCGTCCCCTTCGAGTCGGGCCGAGACGGTCGCCTCTGAGTCGGCGTTCTCTTCCACGAGAGGGGGCGTTCGCTCCTCCTCCGTGCGTGATCTTGGACGGCCGCGGACGACGTGCCGTTTTGAGCGTCGCGGATGTTCACCTTCCATCGGATTAGGGCAATGGAACTTTCGAGCTGGTGAGAGGGCGAGAGAGGGAGTAGGGAGAGGGAAAAGAGTGAGTTTGAAATAATAGAAGGGGGGCGGTTTTTGAAAACCTGCAGGTAGATGACGCGCTACACTTTCATAGCGTGACAATGTCGCGCTATGTATATATAGCGCGATAATCAAAGTAAAGGAAAAATGAAAATAGAAGGGGGGGAGAAAAGAAAAGAAGATGCCGCTTGTGGATGAATAAAAATTTGCATTCTTCTGCTTACGCGTACTTAGATTTGTTCTACTTGTGCTTAACATTGTATTTCAGGAAGAAAAATGAAGTGGCACTCCATCAGGTAAGTATTTCCTTATCCCTTCCTTTATTGCATTACTATATGATATTTTACATTATTATATTATCTCAAGGACCGACTGGTTCTCTGTATGTTTTCGGGATTTGAGTTCCCCTCTACCAAAAACAGTGATGGTCTAGAAACGTGCAGTTAATCGTCAGATAGGCCGTTAGGTCAGACAAATTTGGGGACGATGGACTTCATCTCGCGCGCCGTGGTTGCGAATAACTCTTGACCCAAGTCTATTTGATTTAACAATATTATCCTTGAGTATCTTATATTTTATTCTTTCTTGGCATTTGTTTTAATGATTTCTTTTATTTTAGCCCTGCACGCATCATCTCATTTTTACATCCATGAATGTTCAGTCCTTCTCGATTAAGGATCGATTAATGCTTATGTCCTTGAACAAAGAAATTCAATTCCATTCCGAATTTGAAAGATTACTCCTAGTTGGACACTAGATCTCGCTGGTCGATGTGACCCTTGCCTGGAATTTGCTTATCCCCTTTCGATCCAATTCAACTTATCCTCCTTCTTTTGATCCACTCATTAGCTGTGAACCGCACGATGGCGTCGATGGATCCGCCGGGCTCACGTCTATTCCACTAATTGAGTGAAATTCGTAGTTGCTACGCGCTGCGGATGCCTCTTTTGTGCAAGAGGTTGATCAGCTCCCTTTTTTCGTGCCTATCATTCTAGGCAGGAGTCACTGATGCTAGCTTGATCTTGTGGTTAGCTCGGATTTTTCTGGATTATTCCTATCATCTGTCGGTTGTGATGGGTGTCTCTTTTTCCTTGATATCCACTTATCAGTCCGCTCCACTGCATTTTCACTTTGTCTCCCCGTCACTACCACTCTGTGTCGTCTCTGTTTTGCCTCCATTTCACCTCCGTTTCGCTCCCCTACAAAGCGGATATCAAGGAGGGGGATCTGTAGACACCCAATTTTTACCGATAAATTGAGCATTTTCTTTGTTCTCCTAGTTAATGCCCCAATTGATCCTTAGTTGGTTGATTTTCTGGGATTTCTCCCCATTCTTGGACCAACATTTCAATTCCATACCTTGGATCTCGTCTCGAGTTTGGCATCCCCGCGCTATCCGCTCTTATCGCTTTCTTGTTCATAGCGCGTGGTGGATTTAATTGAAGTTATCATTTGAGCAGTTGTTATTGATTGACGTTTGATCATTGTAGCGTCCACTTTGGATGTTATTCTCACTCAACATTTGATTAAATGACTGCCCAAGGATATTTCTCATTTTTTAAATCATTTCATGGGCCTTTAATTATCGCGCTATATCGTCATAGCGCGTTCTTCATAAACGCGCTATGGAAGTATAGCACGTTATCAGGCAGAACCCAGTCCGACCCGGACTCCCTTCTTTCGACTCAGAGTCCTTATTTGGTAAGTTGCCAATCGTTTTCCTTCCAAAGGAAGGTCCCAAACCCTAATAGGAGTCTTTCCCCCTCATTAATCGGCAGGATTACCTCAATTTGAGCCGTCAAATCATCGGATTGGATTGAACTCCGACCTAGGGTTGCTTCTTGATCTTTCTCCTATAAATTGGACCCTTTGGCCGTCGTTTCAGGAGGATGCCACTCAAGATATTGATGAGTAGGAGGAAGTTCTTCGTGCCAGATCAATAGATCCTCGCTTCTCGCACACCCAAGGGAGTATTTAGGGGCTCTTTTCATGTTATTCCTCTTTCTACTCTTTTTCTTTCCCCAATTTACGAATTTTAATCTTTGCATAGCATTGCATATTGATTTCAAAACACTCCTTTTACGAAATACATGCATACACACACACCACACCTATCTTTTGCCCATCCATAGGGGTTTAAAAACCACCAAACCCCCAGGTAATCGAGCCCCCCGTTTGCATGCTTTTGATTAAGAATAGGGACAGATTCTACTAAAATCTCGATCTAATGGGCCTTTTGTTTGTTGTTTATGATTGTTTGCAGGCACTAGAAGACTAATACGTGGAGCCCTTGCACCTAGGCCGGCCTTGGAGCAAGGAAGGAACGAATCCAAATAAGCCCGCTTCCTGTCTGATATCGCGCTATATGTTACTAGCGCGACCTGAAGAACGCGCTAGGACGATATAGCGTGTTCATCTTCAGGCCTACGGCTAGCCCCCCCTCATGAATTTCTGAGGTATGTAGCATGCCCCTATTTTAGTCTTTTATTATTTGGCATGTTTCTGGCCTCAGTGGCGATCACGGATCTTATTAATGCATGTTTCACCCCCTCTTTTATCATCGACTTTAGCGCTTTTATCTTGCTAGATTATCTTGCTAAAAGGCAAATTCATCAATTTTGGGGGTGTTCATAAATTCATGATCTACAGTGTTTTGCCAGAACACACAAAGAATAACCCTGAGCAAAAGTGTCGACTCTGTGTGTCGACATTTTTTGCTACAAGTTCTGTCTGCAACAAAAAAAAAACACACCCTGGCCTGTAAGTGTCGACTCTCAGAGTCAACACTTTTTGCCAAACCTTCTATATGCGTTGAACAACAAGTATATACCTGTAAGTGTTGACTCTTAGAGTCGACACTTTCAGAGCAAAATAAGAAATCAACCTAATGAGCCAATAAAACTCTAAAAATACATCAAGTCCAATCAAGGCATATTGAAATAGCTTCAAGCATGAATTCTTACCAAGGATCAAGTTCATTGAAATCAATTTGTAAAACAAGCCTGCACTAGCCACAATCAATTCATTCAATTTAATCTTAAGCCAATGCTGAATGAATATAGCTTCATACATGTAAGAGTCCTTTGTAAGTCAAATCAAACCAAACATTGATTCAGTCCAAAATAAACTGAACCTTCACAACCTACACATATCAATTAGACTCAAACAATCCATTTCTGAATTGAATACAACCGAACCACTCATGAATTCCAAATCAACCCAAAGCAAGCTGAATTCCAGATTTGAAGGCTAATTGAATGACAATTCCACAAATGTAGATATTATGCTAGGCTTAATAAAAACCATTCAAGAAACCTATCAAATTGATTAACACTGAATAAAGGATTTGCAATGCAATTAACACAACATAGAACAAGTTGTCTTCGTCAAAATACGTCGGGGCACAACAGACCTAAATAGTGATATAGAAGATGCAGGGTTAGGCTGCTATGGGTCTCCCCATCGTGAAAAGGTGACACCGAGAGTTTCCATTTTTGAGAGGCTAACCTTCCCTGGTCAACCAGCAAGAAGAGTAAGGCGGAGAAATGGTTGATTCCAAGTCCATGCCTGCAACATGGCTGGAGTGGCCAGCCGATATGGGGCCCTGCCCACCGAGTATGAAGAAGTATCCAAGCTTATCGAGAGGCCATGCCCTCTCACCCCAAGAAAGAAGGCTACAAACGAGGTGTTACGGACCCTCGTTTGTGAAGCAAGTATAGATGTAGCCATGGCATCCGTGTCACGTCCCGAACCGATAGCAGCGGAACGTGTCGTTTGCTTGGAACGTGGCAGTTAAACAGTCGAGTCAATCAGAGCATAACCATAAGACAAGATGTAATATTGGATGAATGCAATTTCATTTCAAAGTATAAGTTCATTACAACTTGGACCCAAATAAAAAGAAAGACTCAATGAAGGAAAAATTACAATGAGACACTTGACTATACTTAACATAAGACACAAGATAGCCAGACTAGATGGTTCGTATTAATGTCGGAGTACTCATCACTCTTACCCTTGCCCATCTTGTGTGGTCTCATCGTCACTATGGTCATTATCTGAAAAATACAGATTAAACTGGGTGAGCGAATGCTCAGTAGGACTTAATATCTCAAGCTCCAAGCTAGCTTTAAGTCAATTACGATTCAACATGCTCATGCAGGTCATGCAAGATATAGAAATCAAGAACTATAATAGTACGAGATAAATTCAAGAACTATAAGAAATAGACAGGACGATAAATACATAAAGACAAATAGATAGACAAGAGAATATAGTAAGATCATTCATGACGAGGTGACAAGTACTTTCATGAGGAAAACTGTAGCAGCATTTAGATAGATGGTATAGCCGTCTTCAAGGATATTCATGATGGGACGATAAGCAATTCAAGAACATTCACGATGAACATTAAACGAGTATAGAAGTAGAGCAATCACTTCTACTAGCACTATGTAGAATTGGCCAATACACTTAGGAATTTCACAACAGTATGACAACCCCTAATGGAAAAGTCGTAGACCAATTTTGCTATATTTGGTGAATGCCAACACCTGATCATTCATGATACCGGTACACATTTGGACTTTGCCTAGCCCATGGGATCAGATAGGGACCCTTTATTTTTATACTCTAGCATTAAAAGTCATTTTGTTTGGGACCCATAGCCCCGACAATATCTAGACCAATTCCACTTTAATGGCCAAGAGTTCCAAGGATCAAACATGTAAGAAGAATAGTGTAGATTCACGAAGTTCAAGGGCAGGACTATAGACACGATGATGTGGTGATGATCTCCATGAAAACGATGACAATCGTAAAAATTGGGATGAATGGCACCCACTTAAGCGGTCACAATTTATAGAAATAGCGCCCATATGCTCAGTCACCTAGTCTGTGAAGAGCACAAGCTGGAAGAAATAGCGCCCAAGTAAAGGGTCGCTCATTCAATAATCGCCCGTTCATGTAGTCACTAATAGTTTGAAAAGAACGACAACTGGGACGGTCGCTAATTCAATTAGCGGCCACTTTCAGGTTGCCAATCCCGAAAGAGACAGATTTCTCACAGAATTGACAGAACATTGTTCTATGAGGGCCGGTGTCATGTTCCTTGAGAGTGACATGACTTAAAGGGTTTCAGGCTTTTGAAGGTACAACCAGCTCAGACGGCCTTGAGGGAATCCAAGGCTACGTGGAGACTTACGGAGGTCCCAATGACAAAGTTGCCAGTCCGAAGGAAGGAATATCCCGCGAAGGGTTCATTCATCACCGAGAGTTAAGGGCTTTGCGAGAAATGTCGTGACACGTGGGACTACATCTACGGACTGAGACACAGTGCCAATAGACCCCCGGTGTGGGCTGAAAACAAGCGAGATAAGCTAGCGAATCAGAGAATTAGCGTCCAAAGTGATCAGTCACCAATTCTATAGGTTTAGGAAAATACGGAATTGGCGCCCTACAGTGTGGGTTCCAATTTTCCTTTTCTCTCTTTTTTTTTTAACTTCCCAGTAATGGACGACTAGTTCTTGTGTGATACCATATGTATACGGTGCATATGATAATTAACTCAATATGGAATCATATTGTAAATTATTAATAAACATATGTACAATATTAATACACATGTATCATCAATATAGTGCATATGTATACAGTGCACAAGTAAAACAAGGTATGTTGCTAAATCTTGTCTGTAATATGTTTAGATCAGTATGTCCATATAATACGTTTCCTGAATCCTTAAGTTAAGGACTATATGCGCTTGTAGGGAGAACGCATATTAAACATATAAAATGATATTTTCAGGGGAATGGGCATGTTTTTTTTTGAATGAACGACTTGTTCATAGGTCGTCACTTCTATAAACATGATTAGTGCCACTTTTTATCTATTAGGATTTTTACGCAACAAATTATATGAAAAATTAGAGAAAAATATAATGGTCTTATCCATGTAATATCATGATTTTATTCCATCAATTTTTAAAAATAAAAATCCTTGAAGTTTATGCGAGGTTTTAATCGAATAAACGGAGTCAATTTTAAATTAACAACTTTTCATGGATCTACATATATGAAAAATTAGAAGAAAAATGTGAGGATTTCAAATATATATTTTTCAAGAATTTTGGTTACATGGTTTCATGACTATAAAATCTTTAAATATGGTTTCATTCTATCCGCGTGTAACGTAAACATGCAAACCTTAATGATTCCTATGTAAAACATGGAGGAAGTCATGACATTATGGAATGTATAATGTACAGAGAGCATGCAGAACTATTATCAGGTTTGGCTTGGGAGAATACCTACCTTTCACGTTGCTTTAACCGGGACAAGGAAGAAGAAGTAGCAGAGAATGTAGACCGCAGCAACCGAAAGAAGAAGAAGAAGACCAAGAAAGAAGCCTTGCTTCTTCGCTGCTTTTTCATCAACAGTAGCAGTTGCTCGTTCAGCAACAGCAACAGCTACAGCATCACCCTTCGCGCTCGTATGGAAACAAAGGACACAGCAGCACGTCCACGGCAAGGAAGCAGCTTCCTTCATCCAACAACAGTAGTCGCCGCACGTACAAAGCAATGGTAGCAACACTTAACATGCAGCAGACGGACGAAGGGACGGCGAACGATGATCCACGGAAAAGAGAAAGACCCACGACAACAGGAGGAAGCCTCCACATGCTCGACGATGGGTTAGTTTTATAGGAAAAGAGTGATAATACTAAGGAGGGTCAAAAGCTTAACAAGGCATGGTCTTTACACCTTGCCTTATGTTACTCTAAACTTTCCATAATGTGAGCCACCAGCTATATTTTCACATAAAAACCCTAAAGCTTCCATACTAGTTTGACCGTGCCTTTAGAAGAGAACCCCCACTCCAAGCACTTCACGCCCACGAAGCCCATGTATTTATTTATACACCTAAATCCAACCCCTTCACGCTAGAGTTCACTAAGTCCATTTACTGTTGTTTTTCTTAGGTCTAGTCTTTAGATCTTGATTAAGGCCCACTTATACGTGACGCCCATTAGTTAAACATGCTAAAGTTATATTAAGTTTAAATCTAATTGAAGTGGTAGAACTATATATATAGACCTTATTTCTTTTATTTATTTATCTTCCTTATTTATTTTTATTGTTGTCTCGGGTATTAGAGTCGAGTTCGATGCTGTGAAAATCTTTATATATATATATATATATATATAATACTTGAATTGTATTTTTAGTTTAAGCCTAAAATAGATAAAAGAATATATCAAATTTTAAATTCTCAAATATTTATTTTAGCTATATTTATCAGAATTTTTATTAACCACTATTATTCCATGACTAATATTTATAGTTATTTTTTTATTTATTTCTTATTTAAATTTTCGGGGTGCTACAAGCCGTGACTGCAAATGTACTCACAACTGAAGATGATGGCGGGATGCCATCTATGCCATCTGAAGATGCTTGGATTGAGAAGGGAGGCAGAGTTCCTAGTGCTTCCATGCATGATCCTGCCCTTCTAATGCTGTTGCAGAAATATCAACAAGAAATTAAATTATGGAGAAGGCAGTTGAATAAGAAAAGTACCCACACTTCAGCATCAAAGTAGGTCGAAGCCCCGCCTGAGACATCACGGGGTAGTGCTGATGTGTTTGAAGCCTCACCGCAGATAATAGCATCTCAGTCAGTGCCCACCTATGCTGGGGGCACTCTTCGTCAACAACCGCAACATATAGTCCTAGTATGACCTCCAGCTTCTCAATATCAAGGGTCTACTTCTATGCATCGGGCAATGGTGCTGACAACACCGCATATTCAACAAGCTCATTTCTACCCAAGTCCGGTTGACTCGACTATGATGAATAAGCTAATGGTGGAGCAAGTGATTGAAATGAAGCTGACAGATAAAGGCAGTGATGATTGTGCCTCTTTCGATGTGCATAAGGTGCCATATCTGACTCATCATGCTGCTAAGAGAATGCCGCCAGGCATCAATAAACCACCAAAATTTGACAAATTCAATAGGCCGTGGTCACCAAAAGAACATATAGCCTACTACATCAATGTGATGGGCGATTTAGCAATTGACGAATGCTACTTGTTGAAGTTCTTCAAGTCCTCACTCACAAGACTCGCATTCGAATGGTATTCAAACCTGCCAGCTGGGTCTATAAGTGATTGGTTGGACATGCAACGAATGTTTAGGGAGAGATTCCATGTTTCTGAAAGAGAAGTGACTGTGGCCGAGCTATATGCATCCAGGTAGAGAAACGATGAAACAACCTTGGATTGTATCAAGCGATGTATGAACCTTAGCATGGGATGAAAGCGCCCTCTACACCAAGAAGATGCAGTACGAATCTGCAAACAGAATCTAAGGAAAGAGGTGCTAGAAGCAATGATCGAGATTGAGGTTAGGTCTTTCGATTGGCTAAACAATGTGGTTGCTGAGGTTGAGACTTTCCTATCAAAATATTTTTCTTCCCCTGCTATTCCAAGCCAGAAAGCTAGGCCAACAGATAAGCGGCCAGCGCCTAAAGAAGTTCACACAATTGACTTCAAGGCTTTTGAGCAGCAAAGGGAAAAGGGCAAAGGGGTAGCTGATCCTCCTCTTGCCGAGCCTGCTGAACAACGGGAGGGTCCTTCCCTGCGGGATAAGATGAAGAAGCTCTACTCCTTCCCCAGGGACAAGACTCGGGTCTTATTTGAATGGTCCACCAAGTACAACGAGGTTACTATCCCAAAGCCGAAGAGGATGAACGATGTTAGAAGAAAGGATGATCCTTGCTTCTACCCATATCACCAAACACTTGAGCATCCTATTGAGGACTGCTATGCATTCAAAGATGTCATTGAAGGATTGATCAAGAAGGGGTAGCTACAAATGGGGGACTACAGAGTTGATCCGCCATGCCCCCATGAAATGCCCACTCTGGGGGCAGGGGTCAACAAGATATCCGTATATCAATAGTTGCCTGAAGAGTCGGAAGCATGTTGTATAAATGATGTTTTGATGATGTCTCACTATATGTCATTGGCCAATTAATTTAGACTCTCATGCAACATCTTTTGATTGGCTAGGATTGAAGAAGTCTAACAAAGCTTAAAGGCGACATCGACCCCACCATAAGATGCGTCAATGCATTTGATCTCAAGAAGAAGGAAAATTTCAATCGGGTCTTCAGCTGCGTCGAGCCCATCAACTCAGGGCATCGACGCAAGGCTCTTTTAGAGAGCGTTAGAAATGCATCTCTAAACAGATGTGTCAACGCACCCTGAACGTGGCGTAACTCCAGAAGAACATCCAGCAAGCCTTCAAGCAAGTCTTCACAACTACGACGACGCAGGCATTATGATGTGTCGACCTCAGGAGCTTCAGTAGCAGGCTGATAGGCTAACAACGTAGAATGCATCGACCCTACTTCCTCAGGGTGTAGACGCAAGGCTCTCCCAGAGAGCGTTGTAAACGCATCTCCAAGTAGATGCATCGACGCACCCTGGTTAGGACGTCGACGCAAGGGTCCCTCCTAGAAGCTATCCTCAAGGCCATTTTAATAGCTACGTCAACGCATAGGTGATGCTTCGTCGACGCACTCAAGGTCTCTCTGAAATATTCTATCTAATCTACAATTTTTGAAAACTGTATAGAGACCAAATATAGCCGACGTAAACCTCTAAAAACATGGTTTTTGAGGTGTGGAAAAGATTCCTAGGACACACAAAAGTCCCAGCCATCATAAGTTTACAGAGTAACTTTTTGGACAAAATATCTGTCAGTACAGCATCTAGGAAATGACTTCTTCTCTGCAGTCCTTTCTCCTAGACTCAGCCAACAAGAATTAAGTCTAAAAGGAAAATCTCCTAGGACAAAAGGACGTCCTCTCTATAAATGGAAATTAAGATGTTGCAGGCACTATTGGTCAAACCTCACTTCTGTATTCCAGCCATTCAAATTGCAAAGCATTGGAGGGAAAATTTCTGCCTCTTGAGCCTATTAATTTGACACCCCTCCTTCGCATAGGGCTGCTGTTGGAGCTACCATTGCTGCTAGTGAAGCCTCAAGAGAGCATGGACGTAAGAATAAGAGAGAGAAGAGATAGAGAGAATGCCCATCCAGTGTCGTTAGAAGAAGGTCTGAGAGAAAGGGAGAAGGAGAAAACGTGCAACCAAAATTCTAGTCAGCCATGTTGGTTTTCAATCTTGTTCTGCTTCGCAGCCTTGTTGGACATTCCTTTTTCTATTGAAGTTTTTTTTTGTTTCTTCTGTTTTTGTTTTTCTTTACTCTCAAAACGTCCTTGTGTATGGGAGTCATCCCTGTGTGAGCTGCATGGTACAGCGTGTGTTTTTGGTTCCTTGCTTTTCTATTTTTCTCTTGGCAAGTAATCCATGTATGCTACATGTTGTAGTGTGAGGAGCTTCCTCTTCATGTGTGTGTGTGTGGGGGGGGGGATGGGGGGGCTTGTCACCGTGGTTTCCAGGGTTTTCAACGTGTGTGTGTGTCTCTTCTAGCCAAAGAGTGGAAGCCTCACTAAGTTGGTGAGGGGTGGACGTAGGCTTGTTTGGTAGCAGCCAAACCACCTTAAAATCCCTAGTGTTGTGGTTTGATGCTTGGCGCCCACTTCCTCTATCCCTCCTTCGCATGTGGTCTAGATTATCAAGTGTATTACTTTCCATTTCGCTAATAGCATTCCCCGTTTCAGCTCAGTCCTGCGTTTGCCTTGGCTCCACAGTCTGTTGTCTTGTTAATTTTTGAAAGCTGGTAAAGATTGAGTGTAGGATCTATTCACCCACCCCTCAAGATCCTCTCATACCATCCAATAGTTGGAATCAGAGCGGCTTCCCTAGAGATATGGTCCAACGACTTAGGGAGATCCGATGGGAACGTCCCTCGTAGCTACATAGCCGAGGGTCATGCCATCAATCGACCGCCGTTTTTCGATGGAACAAATTATCTGTATTGGAAGAACCGAATGGAAGTTTTTCTGCGTGCCAGGATCACTTGATGTGGTGTGTTGTGAGTAAAGGTCCTTTTGTTTTACCAAAAGTAGATGACACTTGGATACTGGACTAGGTTAATAAATCCACAACTGATTGGAGTGCAATGAACATCATGTAGTGCGATATCCACCCCACAGAATACTCAAGAGTATCCACCTGCAAATCTGTACAAGTAATGTGGGATAGGCTTGAGCTAATCTATGAGGGGACATTTGAAGTTAGGGCCACCAAGGCCAATGTGTAAATTTTTGAATATGAATTGTTCAGGATGAAACCTGATGAATCGATCTCAGAAATGTATGCTAGATTCACCCAATTAACAAACTGCTTAAAACATCTGGGAAAAGAATACACTGACTGTGAACTGGTTAGGAAGATCCTTAGATCTCTCACCCTAGCACACTAAGGCCACTATTATTGAAGATTCCAAAGATCCGTCTGTAGTGATAGTTGATGGATTAATGTGCTCACTCATGACATACGAGCTTAATCTGAAGAGGAATGAGGAAGATCCCAAGCAAAAAAAGAAGGTGGTTCTCAAAGTTTCTGAGAGCATAGATGGATCTGATGAGAACAATGAAGATGACATCCAAGAGGCAAGCCTAGCTGACCATGCAATTCTCACCCGACAGTTCAAAAAATTCCTAAGAAGTAAAGGTAAATTTCAAAGAAGGAAGAGAACTCCACAGGTAAATAGAAACTCTAACTTCAAATCTGCTCAAATTAGTAGAACTTTTTTTATTTTTATTTTTATTTTTTTTAACCAAAGACTGGCCAAGCTGGAGCAAGGACTGGTCGAGTGCACCCTTCCTCAGAGAGGAAGAATGTTCTCACTCCCCCAGGCTACTCCAGGGCCGTAATTTTATTTATTCAAACTGAGAGAGATATAGAGTCCGAGAGGGCAATCCCCTGAGTTACATAAGGCCATTTATCAAAGGCCATGAAGAATGGCACATCAAGAAATTCTAATGAAAAATACACCAATTGATATTAATGACGGAAGGCAGGCAGGCCTGCCTTGTCTACCCTGAGGACGCCCCTGGCCAATCTTGGAAGATTCTCTCCCGGGTGAAGAATGAGTTAGCAAAGGCTTCACATGCGAAGGAGGCTAAGAGTCAGCCATCTGGTTACCTTCCCTATAGGTATGTTGAACACTGCATCCACATTCCTGCAGTAGCAATAGAGTTTTATTCCACCAAGGGGTGGCCATCGAACTGGGGATCACTTTCTTCCTAATTGCTTCCACCAGAACAAAACAATCTGAAAATATTGCTTCCAGCTTTATGCCACACTGTTTAGTAATGGGTAAACCATCATGTAGAGCCCTTAACTCAGTAACCAAGCTAAACCCCGTGCCATAAGAGAATACGAAAGCCACCAGCATCTTTCCTGTAGGATCTCTTATGCAGCCTCCACCCCCACTTCTACCGGGGTTTCCTTTTGATGCCCCATCAATATGTAGAGTATAACCCTGCACTGCAAATTTACAAACAACAGCAGTGGGTAGTTTGATAACAACCCAAAGAAACAATTCAAATGTAGCTAGGCAACTGAACTGGCTGAGAGATAGGTGCCTGTGAAAACACAATTTGTCTAGAGTCGCAGAGATTAAAAATATAATTTTCTTTTTGATTACTGCTGGGGTTATTGTAACACCATCAAATCTTGCTGCACATCTGGATTTCCAAATTTCCCATATCATCAATATGACAGCAGATAGCCCAATAAAGCTAAAAGCAGATTGTGAGTTGGAGGTAGAGATAACATTCCATAGGCGGCCAATAATTTGATTATTCAGAGAAACTCTGTTCCTAATCAAAGGAGATACCCACCTCCACATCTCGGAAGCCAGCTCACCAGATAAAAGAAGGTGGTTCAAATCTTCTTGTCGGGGGAAGGAGCAGCAATTACATCTTGAAGCCATATTAATCCCATAATCAGTCACTCAGCAATTACATCTTGAAGCCATATTAATCCCATAATCAGTTACTCTACTATCCACTGGAACAGCTCTGTGAAGTACCTTCCAAGTAAATAAGGCAGCACGGGGAGATATGGCAGTGTGCCATAACTTGGCCCAAGCAGGCCTCCTCAGACCTTTAGACCGGACCATATTATATATAGACTTTACTCAGAAACCCCCTTTTAAAGTTCCAGTCCATACACATATATCAGCTTCTCTAGTTAACTGGATATTGGAGAGGTGGAGAAGATCATTATAGAATCCCCTAGCAGAATGTTGAGGATCCAATAGGACATCTCTTACAGAGGCCAAGGGCAAACTAGCATTTTCTTGAGGTCCTCTGACAGGGACATCATTTAAGATTGGGCCATTCCCAGACCAATAATCCCTTAGAAAGTCTATACTAGCTCCACTGCCAACAAACCACCTACTATGCTGTAGTAGGATTTCCTTGGCCTGCCTAAAGATAGCCACTGGCATTCCAGCAGGGAATGGCTTAGTGCAGTTAGCAAAATGGGATTTAATGAATCGGCGTCTAGCATAAGATGACCAAAGAGATGACCCATGAAAGATGTTCCATAGCATCTTAACTGCCAGGGAAAGTTGGACTCCTTGCAAGTCCCTGATTCCTAGCCCACCCTCTAGCCTATGTTTTTGAATAACATGCCATGCAACCCAGTGTCGACGGCTGGTGCCTTGGCCTCCCTGCCAGAAAAAATTGGCACACTGACCTTCTATAAAGTGAATCACCTTCTTTGGTATAAAGCATGCTGAGGCTAGGTACACAGGCATACTATGGAGAACTGAATTAATTAGAACAGCCCTGCCAGTAGCAGATAGTAGTTTAGATTGCCATCCCTCCAGCTTGGACTGAATTCTGTCAAGAAGGAACTGAAAGTCTGAGCACAGATTCCTTCCTTTTTTAACAGGGATCCCCAGGTAGTTCAGGCCATCTGACAGATATTTATAGCCAGTAAGAGAGCGGATAGCTTGTCTTAAGGAGTCAGGGGCTTTGGAGGAGAGGATAAAACTACTTTTAGTGTCATTGATTTTCTGCCCTGAACACCTCTCATAACTGCAAATGAATTGTTTAAAGACCTCAAGATTATTTCTGTTTGCATTTAGAAAAACCAGTGTATCATCAGCATAAAGCAAATGTGAGACCGGTGAACAGTGCCTGGGCCCTTTATACCCTTTCAGCTGACCAGACTGGAAGAGGGCTGAGAGACCTCTACTCAAAACTTCCGATTCAATGATGAATAGAAAAGGAGCAATGGGGTCCCCTTGCCTTATACCTCTGCTGGATTTAAAGAAGCCAGTTGCCCTGGCATTGAAGTTAACCGAGAACCAGCAGTTAAAGAGGAGCATACCTATGTATGAAGTAAATATGTTGCTGAAACCCATTTTCCTCATGACAACAAGAATAAAATCCCACTCCATTCTGTCGTAAGCCTTCGCCATGTCTAGTTTAATAATCACATTATGACCTCTCACTTTCCTATTAAGATCCATTATGAGCTGACGAGCCAGAGCTACATTGTCCAAAATGAAGCGACCCTTTATAAATGCCCCTTGCTCTGGTGAGATAATATTTGGCAGAAGAGGGGCCAACCTCTCAGAAATTATCCGGGTGATAATTTTGTATGAAAAGTTGCAGAGACTTATTGGTCTGAAGTCATTAAAAGATTTAGGTACTTGCACCTTGGGGACTAAAGTGATCAGGGAGAAGGAGATACCCCGTGGGAGAGGGAAGCCTTTAAAGAATGCACAAACAGCCTCAGTGACATCATTCCCCAGAATGTTCCAGGTGGAAGTAAAGAATTCCCCAGAGAATCCATCCGGGCCAGGGGAACTGGATCCTCTTAAGGACCAGACTGCTTCACGAACCTCAACAGCATCAGGAAGGGCACACAAAGCCTGGTTTTGAGTCTCAGTTATTTGCCTAGTGATACAGTCCAACATTGAGGAGTCTACATTATGCTCCTCTGAAGAGAAAAGTTGTTGAAACAAAGTTCAGCATGACCCTGAAGAGAAGTCTGATTACTGCACCATACAGCTGGATTTCCAATTCTAAGACGTGTAATCTGATTCCTTCTCATATTACATTGAGTAATAGCATGGTAAAATGAAGTGTTTTTGTCCCCGCTCTCAATCCAGTCTAATCTGGATTTTTGATTCCAAAAAAGCTCCTCTCTATAGAGAGCTTGGCGGAGGGTGGCATTTGCAGCAGAGAGGCTTTCTCTATTGCCAGGGGAGGGATCTGTATCATATATATTCTGTTTGATCTCAACATCAGCCTCAGCTTGGCTCCTATTTAAAGAAATATCCCCAAAAACATATTTATTCCATTTCCTAAGGGTGACTTTAACAGCCTTCAACTTTATTAACAACCTATACAAAGCATCGGGGTGGCTAGACTGAGCCTGTTGCCATACACTAGCAATTACTTGTTTGAATGATGTATGAGTGCACCACATTTTCTAAAATATGAATCGACCAGGGCATTTAGATAAACTGTCTGAGGAGATCAGTAATGGGGCATGGTCTGAAGGGCATCTCGGAATATGCTTGACAGATATAGAAGGTGATGGAGGCATCACCCACGACTCCCTTTGGCTCGGGTCCACTTCTTCACACTCGGGAGCTGGTTGAGTTTGGGCCTCACTCTATAAAGGCCCCTTATCCATTTTGTAGCTTTCCTTTGAGTCATTTTGATGTATTTCCATTTTATTTGAGTCATTTCCCTTGGTCTAGCACTTATTTTTCTATGTTCTTGTATCATCATGCTGTCTAATGTGGCTATTGGGCCCCATTTGTTGGGCTAGGCCCATTAGCACTCCCACCCCCCCCTTGGTTATTTGTAGTTGTTTATTTTGTCAGGGACTTATTGTAAAGAGTGGGTTGCCTATATATAGGACCCCACTCCCCTCATTTGAAGTTAATGAATGATCAAAATCCTTTTGAGTTAAGTCTACTCTTGTGTTCAATTTGGAGAGATTCCACTTAATTAAGGGTGAGATGCCCTAGGGAGTGATTCCCTTACCCCCCTCCTCTCTCTCATCTCTCTCCTCCCCTAAGGGGTTCGCCCCCCTCTCTCTCGTCTCCCTTCCCCTTCAACTCCCAACCACCACCCACCTCCTTTAATGCCCTCCACTTCCCCATGGCCTCCTTTACTCCACCCCCCTAGTTCCTAGGTAGAAGTCTCCCCATTCCAACACCTTTCCCCACCTTCCAACCAAATCTTCCCCATTCCAATACAAGCATCCCACTTTCCCACATAATCCCCCACCTTCCAAGGCCATTTCAAAATTTGAAATCCCTTCCCTCCACTTGCCTAGGCCGCCCCCTTCCTTTCCCCTCCCCCAAGCCAAGTTCGCCCCCCTCCACTCCCCATTCTCTCACCCTCACATCCTCATCCTCCACCTCCACCTGCTAGCCCCTGCTCTCAGCCATTCTCCCCTCATTCTCCAACCCCTATAGCTCTCCACTCCACCCCACAAGAACCCCCATTCATCCTTAGGCCACCCCTTCACTTCCCCTCCACCAAAGAAGCCACCCCTCCCTCTCATTTCTTCTTGCAGATTGGAGCTGTGCAGACCAGCAAGTCAGCCCCTGTTGCAGCGTCTCCCACGGCTTCATCCTGGTGATCCTGAAGGCATAGCCTACATTGCTGGGAAGGCCCCTGTGTCTTCTTCGCAGGCGAGGTGGAACCAACTCGTTCCGAGGTCGGGGCCAACCGTAGAAGCCGTTCTCCCACGACTGCGCAGGGAGGTCTTCATCCTAGACCAGAGCCTGAAAGAACGTTCTGCCACGACGAACCCCAATGGATTCAGACTGAAGTCCCTTCATCAAAGTTCTCCTTCTGCCAGTCCTCTTCCAAGATCAAGAAACAGAACCTCGTTCGGCTACCGGAGGAAGGAGTTACGAATTTTCTCCCCCGAGCTCTCTAGTCCTGTCTCCTGCTGTCTACTCCGACCAGTGCCCACTCTTCAGGGTACACCGGCCGTCCTTGACCTCTGATTGCAACCCCGTTGCCTCCTTCTGAAATCTACTTCAACCACGAAGACGTCACCGCCAGTTTCGTGCTGTTCGGAGTTCGGGAGGGCACTCGGTGATATCTGCAACCTGCTGTTCCAGTCCGGACAGAACCTGCGGCCAGACAGAGAGGTCTCCTTCCAGTTGCTAGTGCGGCCACCTCCGACCCCCCAAGCATCCTCAAAAATTCTGGAATCATCCCCTTCAAGTCAGGAAGCTTTAGAAAGTGGTTTCACTCAATTTGGAGTCCGTACGAGCCCGAGACAGCCGGCACAGCGACTTCCTGTCCAGAATTCAGATTGCAGCTGCAAGTTCGCTAGTTTCTCATTTCTCTTCATTTCGGTCCTATACCCCTACCCCGCTTGGCCGGCTGAAGGGCCCACCCTGCGTGGTGGTAGTGTTTGAATGTAAGACCTTAACCCCTACCCCAAGATCCCCCCTCCTGCGTGAGGTGTAGTTTTTTAATTGGTTTGGGCAGGTCAAGCGACACCGCCGCGGCGTGTGGGGAGCCACCGCCTCCCCGCTCGCCCTCGTCTCCGATCGGGACCGGTTTCTTCAAACCGGTCGAGTAAGTGCCTCTTCCTTGCTCAATTAGTGTTGCTCTTTCAATACTTGATTCATGCGCCGCTGCATTTGTGAGGAGCGCCCGATCCTCAAGTCCACGACTTAAGAGTGATCGCCGTGGGATAGTGTGAACCGGTGCCCTTGTGCACTTTGTCGGCCCCAATTGAATTGGGCATCCACCCTTGGAGAGTCGATCCTTGGCCTTGCTGGCCCTCTACCAGCAAGGGCCCATTCCCATAATTCACTCTTGGCATCGCCAAGTCACTCCGGGTATAGAGTGCGACGGGACAGCGGTGGCCCATTAAGGCCCATTTGAATGCTTAATTGTGCTTGTTTGCCTAAGTCCAAGGTCGTGTCACATCAAGTGGTATCAGAGCAAGTCCTTGACTTGTCTCTATCAAGTCTAAGTCCTAGGACCTTTGCATAGTGTGTCCAACCACTTTGGCCCTTTGTCTTGCATGTCCACCCGTAGTGGTGCTAGCTATCAACCCGGTTCATCGTCTTCGGCTCCACCAATGGATCCCAATCCTCGCCAACTCAACCAAGATGTTCCTAGGGAGGGACCCCAAGGCCACATGGATAGGGTAGATGCTGCCCTCACAACCATCCTTGCCCAACTAGAGTCCATTACCAACCGAATTGCTCGGTTAGAAGACCAAGAGTTCCACCCAAGGAACAATGAACCTAGAATTCCCCCTCCACATGATGAACCTCATAGGGAAGATCCTCACCTAAGAATCAATGAGCCAAAGAGTCCCTCCACCACATGGTGAGTTTCATAGGAATGGTTTTCCCCAAAGGAACCAAGGCCCAAGAGTCCACCCTCCACATGTAGAGCCTCATAGGGATGAGTTCCCCCCAAGGAACAACGGCCGAAGAGCCCATTACCCACATGCTGAACTTTATAGGGAGGAAGTGGACTATGACCATTACTATGAGTATGAGAGGCCTCGCCCCCATCAAAACCATGACCGACGTCCACGGGATGATCCGGATGACCCCCTTTTAAGGATGATCAAGGTAGAGGCCCCAAACTTTGATGGTTCACATGAACCTAGTGTTTACCTAGAATGGGAGACCGCCATGGACCAATACTTTGAATGGTACCCCATGTCCGACCAAAGGAGAGTTAGATTGGCTAAGATGCATCTCACTAAGTTGGCCAAAACCTATTGGCTAAATCAAGAGGGTCTAAGACGGGTTAGGCGGGAAGAGCCTATTGACACTTGGGCGGACATGAAGAACTAACTTAGGAACAAATACCTCCCCCGAACCTACCACCAAATGCTCCTAGATGAATGGCAAAGCCTCACCCAAGAGGGGAAGACCGTGGTAGAGTACATTGAAAAATTTGACTCCTATCTTCTAAAGTGTGGAGTCCATGAGGATCCGGATGTCACCTTATCCCGTTTTAGGAATGGGCTTCAAAGCCACATCAAGAGGGAACTATTCATGAGGGACGTTGATAACCTTGAGCTAGCTTACCAAATAGCTAGAGATGTGGAAAGATTTTCTAGGAATTCCCGATTTATCCCTCCCCGACCCACCGACCCCAAAAACTTGGGAACACGTCCCCTTCCACCCACTCCCATGAGAGCTCCTGGCCCAAGTGGGAATGCCCCTTTAAGGTCCTACAATCCTCCCCCACCCATCACTCCAAACAAGTCCGCTCCTAGTCACCCTCTCCCACGGAAGGATGACAACCCCAAAGGCCCAAGTGTAGGAACCACCTCGGGAAGTGGGCGCCAACAATGCTATAAGTGTCATGGGTATGGTCATTTTGCGGGGCAATGTCCATCTAAGGGGTTATCTAGTTTGCTTATTGAGGAAGAAGTTCAACCCCAAAAGGAACAAGAAAATGACGTTGAGGAACATGAAGCCTCACTAGATTGGGAAGAGGAGTATGAAGCCCAATATCTAGAGTCGGGTCTAGATCACTCCACTCCTTCAAACAACTCCCATCTAGGAGTCATTAGGTGCATCCTCACCCAACCTCAAGAAGAGGATTGGCGTCGGACCTCAATCTTCCACACCTTTATCAAGATAGAGAACCATGTGAGGAAAGTAATCTTGGATAGTGATAGTTGTGTTAATGCCGTGTCACCCGACACCGTCAAGCTCCTTGGGCTTACTCTCACTCCCCACCCAAGTCCATACCGGGTCTCATGGATCAACAACAATTCCATCCCGGTCAACACCCAATGCCTAGTGCCTCTCACTTTCTCTTCCTACCATGGCCAAATATGGTGTGACGTCATACCCATGGAAGTGGGTAGCATTCTTTTAGAAAGACCTTGGCTCTATGATGTGGATGCCACCATTCTAGGAAGAAGCAACATATGCACCTTTGAGCATGAGGGTAAGACTATCCGTCTTAACCCCTCCCCACCTCGACCCATGCCCAAGAGGGACACTCTCCCTCAAGGATCACACCCCACCACTCCACAAGTCTCGGGGAACTCCACCCCTCCAACCCAAGCCCTTATCCAAACCCCAAAACAAAGTAGAACCACGTGGTTGACCAAAGGAATTCATCTCATCACTAGGAAAGAGCTTGAAGAGGAAATTGCTCAAGGGGTGCCTTTGTGTGCGGTTGTCATATGCTTAGGGGAACCTACCCCTTCTAACCCCCATCCCATAGAGATCCAACAACTTTTGGAAGAATTCCATGATGTGTTCCCGGAAGAGCTCCCGGACCAACTCCCTCCCATGCGTGATGTGCAACACGCAATCGATCTAGTGCCGGGAGCCACCCTTCCAAACCTTCCTCATTATCTCCTCAATCCCACGGAACATGCCGAACTTAGGAGGCAAATAGAGGAACTCATTAGGAAGGGCTTCATCCGCATTAGTAAGAGTCCATGTGCCGTCCCGGCCCTTCTTACCCCCAAGAAAGATGGATCATGGCGGATGTGTGTGGATAGCCAGGCCATTAACAAGATTACCGTCAAGTATAGGTTCCCCATCCCTAGGCTTGATGACATGTTGGATATGCTAGCCGGAGTCACCATCTTCTCTAAGATAGATCTCAAGAGTGGTTACCACCAAGTTAGGATAAGGCCCGGGGATGAGTGGAAAACGGCCTTCAAGACCAAGGATGGTCTCTTTGAGTGGTTAGTCATGCCATTTGGGCTTTCTAATGCCCCAAGTACTTTCATGCGTCTTATGACGGAAGCACTTAGGCCTTTCATTGGGAACTTTCTAGTGGTATACTTTGATGATATTCTCATCTATAGCCAAACCCATGAGGCCTACCTTGACCACCTTAGAAAAGTTTGCACCGTCCTCCGGCAAGAAAGCTTATTTGCCAACCTAGAGAAGTGTCATTTCATGACCACTACCATCACCTTCCTAGGATATGTGGTGTCAACCAAAGGAGTCTCCATGGACCCCGACAAGGTCCAAGCTATTCTAGATTGGCCGGAGCCCCACACCCTTCATGAGGTTAGGAGTTTCCATGGGTTGGCCACATTCTATAGGAGATTCATTCGAGGGTTTAGCACTATCACCGGCCCAATAACTGATTGTCTCAAGAAAGGAACCTTTGTTTGGACCAAAGCCGCCTCTAAAGCCTTCCTTGAGCTTAAGGAAAAGTTGACCCAAGCCCCGGTCCTATGCCTTCCCGATTTCTCCAAAGTCTTTGAGGTCACTTGTGATGCATCCGGGATAGGGATAGGAGGGATTCTTAGTCAAGAGGGACACCCGGTCGCCTACTTTAGTGAGAAGCTATGTGATGCTAGGACTAGATACTCCACCTATGACAAGGAGTTCTATGCCGTGGTCCAATCCCTCCGACATTGGAGACATTACTTGCTTCCCAAAGAGTTTGTCATCTTTTCCGATCATGAGGCCCATAAATACCTCAACTCCCAACAAAAGTTGAATGCCCGACATGCCCGATGGGTTGAGTTTATCCAATCCTACACCTTTGTCATCAAACACAAGGCCGGGAGTGAGAATAAGGCCGCGGATGCTCTTAGTAGGAAGATATCCTTGCTATCCACTATCCAAGTGGAAGTGATTGGCTTTGACAAGGTCAAGGATGAGTACCCTAGTTGCCCCGACTTTGGGCAAATCTATGCCAACTTGACCACTCATTCTAGCAAGGAGCATGAGGGATTCATGTTAGAGGAGGGGTTCCTCTTCAAGGGGCCAAGGCTTTGCATTCCCCGGACCTCTCTTTGAGACTTCTTGGTTTGGGAATTACATGCCGGAGGGTTAGCCGGTCATTTTGGGGTCCACAAGACCATTGCCTTAGTTGAGGGTCAATTTTATTGGCCAAGTCTCAAAAGAGATGTAGGCAAAATAGTAGGGCAATGTCGCACATGTGCTTCGGCCAAGCAAGTGAAACAAAACACCGGCCTATACACCCCATTTCCCATTCCAGACCGACCATGGCAAGATTTGAGCATGGACTTTGTCCTAGGCTTACCCAAGACCTCTAGGAAGCATGACTCCATCTATGTAGTGGTTGATAGATTTTCCAAAATGGCCCACTTCATCCCATGCTACAAAACATCCGATGCCTCCCATATAGCCCGGTTATTCTTTGATGAGATAGTCCGCCTCCATGGGCTGCCCAAGACCATAGTCTCCGATAGGGATGTCAAATTCACTAGCTATTTTTGGAAGACTCTTTGGCACATGATGGGTACCCTCCTCAAATTCTCCACTGCCTACCACCCCCAAACGGATGGTCAAACTGAAGTGGTCAACCGGAGTCTAGGGAACCTCCTTAGGTGTCTTGTTGAGGATCGGCCAGGAAATTGGGATCTCATCTTACCACAGGCTGAGTTTGCATACAACAATTCCGTCAATAAGTCAATAGGGATGAGTCCATTTGAAGCCGTACATGGGTACAAACCAAGAAAGCCATCCGACCTCATTCCCCTTCCCCAGCATGCTAGAGTGTCCATGTCTGCCGAGTCTTTTGCACAACATATTAGGGAATTGCATGAGGAAATTTGCAAGCACATTGGCATGAAAAATGAGGCATATAAAAGGTTGGCCGATTCTCACCGGCGTCACTTAGAGTTCCAAGTGGGTGACTTTGTGATGGTAAGGACGGAGAGGCTCTCCCCAGGAGCCCACTCCAAGTTGAGACCACGTGGGACTGGGCCCTTCCAGGTCTTGAGGCGCGTTGGTGCAAATGCTTATGAGTTAGATCTCCCCGAGGATTATGGGGTAAGTCCTACGTTCAATGTCGCCGACTTAGTGTCTTACAAGGGCCCCACGGTGAGACCTAGTGAGGAGATTGAGCCAACTTCTTCCTTTGAGAGAGCACCCACCTGTGAGAAGAGTCCACTAGCCAAGAGAGCTCAGCGCGATCGCATTGAACGAATATTGGATGAGCAAATCACTACCACCTGGAGCAAGGTATATGAGCGCTATCTCGTCAGGTGGAAGGATCGGCCTCCGTCGGATGACTCATGGGTGAGTCGGGAGGACCTCCAGCGATTGGATCCGGACCTCCTCGAGCGGTACCTTAGCCGGATGGACCCTTACTCGACGGAGTCGAGCTCTTCGCGGCCCAGGGGATTTGATGGAGGCATCACCCACGACTCCCTTTGGCTCGGGTCCACTTCTTCACACTCGGGAGCTGGTTGAGTTTGGGCCTCACTCTATAAAGGCCCCTTATCCATTTTGTAGCTTTCCTTTGAGTCATTTTGATGTATTTCCATTTTATTTGAGTCATTTCCCTTGGTCTAGCACTTATTTTTCTATGTTCTTGTATCATCATGCTGTCTAATGTGGCTATTGGGCCCCATTTGTTGGGCTAGGCCCATTAGCACTCCCACCCCCCCTTGGTTATTTGTAGTTGTTTATTTTGTCAGGGACTTGTTGTAAAGAGTGGGTTGCCTATATATAGGACCCCACTCCCCTCATTTGAAGTTAATGAATGATCAAAATCCTTTTGAGTTAAGTCTACTCTTGTGTTCAATTTGGAGAGATTCCACTTAATTAAGGGTGAGATGCCCTAGGGAGTGATTCCCTTACCCCCCTCCTCTCTCTCATCTCTCTCCTCCCCTAAGGGGTTCGCCCCCCTCTCTCTCTCCTCCCTTCCCCTTCAACTCCCAACCACCACCCACCTCCTTTAATGCCCTCCACTTCCCCATGGCCTCCTTTACTCCACCCCCCTAGTTCCTAGGTAGAAGTCTCCCCATTCCAACACCTTTCCCCACCTTCCAACCAAATCTTCCCCATTCCAATACAAGCATCCCACTTTCCCACATAATCCCCCACCTTCCAAGGCCATTTCAAAATTTGAAATCCCTTCCCTCCACTTGCCTAGGCCGCCCCCTTCCTTTACCCTCCCCCAAGCCAAGTTCGCCCCCCTCCACTCCCCATTCTCTCAACCTCACATCCTCATCCTCCACCTCCACCTGCTAGCCCCTGCTCTCAGCCATTCTCCCCTCATTCTCCAACCCCTATAGCTCTCCACTCCACCCCACAAGAACCCCCATTCATCCTTAGGCCACCCCTTCACTTCCCCTCCACCAAAGAAGCCACCCCTCCCTCTCATTTCTTCTTGCAGATTGGAGCTGTGCAGACCAGCAAGTCAGCCCCTGTTGCAGCGTCGCCCACGGCTTCATCCTGGTGATCCTGAAGGCGTAGCCTACATTGCTGGGAAGGCCCCTGTGTCTTCTTCGCAGGCGAGGTGGAACCAACTCGTTCCGAGGTCGGGGCCAACCGTAGAAGCCGTTCTCCCACGACTGCGCAGGGAGGTCTTCATCCTAGACCAGAGCCTGAAAGAACGTTCTGCCACAACGAACCCCAATGGATTCAGACTGAAGTCCCTTCATCAAAGTTCTCCTTCTGCCAGTCCTCTTCCAAGATCAAGAAACAGAACCTCGTTCGGCTACCGGAGGAAGGAGTTACGAATTTTCTCCCCCGAGCTCTCTAGTCCTGTCTCCTGCTGTCTACTCCGACCAGTGCCCACTCTTCAGGGTACACCGGCCGTCCTTGACCTCTGATTGCAACCCCGTTGCCTCCTTCTGAAAGCTACTTCAACCACGAAGACGTCACCGCCAGTTTCGTGCTGTTCGGAGTTCGGGAGGGCACTCGGTGATATCTGCAACCTGCTGTTCCAGTCCGGACAGAACCTGCGGCCAGACAGAGAGGTCTCCTTCCAGTTGCTGGTACGGCCACCTCCGACCCCCCGAGCATCCTTAAAAATTCTGGAATCATCCCCTTCAAGTCAGGAAGCTTTAGAAAGTGGTTTCACTCAATTTGGAGTCCGTACGAGCCCGAGACAGCTGGCACAGCGACTTCCTGTCCAGAATTCAGATTGCAGCTGCAAGTTCGCTAGTTTCTCATTTCTCTTCATTTCGGTCCTATACCCCTACCCCGCTTGGCCGGCTGAAGGCCCCACCCTGCGTGGTGGTAGTGTTTGAATGTAAGACCTTAACCCCTACCCCAAGATCCCCCCTCCTGCGTGAGGTGTAGTTTTGTAATTGGTTTGGGCAGGTCAAGCGACACCGCCACGGCGTGTGGGGAGCCACCGCCTCCCCGCTCGCCCTCGTCTCCGATCGGGACCGGTTTCTTCAAACCGGTCGAGTAAGTGCCTCTTCCTTACTCAATTAGTGTTGCTCTTTCAATACTTGATTCATGCGCCGCTGCATTTGTGAGGAGCGCCCGATCCTCAAGTCCACGACTTAAGAGTGATCGACATGGGATAGTGTGAACCGGTGCCCTTGTGCACTTTGTCGGCCGCAATTGAATTGGGCATCCACCCTTGGGGAGTCGATCCTTGGCCTTGCTGGCCCTCTACCAGCAAGGGCCCATTCCCATAATTCACTCTTGGCATCGCCAAGTCACTCCGGGTATAGAGTGCGATAGGGAGAGCGGTGGCCCATTAAGGCCCATTTGAATGCTTAATTGTGCTTGTTTGCCTAAGTCCAAGGTCGTGTCACATCAGAAGGAGCCTCGGACAGCCAAATATTATTAATGAGAATTCGGTCCAGTCTTGCCCTTATATTAGCTGGTCCTACTCTGTTGTTTGTCCAAGTCATGCAAGACCCTTGAAAACCAACATCAATCAAGCCAGCGGAGCTAAAGGAGTTAAAGTCCAGCATAGAGGTTATGGCCAGGGGGTCACCACCCACCTTCTCAGATAGCTTGGACACACAATTAAAATCTCCCCCCACCAACCAAGGAACAGAGACCGAGGTAGCAAAGGAAGTAAGGTCAATGAATAGAGATTGTCTTCTTTTGGGGTCACAAGATGCATATACAAATGTAAAGTATGTACAGAATGAATTGTCAATTTTTAGGCCCAAAGTAATAAACTCGGAAGAAGAATCAATTACCTCCAGATTAAAGCTATCATGCCAGAAAACCCAAATTTTGGAGTCTTCTGAATTATTGCCTGCATATCCTCCAAGTTTAAGGTATCTCCCCAACGAGGAGGCTTTATTAATTGAAAGCATTGGTTCTGAAATGGCCACCAAGCAGGCCTTATTTGACTGCACTAACTGCTTTAAGCTTCTTCGGGAACCAGAGTTCCCCACCCCTCGTATATTCCATATCAATATAGGTTGGATCATAGAGGATGCCAAAAAAATTCCTCCATGGATCTAGCCTTTGATCTGGTTATAACCCCACCATCTGGAGGCTTGCTAGGATGCCTGCCTCCCTTTTCCAACTGTTTAATTCGCAGATACTTATTGTCAAGGTTTGCTATATCTGCCACTATCTTACAAGCTGAGAGCAAACTAGACTCCTTCACCTTACAAGAATTTCCCATTTCATTAGCCACATCCAAAGCCTCCGAATTCAGCTTAGATTCTACCAAAGGGCCACTGGACCGTTGGCCACCAAAAGGGCCTTTAGGTGAAGAGGAGGTAGTATCCCCCTCTCCCATAGAACATTCACAGTCTTCCAGAGCCTGTTGAGTAAAGGATCCTTGATCCAGCAATACAACTGGCACTCACTTACGAGGGGAGAGAGGCTCCACCGCAGCTATTGATAAATCAATAGAAGCAGAAGTCTCCCCGTTCACCTGCATCAATTCCTGAGACCGCTCCGCTAAGCTAACAGAATCCAGATTTACTTGTAGTTCAGGAGACTTCAAGTCATGCTGAGGAATTCCAGTCTTATTTTCCATTGCATCATTTCGTCGAATAGGCAGAGGGGCCACCTATCGAGGCCGAAAGGCTTGTCTATCCTTATGAGGATCCTGATTACTTGCCAGTTGGGTCTGGGCAATTCGGCCTTGTTTCTTCTTGCAACTATCAATAGAATGACCAAGTTTATGGCAGTATGAACAGAGAGCAGGAACTCGATTGTAACTTACTGCTTGCCAATAGCCAGTTCAGTCAAGATCAATCCAAATTCTCTCCCTACGCGGCGCTGACAAATCCATCTCAACACAAGCCAATGCCTCTGATGTATCTGTCATAGCTAATGTGCGCTCATGAATGCGTAGAACCAATCCAAAATTACCAGCTATGGACCTCAGACAGTCTTCATGGTATAAATTGGCTGGCAGCGCTGGGAAGGTAATCCAGACTGGCACCGTCGGTGGATCTGCTTTGAAGTCAAAATCTGTAGTCCATCGGAAGAACCGGAATAGGAAGCCCTTGATATATAGATTTTTCTGAATCAGGAGCTTCGTGAAATCTAGTTCATTCTCGAATCGAAGGAGTAGGTGTCTCGGACCAAGCTTGCTAATTACAAAATTAGCTGAAAGAAAAATCCGCTGCATAAGGCAGCTTTTGATCTCTGTAAAAGTAGGACGTCCATATGCACATTTGGCCACTATTGAGAAAGATAAGAAGCACACCGATGCCTGAATCTCTTCCTTAGAGAAGAAAAATGCGGGCCAAATTAGTAGATCTTATAATGCTATTTGCTATCAATGTAAGAAAGTAGGACATATGCGAGGAGAATGCCCTGAGCTGATCAAGAAAACGTCCAAGGCCAAGGGAAAGAAGCCCAAAGCAATGGTCTCTACCTGGAGCGATGATGAAGAGGAAGATGAAAGTCTCTCTATGGATGAAGATGAGGATGGCCTTTGTCTAATGGCCAATGAGGAGAAAGATCTAGTAACTACCCTGTTTGACAACTTTTCTACTGAAGATTAGGAAGAGGCATACACTAATTTGTTTGAAAGATACGAAGTTTTTAAGAAAGATAACAAGCATCTAAAGAAGAAAATCAATGCACTTGCTCATGATAATCTCGTTAATAAGGAGTTGGAAACATTAAAAATTGAAAATGATGAACTCAAGAAACAAGTTGAAGTTCTTGAAACCACTCGCTCAGAACTGGTAGGCTTAAAGGAAGAAAATGATGTTCTCAGAACTCAGTTAAATCATGCTAGTTTGAAATGCGAAGAATATGAGAAAGAGAACAAACTTAATCTTGAAAAATATGAGGCCGTAAACGCTGTTAACGTTGGGCTACAAAAAAGCCTCGAGAAGGGTGAAAATGAATTGAAGAATAGGCAATATGTCCTAGAAAGAATGGACCCAAGGGAAGTCCAACCTAGATGCTATTTTTGGTACCCAGGTTAATTTCAGAAAGGAAGGGTTGTGTTTTAACCCCTCCGAAAAGAGGCCCTTTGAATTCAAGACCATCTCGTTATGTCCTAAAAAAGGTAAAGGAAAGTTAATTACTGAAGAACCATCAAGGCTGAATCCTACTAAGACCAAAACTAGCACAAGTCAGAACACACAAAGCCAAAGTCAGTCGGGTCGACGCACCACTGCTCAGTCAAGCCCACAGGGTCGACGCTCTGGTCCACAGAGGCAACACCATGACCAGTCAGGTCGACGCACTAGAGGAATGTGTCGACGCAACTCATTCTATTATTCTGAAAAGAAAAATTGGTTCAATGATAAAAGAAGGCTCAACAACCAGCCAACCTTGGGTACCTTCCATACCCAATTCAACACACCTGGAAACCCAAGATCTAGACCTTAATTTAATTCACATTCCCTGTAGTTCATGAAATCTGCTTGTTATATTTGCAACCGACTTGGACTGTGACGACCCAAGATCCGGATACCGGGAAGAACCCGATACCATTCGAATCTCGGCCCGCCGCCAACGAGCCTGAGGGCTCGAAAGTGCGGCGGGCCAGGATTTGAATGGTATCAGGTTCTTCCAAGACACCGGATCTTGGGTCGTCACAGTTGCTATTAGAGAGAGAGAAAATAGATTTTGATATATAGAAAATCCAAAATTTTGAAAAATACCAAAAATAGAGAAAAATACTCTCCGCGATCCTCAGAAAATGCACAATGTAGAGGTAACATCCCAGAGTCGGAGAACGCAACGATTTGCCCTACACGGGGTTCCGAAGGTCCAACAGACAAAAACACGCGTAAATCGCTAAACATAATCTGGGACCCACAAAAGTGATCCGAAACCCACGGATCCTGATCCGAAAAATCTGGGGCGTTACATGGACACACCAGCAACCAGTGCTGGTATGGCAAGAAAATAAGGACAAGTAAGCATGTGTGGATTCCAAAAAATCTGCTCCATGCTTTGAATTATGATTGTGGACCCAAATTTATTTGGGTTCCAAAAACTTCTGCTTAATGTCTTCTATGCAGGATTGTCTAGCAGCCCATCACAACCGATGGTACTTGGATAGCGACAACTCATGGCATATGACGAGAGACAAGAAGAAATTCAGCCATTTAATCAAGAAGGGAGGAGGCTGATGTGCCAAATTGTTCGTCGTTAAAACCTGCGGCAATCAATCAAAATTACCGAACTCGCATCATAATACAAATTAACTATAATACATTGGTGAGCATGAGTCGAATTCATAGAGAGGAATGTTGAGATTGTGGTGCGGACACACGTCGCAATACGCATTAGTGGCCGAGGATACGTCGTGGCCCGCTTAGCTCACGGAGGACAGGGACACCAAGTCAAGCAACTTATCTTCATTTTATGCCTTTAAGCCTTGTTGGGCCCTATTTAGAACATATGGACACTTATTGGGTTGTATTATTGCAATAAGGCTAATAGGGCTATGGTCTTGTAATGGGCTAGAATAGTGGTCTAGAGTTATTGGGCTTTTAAATGGGCCAAGCCCATCCACTAGTGTGAAAGGGGCTTGGTGGCTTGTAGGCTTCTAGAAGGGGGAGCCCCCTTTCTTGGTCCAAGGTAGGCCACCTACCAAACTTGGACTTCCTTCCTTTGAAGATTCAAAGGAAGGAAGCTTCCTTGGCCCCCCCTTCGTCCCCCTCCCTCTCCCACATGGCAAGTGTGCCCCCCCCTGATGGGGACATCTCCGACCACTCCACATTTTTGGGGTTCTTGATGATCGCCAGCAGTGCTACATCTTGTTCGCCACTTTATTCTGAGTCATATGATGTATCTTTCATTTTCTTATTATGTAATTTTTCTTTTATTCCAGTCAAGTCCCTAGGTTAATTGGCATTAGAGTGGTTAATGAGTTAGTTGGGCCCAATTAAGTGGGGTAGGCCCATGGGCGCCCCCTTCCCCCCTTGGTTTATTGTCATTAGTCTAAAACTCAGGGTCTTACGTTAAATTGTGGGATTCCTATAAATAGGACCCCAATCCCTCCATTTGGGGCTAATGAATTATTCAGTGAATATTATCCACAAGAATTGTGCCTCCTTCTCTCTCTAGCTCTCTCTCTCTCTAAAGGGGGCGAACCCCATTCTCTCTCATCCCCACCCTCAAATTCAAAATTCACTCTCTCTCCTCCCCATTCACCTCTCATTAAGATCCCTCCTCCTTCCCCATACCTCCCATTTAATTCCCCTCCAACCCCTAGGTGGAATCCCCTTCTCCTAGGCACCTCTCCATTCTCCCAAGCAACTCTTCCTCTTCCCAAGCAACCAATACTTTTCCCAAGCCACCCCTTCCCCTCCTCAAGGCAACCCTTCCCATTCCCTAGGCCACCATTAACCCCTCCATTAACCCCACATTCAACCCAAAGGAGAGATCTCTACTCCCTCTCTCCTTCCCAACCCAAATTCGCAGCTCCCCCTTCCTCCACTTGCTAGACCACCTCCCAACCCCCTTTATGCGCCTCCCACACCTTGTATCACCCTCTAACAGACCCCCACATAGTCAGGTGCCATCCCCACACCCATCCACCCCATTTCCCACCCCATCTACTCCGTCTCCCAACACCTTTCACCACCCTATCCATCTCAGTTCGCAGGCAGAAGTTGGAGCCTGACTTGCATAACCAGCCCCGAGGACATTCTGCATCTTATGGAGGCGTACCATACATCGACGGAAAGGTCGTCAAGATAGCTTCTCAGCCGAGGTGGTCTTGCCAGCATCCAACATCCATGCTCTCTGGAGGGTTCGTTCTCGTCCGACTACGCAACCAGGACCTGAACCAGGACCAGAGCTGCAGTACAGAAGCTTCCACAGTCTCATCCTTCCTTTCCAAGGTGCGTCGCTTGGCTGGGTTGAAGATCCACCAGTCCTCTATCCAACACAGCAAGTGGGACCTTGTTCGGAGTCCGGGACTGCCCGTTCTGAATTCTCTCCCCCAGGTGCGCTGAACAGGCCACTCAGGATCTGTCCAGACCCCTCTTCACTCAACGGGCTCCCCCTCTCTGCCCTGACATCATCTGGTGTCCCCCCTGGCTTCTGCTAGAAGAGGACTCGTCCACGGTCGTACTCGTCCTGGTTCCGCTGAGTTTCGACATCGGGAGCGGGTGTGGTGACTACTTCCACCTGCTGCTGCACCCTGGGACCAGTCCGAACCAGAGCGCAGGGAACCTGATCCAGAGCCCGCCCCTGCCGGTGTCGACGTCGGGATCGTCCATAAAAATTCACAGGCATTCTTGGGTCTGTCAGGGATGTTTTGGCGCTAGTTTCGTTGACTTCTGAGTTCAGAGGAGTGCGTGGAAACGTCTACATCAACCCCATGTCTGGGTATTCCAGAATAGGGCAGATCGTTCGGCACTAGCTAGTTCACCACCCCACCCCGCCTGGCCGGCTTAACGCCCCTCCCTGTGTGGAGGTAGTGTTTGTTTGTAACTGAAATTTTTCTTTCCCTAGTCCAACCCCCCTGCATGAGGAGTAGTGCATGTAATATTTGAACAGGGAAGCTACACCGATGCAGTGTGCGGGGAACCCACACTCCCCCGCTCGCCCTCGTCTCCGGCCGGGATAGGTGTCTTCACACTGATCAGGTGAGCTTCGGACCACTCTCCTCTGCTGTTTTCTTACCTTTGCTTAGCTTAGTATTATCTCTAGTTGCGCCATCGGCAGTGAGAGAGGGCTCGTTCCAATTTTCCATCTAATCGAGTGCCACCGCAGGTGAGTCGTGAGGGAGACACTACATCCCACGCCCTCGGCGTGCCGGCCGCCCATGAAATTGGGCATCCCTATCCCATTGGGGTCCATCCCCAGCCAGCCATACCCTTGGAACCCCAAGGTCCAACTTCGGACCCTCACCATCATCGCCGGTCCGCCTACGGACCCCGGTGCGCGCGACGCGGGTGAACCCGCTTGTGAGAGATCACCGTTCGGACTGGTTGCTTGCAAAGTTAGGTCCAAGGGGTCGTGTCACATCAAATGGTATCAGAGCAAGTTTTAGACTTGTCTCTACGAGTCTAGTCCTAGGGCATTGACATTTGAGTCTCCCTTGCGTCATGATTTCCATCACTCCATTGCATGACCACCCTAGGGAGATGCCCCAAGTACCCATGGACCAATTTGACACTGTCATCAACAAGATTCATAATTGTCTAGATACCCTCACCACCCGACTTGACCGGTTCGAACCAAAAAGGAACCATGGCCCTAGAGCTTGGTCACCTCGGGATGAATTTGGATGGGAAGCCAAAGGACCCAAAGACTCATGAGAAGAGATGAAGATTGAGATTAGGAAGATCTTCACTCCCCGACCTTCCCACTACTACCTTGAGAACCATAACCTGAGGAGCACTCCCACTCCCCCCTTCCCTTCCAATCAACCCAAGACCTCCCTTAGGGCCCAAACTCCACCACCCCAAATGATTCCAATCCCGATCACCACCACCATTCAAACCAAATTGGCCACCACCCAACTCAAAATTCTTCATCAAACCCACACCCCACAAGCTTCCACGGTCCCCACCACCACCCCTCCATCTTCCCCTAAAAGGGACACACCCCCCAAAACCAATCAACCCAATCCTCCTCAACCCACCAATCTTCCACTACCAACCCCAATCCTACCCCAACTTACGTCTCCACTTTTTCCACTCCCAAACACAACCAAAGTTTGAACACCCTCACCACCCCGGGTGCACCATGCCCCAACCTTCATCACCCCATCCCCAAAAGACCTTCCCATTCCCTTGGAGAGTAAAACCCCCACACCCCAAAGGGATAAGAATGTGATTGAGGTACATGAGGCCTCCCCCGATTAGGAAGAAGAATACGAGTCACAATGTCATGAGTTAGGCCAGGAAGTTCCCATCCCATGTGTAAGAAGCATCATGGCTCACACACCCGACCACCTAGAGGAGGAGAACACCATGGTCACCATCCCAACTGTGGGGGGAACACATGTCCAAGTTGAAGAAGAAACCCCGCACAGTGGTCTTCACCCTACACCACCCTCCCTAGTTGGGGCTGAGCTCATCTTAGGAGAACCCCTTTTACGTTGGCTAAAGGAGAACCCAATTAAGGATATCATGGCCCATGTTTGCCCTCCCATGGAACAACACCTCCCCATAGTACCCTTATCCACCTATCACACCACAATCCAATCGTCCTATCAAGTGGAAACATTAGGGGATCTTCTTAAGGGTATAGGTTGGCAAATGGAGTTAACTAGCATGTTGACCACTGTAACTGACCGACCTAGGAGCCTTGACCTCCTACACCTATGTGTCGGGTCCATCTCCTCGATTTACAATGTGGGTTGCTACACTAGCGACCTTCTTCTATTCCTCCCTACACCCGATGAGCCCGATGCTATCAACACACTAGAGTTGCTTATCTCGGGTAGAACATCAAGCCCTCCATTCATGAACTTCGACCCAATTGTTTGAGTAGAGGAGGATGACTCACCACTATGTGAGGACCATGAGGGCCTAGAGTTCCTCTTCCTAGGTGACTCTTACCATGACTGCTTCGATCCCTTCCTATACCCACCCACCTTACTCACCACCAACCTTTTCCTACCCCAACCAACCAGGATAGACCAAGCCCACCTCTCTCAAGACCCGGCCCACACCAAGTATACCATGTCCATGGGTGAAATACACCTAGGAAACAATGAGGTGCCCCACTCCATGATACATACCTTCTTTGGCCCCTTCGACCCTTATAAGTGGGAGCTCAAGGACCACCCCATACCCACACACATTGTCGTCACCTCTAGGATAAGAGTGCACCTATCTTGGCATATCACAGCATTCGTCAGGGGTCACAAGCCCAGTCATCTCATACATGTCACACACACTTTAGGCCCAATGCATGACTGGCTCACATTTGGATGTGCTGGCCCTCCCACATTCGTCATAGCTCTTACGCATGAATGGAACATACATGGATGTCCGGGTCCCCCAATAATTATCGCCACCATGCATGATAGATCCACCTATGGTTGCCCCGTCCCCCCTGAGTCCATGAAAGTCTTCATCACATCTAAGCATGATAGGTCAATTTATGGTTGCCCCGGTCCACCTTTTCACACTACCCACTTTCACAACCACTCACCGCATCATAATGCATGGCATGAGCACACACGCAAGCAAATCGCAACGAGCGGTGAGGTTCACAAAGAGCGAGAAAAGGCTCGCGAGTGCCACTTGGAATTACAAGTAGGCAACCTATCGATGGTGGCATTGGAGTGGCCCTACCTAGAGTCACCTCCAACTTGAGGGCACGAGGACTTGGACCTTGCAAAGTTCCGAGTGACTTTGGCAAACCGGTTTACGGGTTGGACTTGCTAATAGGTTTTGGGATACACCCAACTTTTGGCGCGGCGGATCTAGCAGCCTATATGGGCACCGCGGTGGAACACAGTGAGCACCTTGAGCCTACCCCTACCTTTGTGAGTGATACCCTCGGAGAGCCTCCACATATCAGCCTGAGAGCCCGACGTGCGCACACGGAGGCAATACTGGGCAAGCAGGATACCATCACCAGCAAGAGGGTGTGCCCAAGCCACCGTGAGAGGATGAAGGACCATCCCCTGGTTACGAACGCAGGGTTGAGTTTGGAGGTCGAGGTTCACCCCGAGCTACTTTAGAGGACCATTTACTCGTCGGAGTCGAGTTTTCCACACCCCGGGGGTATGATGGGGACATCTCCGACCACTCCACATTTTTGGGGTTCTTGATGATCGCCAGCAGTGCTACATCTTCTTCGCCACTTTATTCTGAGTCATATGATGTATCTTTCATTTTCTTATTATGTAATTTTCCTTTTATTCCAGTCAAGTCCCTAGGTTAATTGGCATTAGAGTGGTTAATGAGTTAGTTGGGCCCAATTAAGTGGGCTAGGCCCATGGGCACCCCCTTCCCCCCTTGGTTTATTGTCATTAGTCTAAAACTCAGGGTCTTACGTTAAATTGTGGGATTCCTATAAATAGGACCCCAATCCCTCCATTTGGGGCTAATGAATTATTGAGTGAATATTATCCACAAGAATTGTGCCTCCTTCTCTCTCTAGCTCTCTCTATTTTTCTCTCTCTCTCTCTAAAGGGGGCGAACCCCATTCTCTCTCATCCCCACCCTCAAATTCGAAATTCACTCTCTCTCCTCCCCATTCACGTCTCATTAAGATCCCTCCCCCTTCCCCATACCTCCCATTTAATTCCCCTCCAACCCCTAGGTGGAATCCCCTTCTCCTAGGCACCTCTCCATTCTCCCAAGCAACTCTTCCTCTTCCCAAGCAACCAATACTTTTCCCAAGCCACCCCTTCCCCTCCTCAAGGCAACCCTTCCCATTCCCTAGGCCACCATTAACCCCTCCATTAACCCCACATTCAAACCAAAGGAGAGATCTCTACTCCCTCTCTCCTTCCCAACCCAAATTCGCAGCTCCCCCTTCCTCCACTTGCTAGACCACCTCCCAGCCCCCTTTATGCACCTCCCACACCTTATATCACCCCCTAACAGACCCCCAAATAGTCAGGTGCCATCCCCACACCCATCCACCCCATTTTCCACCCCATCTACTCCGTCTCCCATCACCTTTCACCACTCTATCCATCTCAGTTCGCAGGCAGAAGTTGGAGCCTGACTTGCAGAACCAGCCCCGAGATCATTCTGCATCTTATGGAGGCGTACCATACATCGACGGAAAGGTCGTCAAGATACCTTTGTAGCCGAGGTGGTCTCGCAGCATCCGACATCCATGCTGTCTGGAGGGTTCATTCTCGTCCGACTGCGCAACTGGGACATGAACCAGGACCAGAGCTGTAGTACAGAAGCTTCCACGGTCTCATCCTTCCGTTCCAAGGTGCGCCGCTTGGCTGGGTTGAAGATCCTCCAGTCCTCTGTCCAACACGGCAAGCGGGATCTCGTTCGGAGTCTGGGACTGCCCGTTCCGAATTCTCTCCCCCAGGTGCGCTGAAAAGGCCACTCAGGACCGGTCCATACCCCTCTTCACTCAACAGGCTCCCCCTCTCTGCCCCGACATCATCTGGTGTCCCCCCTGGCTGCTGCTAGAAGAGGACTCGTCCACGGTCGTACTCGTCCTAGTCCCGCTGCATTTCGACATCGGGAGCGGGCGTGGTGTCTACTTCCACCTGCTACTCCACCATGTGACCAGTCCAAACCAGAGCGCAGGGAACCTGATCTAGAGCCCGCCCCCGCCGGTGTCGACGTCGAGATCATCCATAAAAATTCACAGGCATTCTTGGGTCTGTCAGAGACGTTTCGACGCCGGTTTCGTCGACTTCTGTGTTCGGAGGAGTGCGTGGAAGCGTCTACATCAACCCCCTATCCGGGTATTCCAGAATAGGGCAAATCGTTCGGCACTAGCTAGTTCACCACCCCACCCCGCCTGGCCGGCTTAACGCCCCTCCCTGTGTGCAGGTAGTGTTTGTTTGTAACTGAAATTTCCCTTTCCCTTTTCTAACCCCCCTGCGTGGGGAGTAGTGCATGTAATATTTGAACAGGGAAGCTACACCGACGCAGTGTGCGGGGAATCCACACTCCCCCGCTCGCCCTCGTCTCCGACCGGGATCGGTGTCTTCACACCGATCAGGTGAGCTTCGGACCACTCTCCTCTGCTGGTTTCTTACCTTTGCTTAGCTTAATATTATCTCTAGTTGTGTCGTCGGCAGTGAGAGAGGGCTCGTTCCAATTTTCCATCTAATTGAGTGCCACCGCGGGTGAGTTGTGAGGGAGACACTACATCCCACGCCCTCGGCGTGCCGGCCGCCCTTGAAATTGGGCATCTGTTGACGCCTAAAAAATGAGCAATGGCAGAGACAAAATTTAAAAGAAGATCAGATCAACAGTGAAAGATCAATGATGAAGCTCATCAACCACCCATCCGGCCAGGCTAATGTCCAGTGTCGTCGTCTAGCAGACGACGGCACCGATGAAATAGCAGTCACCTGACTGATGAGACCTCCTACCATATTTTAACAAGAGCTATATTGCTGCCCTATCCAAGAATCTACAGATGACATGTCAGAATGGGTTAGATGTTGACTTATTGACAGATGAGGCGGGAGCAAAGACAAAGATGAAGCCAAAGCCAGCAAATGAAGACTGTGAAGACTTCTACAAAGTCAAAATAAAAGAAGAACCATCTTCATGTACTGCGTGCCCTGCTGAAGCCTTCCCGGGTTAAAGATGACATCTGGTCTTGACATCATTCAGATGACAATGCTGATGAAACCATATCCGATTTTGTCGTCATTCAGATGGCAATACTGATGAAATCCCAGCCTGCTGACTGATGAAATCTTAAGATGATCTCAGCAAGGTTATGTCACCAATACAGGGCCTTCTCTGGTTCTGATGAATATCAATTTAAGGGATTAAAAGAGGCCAAGGCACGTGCGAAGCTTAAAAGCCCTAAATGGGCCAGCCAAATGGGCTTCCGAGTGTGGCGCCGAGAACCTCAACAGGAGGCCACTCGGCGTGCCGGGAGCTATTGCGAACGAATGAGGCACGCCGATTACCGTCTGCCGAGATGCAAGAAGAGGAGGAGTCTATATAAACCCATTCCTTTGAAGACATCAGAGGAGGGCGGACAGACAGAAAAGAAGAAAAGAAAGAGACGAAGAAAAAAAGAGCGAACAGATAGCCAGAAAGAGAAAGAGAAAGAAAAAGAGAGGGAGAGAGTCTCCGTCGAAAGAAGAAGCAGAAGAAAGGAAAGAAGAAGGGCTCCAGGTGGGCTGATAGGGGGAGGGAGAGGAGTCAATGCTCCACCCTCCCCCCCCCCCCCATGTTCGATGTTTCTTTTTCTTCTTTTTACTGATTCTCCGTATGTAATAGTCGAAGTCTTGATGTTTAGATTATTCATACGATTCTTTCCCTGTTCCTCCCCTTTATGTTTCTCGATGTAAATGATGGTGAGATGAAATAAATGCAATGGCCGTGATGGATTTTAGGCGACACGATCTTCCTTTGTCTCGATATGTATGCATACTGTTTGTATGAATGCCCCATGGGCGAAATGCTCAAGCTTCGGAGCCGGGTCTGTTCTTCGAACAGGGATGAAAGTAGAACCCCCACTCTTGTTCAATGGGTTGCTGGGATCTATTCTCTCCCCTCTTCCCGCTTCAATAGCATGCCCTCAGTATGTATTTGAGTCTGTTCCTCAAGCCTCTTGTGCTGTCCGGGAACCAGAGACATCAATCTCTTGGTTCCCCGGACTGCCGGCTATAGAAGATACATTTGAGCCCGCAGACGAATGCGACCCCGGATCCTCATTCCAATCGTTGAATGACTAGGGTCTGAGGTCCCAGCATCAAGGGTTCTTTCATCGCAGATTTGCTTCCCAGATGATATCATGCTAGTCTGGGGAATCAGAGACAGCCATCTCTTGACCCCCCCCCCAGACGTCTGGCAGTATACAGATAAAAGCTACTCAGGCCCCGACGATAGTCTCCCCTCTTCCTGATGATCCGGCCTCTCAGCTCCCTTGGCGTCCTTCTAGCAGAGGCCTTCATGAAATCTCCTCATACATCCCTGATTCGGCCTCAATCTGAGCCATAAAACCCAGAAATCCCAGAAACAGAGCATCGTTATCGAGCTCTGAAGCCCTGAAATCCTTCTGCATTCCATCTTCTCGGCGTGTGAGTTTCCCCGCCGAGAACTGTAAGGCCGAGAGGCCTTCCCTTCCTTTCAGCTAAACGACAAGCCCTCGTTTCGTAAAAAAACCCCATAGCCCACATCCTCCCGGCGCTAGGCTCCCGGCGCGGCCATGAGCACGCCGGGAAGCCCCGTGCCGAGAGCCCCCCCTTTGCCAATCAAAAAGCCACGCCGAGAGCCCCCTTGGCCAACCAAAAAGCCACGCCGAGACCCCTCTTCTTGGCCCAATGAAGCCCAGTCAGGGGACTCTCTCCCCACTGCCATGAGACCGTCATGAATGATCTGAGAAGATACAGTAATGGGGAGGGCCTCCCTCCCCTACAGTCCTCATTCCCGATCCGGATTCCACCCTTATGAACCTAAAAGGCCATGTCGTTACATGCGTTCTGAAGGGTTTTAAGGGGACATTGATTGATGAAACAGAGGCAAGCGATGTCCCGGGGCCCGGTGCCCATCCTCATTCGGTTGTCACCCCGGCATTCCGTGGGTGATGACCTATCTTCTCTTGGCACAATCCAAGTCGAGGGGACATGCTGCCGAAATTCACACACACCTGGCCAGGTCACTGTGATATTATCTCTCAACCCCGTCGGCCCACGGAGTCATGCCTTTGTATGCCCTCCGATGGTCCCCTCGAAGGGGGGATATAAACATGCTACCGCACCCATATGGGGCGTGCCATGGCATGCCGGTCCCTATTCAGACTCCGGGTCAATTATGCCCGATCCTTTACGGTTCCCACCTTGCCATTGCATGGGTTGTTTCCTATTCCCCACTTGGCATCATCCAAGATGGTGGGAATATGCCGTCGGATCTGTCCCGTAATTAACAAACCCCTGCTTTGTCCGAATACATTTAACGTCTTGCAAACAGATGAATTTTGTCTCCTTTGAGCATGTGGTTTTACCGCTGTCTTCCTCCTACCTTTAGCGTTTAATCAAGGGTTGTCTTCCTTAGGGAGGACGTAATTAACGTCATAGCGTTCAGGGTATGACGGACTTCCAGTCCCGACTCGGACCTCACAATCGACTGACCAAGTCAGATCGAGCTCACAATAAAAAGATCGTCACCACGGTGACTGGCACGCCAATAAATCCATAAACATAAATAAATAACCAGATGATAGACAAATAAACCAACGATAAAATTGATAAAAGGAATAAAATATCCGCGCTCCACAAGTCTGGCACGCCCGGTGGTACTCAGTCTCCCTTCATCTTTACGCTAAAGTAGGAGGCCCAGCGGCCCCCCCCTGAAACTTCTGATTCTGTGTACTTTCCTTATTTTCAGGAATCTACAATGACAGCCGGGATCATGTCCGTTTGCTTCGACCAGCAGCCGATTGACATGCATGTGCGAGAAGGCTACCTAGCGGTACCCCTCGTGTTCGGATCAATGACGCCTGCCGTTAGGCTACCCAACTGCTTGGGCGTCGTCTTCACCGACCTTCTGCAGGTCGATGGCAATGAGCAAGGCACTGCTGCAAGTGCCCCATTGAAGAGCACTGACCAGAAGAATATTTTACCAGAGAAGACGGCCCCCACGGCCGTCGCCTGCTATGTCCATCACGTCCAAAAAAGGGACGTGGTCCCCGCTGCTGCTCAGAAGGGGAGAAGAACCAACCGGAGGAGCCGGTATGTTGTTGTTGACCGCCGTCTCTCCAACTCCAGAAAGACAGTGATGACCGGTGGTGTCCGGGCAAACATGAACGGTTGCCCAAGGGCGGTCAAGCCAGACGTGATCGTCCCAATGGTGCCCACTACCAACAGATTCCAGACTCTGGCCACCAGGCAGGCCAACTGGGAGGCTGATGAGAAGAAGCCACTGGCACCCAAGCCAGCAAAATACAAACAAGTCTGGCGGCCGAAGAAGATCCAAAGCTGGGCCCCAGCTCAAGACAGAGAGAACCTTACTGATGTCACTATTGCCCGCCTCAGAGCAGGGGGCAAAAGGGAAGTGAAGAAAGATGAAGGAAATGCTACTGTTGTCTACCCCAGGACCCGGGGGAGGAGAGATGAGATTGAGGGTCAAGAAAGAAATATGACTGCTGTTCGCCCCATGATTGAGGGGCGGAAGATACGAGACAAGGGAAAACTTCACTACCACCCATCCCATGGCCAAAGGCAAGAGATGGGAAAAGAAGATCTACAATGCTGCTGCCGACCGCTGCCAAGTTGGCAATATGAGAAGAAGTGAACCAGTCACTGTGGTTACTGCAAGAAGATCAAGAGCCTGTGCTAGACAGGCTGATATCTTCAAATACTCTAGGACCGAGCATTTGAATGCTCAGGTAACAAGACTGGCCTATCAGCACACGAGCCAGGAAAGACTAATACTCCAACCTGAGCCACAAAGGCGCGACCCGGAGGAGATGAAGCAAGTAGTCCAAGACTACTTCCACTACTTGGGGAACTCTACCCTGGGTCAACAAAGACTATCCCGTGCCTTGGGCACCAGAGGTGAAGAAAAAGAAGAAACACCTCAAGAAATGATGATCGGAGCCTCTTCCTCCGATTCAAATAACTATGAAGAAGGCCTCATGGCCGGATATGACGAAGAAGACCTGTACAGGGAAGAAGCCAAAGAAAGAATATCGGTCTTTGACCAGCTCAAATATCCTGACCAGATGAAAAGAAAGGTCTACAGGCGGAAGGGAAGACTCCAAATCTTCGCCTGCAACATGGCTGGACTTGCCAGGGGGCAAGATGTACTGCCAACTCAGCCAGATGAACTGCTCAGGCTGGCGACTAGACCTGGTCCTATCACAAGAAGAGGCCAGGCCGCAAAAGATAAAATGAAGAAATATGATGAAGCCCGCAAGATCACCACTATGATAGTCAATGTGGTGACAGCAGAAGTTGAAGACAATCCCTTTGTTGATGATGCTGAAGGGACTTCTGAAGATATGCAAATCCCATCAACCTTGGATCCCATGATCCAGATGATGTTCAGGAGATATCAGCAGGAGATCAATGCTCTCCGAAGGCAACTCAATGAGAGACATGAAGCTACATCAGTCTCAAAGCAAGCTGAACCTGCGGGGCAGACATCCAGCTCAGCAGAGACGGCTATCCCAGCTAACCCTCTCCTAGCTGATAAGAGCAAGACACCGAGCCAACCTGTTCCACAGCAAACAGCAGCTTAACCCTCTGTGTCTCAGACACAGCCTACCGCGCCCATCTTGTGCGCCACTGTGATGACAACTCCTCACAGCCAGCAACAAGCTCACTTCTTTCCAGAAGATATAGATCCAGCTATAGCCCACAAACAGATGATTGAAAGAATTGTGGAAATGAAACTGTCAGAAAAGACTGGTGGTGATGCTGGTACCTATGATGTGTACAAGGTACCGTATCCTCCCCAGTATGCTGCTAAGAGACTACCCCCAGGCGTTAGTAAGCCGCCGAAGTTCGAGAAATTTAATGGCCAAGGCTCCCCTAGAAAGCATATAGCCTACTACACTACAATCATGGGCGACCTAGCATTCGATGAAGCTTATCTGCTCAAGTTATTTGGCTCATCCCTCACTGGGTTGGCCTTTGAATGGTACTCAAGCCTGCCAGCCGGGTCAGTGGTTGATTGGCCTGATATGCAAAGAAAGTTCCGCGACAGATTTCATGTCACGGAGAGAGAAATCACAATAGCTGAGCTATATGCAACAAGGCAGAAGCAGGATGAGACCGCTCTGGATTATATCTACCGATGGAAGGACCTTTATGCCAGATGTCGGCACCCACCAAACCATGAGGAGGCTGTCCAGATATGCAAGCGCAACCTGAAAACAGAAGTCTTAACAAGGTTGGTTGGCATCGAAGTCAAGACCTTCGATCTCTTAAACGAGATTGTGGCTGATATTGAGGCCTTTTTGGCGAAATATTACCCGGCCGCTACCGCCCTAAGATAAAAGAGCAAGCCTGCTAGTGAACAGCCAATGCATAAAGATATTTACATTGTCGACTTCCAAGCTTTTGAGAAGAAAAAGGCGAAAGAGGCAGCTAGCTCTTCATCAGCAAAGACTGGCGAGCTAGGCCACTCCCTAAGAAGCAAAATGACTAAACCCTACTCCTTTCCAAAGGAAAAGACTCGGGTCCTATTCGAATGGGTCACCCACCACGGCAAGATCATACTCCCGGCCCCAAAGAAGCCCGGTGATGCCTCAAGGAAAGATGAGCCTCGCTTCTGTCCGTACCATCAGATGCTCGGACACCCTATTGAGGACTGCTACGTCTTCAAAGATGTTATAGAAAGCTTGATACAGAAAGGTGAGCTACAGATAGGGGAATATAAAGTGGACCCACTGCGTCCCCATCGAATGCTCAATTTCAAGAAGGCAGCCGATATGGCCGCACCACACCCGCCAAAGAGCGATTTGCTCTAAAGGGCATTTTCAATACGAATGATACCCCGTTCTGGGGTAGGTGTATGCCAAAAAGAATGATGGTGAAAGATGCCAGTGATACCCCTTCCTGGGGGCAGATGTACACACAAAAAAAAAGAGAAAAAAAAGAGAAATAAATAAAAATGAGAATGATGATGATGAAGAGATGCCCATGATACCCCTTCTAGGGGTAGATGTATTAACAAAAAAAAAATGATGAAAGGTATGGATGATACCCTATCCTGGGGGCACATGGGGATGATACCCTATCCTGAGGGCACATGGGAATAAAAAAGGATAAAGAAAAGAGAGATGATGAAGTAATATATATATATATATATATATATATAGATGGTACTCCCATTTGAGGGGCGATGCACATCAAAAAAAAATGGAAATGAAAAAAAGAGAAAGATGACAAAATGATGGAAGATGCAGATGATACCCCATTCTGAGGAGGGGGATGCATATCAAAAAAAAGGGAAAAAAAGGAAAAAAAATGAAGAAAAAAAATGATGATTATGAGATGATGGAAGTTCCAAATGGTGTCCCATCTCGGGGGCAGATGCATGCCAAACAATGAGAAATATTGATGGTATCCCGTTCTTGGGATGAATGTATGCCAAAAGAATGATGTAAGACACACATGGTTCCCCATTCTAGGGGTAAATGTATGAAATGCCAATGACGGCATGCATGGCCGTCGCTGGATATGCTCACCCCTTTAAAGGGACAATGATCACGTATGGTGATGAGGAATAAAACTAGAGCATTGACCCTTCAAGGGCCATCCTATCACAGACTCTTACACTGCACGTCTGCTGCTGATGTCAGGGACCATCCAAATGATGGGAGCCCAGATGGCAATGAACAATGAATGATGGATCAATGAAGAACGATGGAAGCTCACCCAACCATCAGAGTTCAGACCAATAGATGCTCGATGAGATCCCAAAAGAAATATATATATCAAACATCAAGGTGTCGGCATATAAGCCGATGGAGGAATAATGGCACTCGGATGAGTGAATGATAGATACATCGGTAATCAGACCGATAGATGTTTCACGATGGTCAAGAATATATAAGATGAGTACATCGGTATTCAACCTGATATATAATTAATGAAGCTCCAAGGTGAAGATGATGAATACATCAGAGCCCAAGATGATAGAGGTTCAACAATGTCCACAAGATGTTCAAACAAGATCAACAATGCCCCAAGATGTCAACTATCGGTGTTCACGCCAATCGATGCTCAACTACTTTCCGCGGTTGCCAAATGTATGCCCATCGGCGTCCAAGCCGACAGATGTCGGGGTTCGATCATTGACTTTCAAACCAACAACCATCGGCGTCTTAGCCGACATATGTCAATCATTCAGCCATCGGTACCCTGGCCGAAAGATGCCCGATGATCCTCTAGACTGCCAGAGATGTTTAACCGTCAGCATTCGGGATGACAAATGCTCACAAATATGGATTGCCAGTATGGCCAGCTAAGAGAAATCAAAATTCTAGCTATCAGTGCCCAGGCCGACAGATATTCTTCCATTGGCACTCAAGCCGACCAATGGTCAAAGATTGCCAAAGAAAAGTCAACAGAATCAGTGAATATGCAAAGATGTAGATACCCAGCGGGTCAGAACCACATCAGCAATGAAGCATACCCTTCCAGCGAACGGCTTCGTGCCCGAGCTGCCATACACATTTTTGAATCAATTCAGACCTTTCGTCTGAGTTGATTATGAAGCCCTATTCCTTTGCGTTAATGTCAAACCCCACATTAACGATAAAACATACCCTTCCAGCGAACGGCTTCGTGCCCGAGCTGCCATACACATTTTTGAATCAATTCAGACCTTTCGTCTGGGTTGATTACGAAGCCCTATTCCTTTGCGTTAATGTCAAACCCCACATTAACGATGAAACATACCCTTCCAGCGAACGGCTCCGTGCCCGAGCTGCCATACACATTTTTTGAATCAATTTAGACCTTTCGTCTGGGTTGATTATGAAACCTTATCCCTTTGCGTTAATGTTAAACCGCAACATTGATGATAAAACATACACTCCCGGGAAACAGCTTCATACCCAAGCCCGCCATCCACAAACTTCAGTTCAGACCTTCCGTCTGAATTGCATGATAAAGCCCCACCCTCCTTTGCATTGGTATAAACCCAATACCGATGATGAAACCTACTGTTGAGCGATCGGCACATTGCCCGATCAATGATGAGACCTATCCAGTTTAGACCCTACGTCTATCCTGATGAAACACATGAGATCTTTGCATTGGTATAAACCCAATACCGATGATGAAACTTACTATGGATCGATTGGCACATTGCCCGATCAATGATGAAACCTACCCAGTTTTGACCTTATGTCTATTCTGATGAAACCTATAAAATCCTTGCGTTGGTATAGACCCAATACCAATGATAAAAGCAGCTGCTAATGGGGTGGCCCGCCGCCTGAGCAATGTTAAAACCCGTCCGGGGTAGACTTTCCGTCTGCTCTGATGAAAATGCTACACCCATTCTCAAATCAACCCGGACCTTCCGTCCGGATAGATGATAAAACCTCATCCCTTTGCGTTAATGTTAAACCCCACATTAACAATGAAACCTACATTTCCAGCGAGTGGTTTCGTGCTTAAGCTGCTACACACATCCTCGAGCCAATCCGGACCTTCTGTCTGGGTGGATGATGAAATCCCATTCCCTTACGTTGATGGCAATCCCCACATCAACAATACAGCCATGCTCCCGGTGAACGGCTTCACGCCTAAGCCACAAAACACACTCAAGTCGACCCAGGCCTTCCGCCTAGGCAGACGATGAAAACCTTATACCCCTTGCATTGGTGTCAGCACCCACACCAATGACGATACATACACAAGTTGAGCACATGGCTTAACAATTTACGAAGCTAAAGTCCCGATAAAAAAAAAAGAGAAGAGACAAAATGGGGTTTAAAAAATGGAGATACCCCGCCAGTCTTGTTCAGATACTCTGAACAAGGGCAAAAATGGCCAAAACCCAGCTGTGGTGAAAACCCGAAAGGGCACTGCAGGCAAAATCGGGTACCCCGCCACGTGAAAACCCGAAAGGGTGCGTGGGCAAAAGCAAGAGGGGGCTGGCTCCGGCAAAAACCTGAAAAGGGCGCTTGAGTCAGTAATGTGGTGATCTTAAAAGAAGCCTCACCTCCCGCCATAAACTCCTCGTCGATCGACCGGCACCTTGCCCGATCAACGATCAAACCCACCCAGTACAGACCCTACATCTGTCCTGATAAAACCCTCATACCTTGCCAAAGTCCCACCATGGTGAAGTCCACTATTGATCGATTGGCGCCTTGCCCGATCAATAATGAAACCTATCCGGCTTAGACCTTACGTCTATCCCGATGAAACCTATGAAATCTTTGCATTGGTATAAACCCAATACCGATGATGAAACCTCCTTTGATCGATTGGCGCACTGCCCGGTCAATGATGAAACCTATCAGGCTTAGACCTTACGTCTATCCCGATGAAACCTATGAAATCTTTGCATTGGTATAAACACAATACCGATGATGAAACCCCCCTGTGATCGATGGGCACCCTGCCCGATCGACGAAGAAACCCGTCCTATTAAACTTGCATCTCTTCCTGTCCCACCGTGATGAAGCCTGCTGCTGATTAGCGGGCACACGGTCCGAGCAGTAATGAAACCTATCCAGTTTAGACCCTACGTCTATCCTGATGAAACCTATGAAATCCTTGCATTGGTATATACCCAATACCGATGATGAAACCAACTGTTGATCGATTGGCACACTGCCTGATCAGCAATGAAACCTGTCCGGTTTATACCTTACGTCTATGCCGATAAAACTTATGAAACTCTTCCTTGCATTGGTATATACCCAATACCGATGATGAAACCAACTGTTGATCGATTGGCACACTGCCTGATCAGCAATGAAACCTGCCCGGTTTAGACCTTACGTCTATGCCGATGAAACTTATGAAACTCTTCTTTGCATCGATATAAACCCAATATCGATGATGAAACCAACTGTCGATCGATTGGCACCCTGCCCGATCAATGATGAAACCCATCCAGTTTAGACCTTATGTCTATCCTGATGAAACCTATGAAATCCTTGCGTCGGTATATACCCAATACCGATGATAAGAGCAGCCGCCAATAAAGCAGCACATCGCCTGACCCGTGCTGAAGTCCCAATTCAAGCGATATATATACGTATATATAAATAAATAAATAAAAATGGGGTTAAAAATAGAGATAGCCCGCCAGTCTTGTTCGGATATCCTGGACAAGGGCAAAAATGGCCAAAACCCAGCTGTGGTGAAAACCCGAAAGGGCACTGCAGGCAAAATCGGGTACCCCGCCACGTGAAAACCCGAAAGGGCGCGTGGGCAAAAGCAAGAGGGGGCTGGCTCCGGTGAAAACCCGAAAGGGCGCCTGGGTCAGTAATGTGGTAATTTAAAAGTTCCATGTCAACCAGCACGCTACCTTTACCTCCCTTCTATTGATGAAGCCTTCCGTCGGTCAACTGGTTTCGCGCCCCGCCGACGATAGAACCCTTCCGGGGTAAACCTTACGTTTACCCAGATAAAACCTACATACCATCTTTCAAAACGTCCCACCGACAATGAAACCCAGCACCATTCTGCTAAAGCCTGTCCAGCTCAGACCTCATGTCTGTCTGAATGAAACCTACGCATTTCTTGGCAAAGTCCCACCCCTGCGATAAAACCTGCTGGAATAGACCTTACGTCTATCCTGACGAGACCTACGCCTCTACCGACGTCCCACTGTTGATCGACCGGCACCTTGCCCGATCAATGATGAAATCTTGCAGTTTAGACCTTTCGTCTATTCTGATGAAACTCATGAAACTCTTTTTGCGTCGATATAAACCCAATATTGATGATGAAACCAACTATTGATCGATTGGCACCTCGCCCGATCAATGATGAAACCTTGCCAGTTTAGACCTTTCGTCTATTCTGATGAAACTTATATTGCATCGATATCAACCCAATATCGATGATGAAACCAACTGTTGATCGACTGACACCTCGCCCGATCAATGATGAAACCCTGCCAGTTTAGACCTTTCGTCTATTCTGATGAAACTTATGAAACTCTTCTTGCATCGATATAAACCCAATATCGATGATGAAACCAACTATTGATCGACTGGCACCTCGCCCGATCAATGATGAAACCCTGCCAGTGTAGACCTTTCGTCTATTCTGATGAAATTTATAACACTTTCTTTGCTCGATATAAACCCAATATCGATGATGAAATAAACTATTGATCGATTGGCACCTCGCCCGATCAACAATGAAACCCTACCGGGATAGACCTTCCATCTGTCCTGATGAAAACTACATATCATTTCATGCCCCACCTGCAATGAACCTACCCAGTTTAGACCTTTCGTCTATTCTGATGAAGCTTAAACTCCTTTGCATCGACATGAGCCCAATGTCGACGATGGAACCACGCACTGGACGATCGACAAATCGCCACAGTCAGCTTTGAGGAACAGACCTCTCGTCTGTTCCAGATGCATGTCTTCCGCTAGCCAACAGGCCCAGCAAAGGCAATCCCATCAGATACCGATACGTGGTGGAGCGAGCCCCCATTCTTTCCCTGAGAGGATGGACGCTCTCCTGCTGCACACAGGTCGTCAGTATAAAGGCTGCTGAGACCATTACTCTTCATACGAAGGAAATAACAACACATGAAGAAGATGTTCAGCCACCCGGAGCTTCAATCCGGCAGATGTTCAACCACCCGGAGCTTCAATCCGGCATATGTTCAGCCACCCGGAGCTTCAATCCGGCAGATGTTCAGCCACCCGGAGCTTCAATCCAGCAGATGTTCAGCCACCCGGAGCTTCAATCCGGCAGATGTTCAGCCACCCGGAGCTTCAATCCGACAGATGTTCAGCCACCCAGAGCTTCAATCCGGCAGATGTTCAGCCACCCGGAGCTTCAATCCGGCAGATGTTCAGCCACCCGGAGCTTCAATCCGGCAGATGTTCAGCCACCCGGAGCTTCAATCCGGCAGATGTTCAGCCACCCGGAGCTTCAATCCGGCAGATGCTCAGCCACCCGGAGCTTCAATCCGGCAGATGTTCAGCCACCCGGAGCTTCAATCCGGTAGATGTTCAGCCACCCGGAGCTTCAATCCGCGAGATGTTCAGCCAACCAGGGCTTAAAACTGACAGATGTCAAATGAATAGCCAATCGGGGCTCAAAGCCGACAGATGCAAGATATACAGCCGATCGGGGCTCAAAACCGATAGATGCAAGATATACAGCCGATCGGGGCTCAAAACCGATAGATGCAAGATGTGCAGCCGATCGGGGCTCAGAACCGATAGATGCAAGATATATAGCCAATCGGGTTTCAAAACCGACAGATGCAAGATGTGCAGCCGATCGGGGCTCAGAACCGATAGATGCAAGATATACAGCCGATCGGGGCTCAGAACCGATAGATGCAATATGTACAGCCGATCGGGGCTCAAAACCGACAGGTGCCAGATGTTCAGCCAACCAGGGCTTAAAACTGACAGATGTCAAATGAATAGCCAATCGGGGCTCAAAGCCGACAGATGCAAGATATACAGCCGATCGGGGCTCAAAACCGATAGATGCAAGATATACAGCCGATCGGGGCTCAAAACCGAAAGATGCAAGATGTGCAGCCGATCGGGGCTCAGAACCGATAGATGCAAGATATATAGCCAATCGGGGTTCAAAACCGACAGATGCAAGATGTGCAGCCGATCGGGGCTCAGAACCGATAGATGCAAGATATACAGCCGATCGGGGCTCATAACCGATAGATGCAAGATGTACAGCCGATCGGGGCTCAAAACCGACAGGTGCCAGATGGTCAGCCAATCAGGGTTTAAAACTAACAGATGTCAAGATGTACAGCCGATCGGGGTTCAGAACCGATAGATGCAAAATATGCAGCCGATCGGGGCTCCAAACCGATAGATGCAAGATGTACAGCCGATCGGGGCTTCAAGCTGACAGATACAAGGTGTTCAGCCAATCGGAGCTTCAAGCTAACAGATGCCAGATGTTCAGCCAATCGGGGCTTAAAGCAGATAGAAGTCAAGTATGCCGTTGATCGGGGCCTAAAACCGACAGATGTCAGATGTGCCAATTGATCAGGGTTCAAGCCAATAGATGCTCAACTGATCGAGGCTCAAGTAAAGAAGATCGTGTCAGGATGAAATCCCAGTATGGGGATATTGCCAAGCTATAACTGAAGGAATGAGTCAATAGCATTGAGCTAAAGATGCACCTACGGACACCGTGCCGCTTATTCTGCGCTTACGCCATCCGCAGGTGGGGGGCATTTGTTGACGCCTGGAAAATGAGCAATGGCGAAGACAAGAAATTGAAAAGAAGATCAGACCAACAGTGAAAGATCAATGATAAAGCTCATCAACCACCCATCTGGCCAGGCTAATGTCCAGTGTCGTTGTCTAGCAGACGACGGCACCGATGAAATAGCAGTCACCTGACTGATGAGACCTCCTACCATATTTTAACAAGAGCTGTATTGCTGCCCTATCCAAGAATCTACAGATGACATGTCAGAATGGGTCAGATGTTGACTTATTGACAGATGAGGCGGGAGCAAAGACAAAGATGAAGCCAAAGCCAGCAAATGAAGACTGTGAAGACTTCTACAAAGTCAAAATAAAAGAAGAACCGTCTTCATGTACTGCGTGCCCTGCTGAAACCTTCCCGGGTTAAAGATGATACCCGGTTTTGTCACCGTTCAGATGACAATCCTGATGAAACCCCTGTCTATGGACTGATAAAACCCCTGTCTACGGACTGATGAAATCCCTATCTACGGACTGATAAAACCCTGTCTGCGGACTGATGAAAATCGTAATCACGATTTTGATACGAGACATGTCATAAATGAAAGGCCCTTTCGGGTGATGATACACTTAAAAAACCCCAAGTGGGCCTGTATGAAGGTGGCGCCGAAAGCCTGTGTCGAAGCCCAAATTTGGCGCCGAGAGGCCGGATTCGAGCGCACCGGGAAGCTTATCTCACGCGCGCCGTGAGGGTGCCTGCCGAGAAGAAAAAGGGGAAAGGGTATAAAACCCCCTCCCTTCGAAGAGAGAAGCGGCGAGATAGAAAGAAAGGAGATAGACAGAAAAGAAAAAAAGAAAGAGACGAAGAAAAAAAGAGCGAACAGATAGCCAGAAAGAAAAAGAGATAGGAAAAGAGAGGGAGAGACTCTCCGTCGAAAGAAGAAGCAGAAGAAAAGAAGGAAGAGAGGCTCCAGGTGGGCTGATAGGGGGAGGGAGAGGAGTCAATGCTCCACCCTCCCCCCCCCATGTTCGATGTTTCTTCTTTTTTCTTATTACTGATTCTCCTTATGGGATAGTCGAAGTCTTGATGTTTAGATTATTCATACGATTCTCTCCCTTTTCCTCCCCTGTATGTTTCTTGGCTTCAGTTCTGTAGTCGATGTAAGTGATGGTGAGATGAAATAAATGCAGTTGCCGTGATGGATTTTAGGCAATACGATCTTCCTTTGTCTCCATATGTATGCATACTGTTTGTATGAATGCCCCATGGGCGAAATGACTCGGGCTTCGGAGTCGAGTCTGTTCTTCGAACAGGGATGAAGGTAGAACCCCCACTCTTGTTCAATGGGTTGCTGGGTTCTATTCTCTCCCCTCTTCCCGCTTCAATAGCATGCCCTCCGTATGTATTTGAGTCTGTTCCTCAAGCCTCTTGTGCTGTCCGGGAACAAGAGACATCAATCTCTTGGTTCCCCGGACTGCCGGCTATAGAAGATACATTTGAGCCCGCAGACGAATGCGACCCTGGATCCTCATTCCAATCGTTGAATGACTAGGGTCTGAGGTCCCAGCATCAAGGGTTTTTTCATCGCAGATTTGCTTCCCAGATGATATCATGCTAGTCTGGGGAATCAGAGACAGCCATCTCTTGACCCCCCCCAGACGTCTGGCAGTATACAGATAAAAGCTACTCAGGCCCCGACGATGGTCTCCCCTCTTCCTGATGATCCGGCCTCTCAGCTCCCTTGGCGTCCTTCTAGCAGAGGCCTTCATGAAATCTCCTCATACATCCCTGATTCGGCCTCAATCTGAGCCATAAAACCCATAAATCCTAGAAACAGAGCATCGTTATCGAGCTCTGAAGCCCTGAAATCCTTCTGCATTCCATCTTCTCGGCGTGTGAGTTTCCCCGCCGAGAACCGTAAGGCCGAGAGGCCTTCCCTTCCTTTCAGCTAAACGACAAGCCCTCGTTTCGTAAAAAAACCCCATAGCCCACAGCCTCCCGGCGCTAGGCTCCCGGCGCGGCCATGAGCGCGCCGGGAAGCCCCGTGCCGAGAGCCCCCCCTTTGCCAATCAAAAAGCCACGCCGAGAGCCCCCTTGGCCAACCAAAAAGCCACGCCGAGACCCCTCTTCTTGGCCCAATGAAGCCCAGTCAGGGGACTCTCTCCCCACTACCATGAGACCCTCATGAATGATCTGAGAAGATACAGTAATGGGGAGGGCCTCCCTCCCCTACAGTCCTCATTCCCGATCCGGATTCCACCCTTATGAACCTAAAGGGCCATGTCGTTACATGCGTTCTGAAGGGTTTCAAGGGGACATTGACTGATGAAACAGAGGCAAGCGATGTCCCGGGGCCCGGTGCCCATCCTCATTCGGTTGTCACCCCGGCATTCCGTGGGTTATGACCTATCTTCTCTTGGCACAATCCAAGTCGAGGGGACATGCTGCCGAAATTCACACACACCTGGCCAGGTCAATGTGATATTATCTCTCAACCCCGTCGGCCCACAGAGTCATGCCTTTGTATGCCCTCCGATGGTCCCCTCGAAGGGGGGATATAAACGTGCTACCGCACCCATATGGGGCGTGCCATGGCATGCCAGTCCCTATTCGGACTCCGGGTCAATTATGCCCGATCCTTTACGGTTCCCACCTTGCAATTGCATGGGTGGTTTCCTATTCCCCACTTGGCATCATCCAAGATGGTGGGAATATGCCGTCGGATCTGTCCCGTAATTAACAAACCCCTGCTTTGTCCGAATACATTTAATGTCTTGCAAACAGATGAATTTTGTCTCCTTTGAGCATGTGGTTTTACCGCTGTCTTCCTCCTACCTTTAGCATTTAATCAAGGGTTGTCTTCCTTAGGGAGGACGTAATTAACGTCATAGCGTTCAGGGTATGACGGACTTCCAGTCCCGACTCGGACCTCACAATCGACTGACCAAGTCAGATCGAGCGCACAATAAAAAGATCGTCACCACGGTGACTGGCACGCCAATAAATCCATAAACATAAATAAATAACCAGACGATAGACAAATAAACCAACGATAAAATCGATAAAAGGAATAAAATATCCGCGCTCCACAGCATCCCTATCCCATTGGGGTCCATCCCCAGCCAGCAATACCCTTGGAACCCCAAGGTCCAACTTCGGACCCTCACCATCATTGCCGGTCCGCCTACGGACCCAGGTGTGCGCGATGCAGGTGAACCCGCTTGTGAGAGATCGCCGTTCGGACCGGTTGCTTGCAAAGTTAGGTCCAAGGGGTCGTGTCACATAACCCCCTCAGCCCTCCCCTCTCTCCCACGAGATTCCCAGCCCCTCCCCTTGCCATTCTCTATTTAAGGGTGTGTATAGTGTCATTTGTAGATTTAATGAAGAATTATTGAATGAATTTTGAGAAAAATTATCCAAGAGGCCATTTGCCCACCTTCCTCTCTCCTATCGCCCCTTGCAGCTGTGAGAGCTCAAATCTCTGAGGTGTGATACCTCCCAATCCATCCCCTTTTGAGTATGAAGCTCATCTCCACTGCCGCCGCCGCCATCGAGCCGCCGTCGCACTGCCACCGCCACTTCTTCAGTGTTTTGTCCACTCTGGATAGAAGCTGAGTCCGTGATTTTTAGATCTCAATAAGGAGCTTAGATCGTGATGAAATTTGGAGTGTGAGTTCCCCACGTCCACCCCAGCCTCCACAAAAAAATTCAGGTTATTTACCCCTCGTTTACCATTTTTCCCAATATGGTCTTCCCACCTCTAGTAACCTGCCCCCTGTGCAGTTCCACCAACCAACAAGCCACCACTTCGGCCTTTTCACCCACTTTTCCTTTTATGAATGAGCTGAAAATTTATCCAGCAGTTCTGTCCACCGAAACCCCATTCCAAAAATTTTCTTGGGATGTTTTGAGTTCTTTTACTATTTTTAAAAACCACTGTCTTTTCCCAATTCTGTTCTGTCCTATGCAGCCTAGATCCGACCACTTTCACCATAAAATCCCTTTCCCCACCCAAATCACCTCCAAATTTTACAAAAAAAGTATCCACGTGTTCCTCACATCCCCACCTACCTGTCATACAAATTTCAGATCCAAATTTCCCCATTTGATCTTCGGTCAAACCGAGTTCTCAGGAAAATCTATTTCTGTGCTAACTGTTCTAGATCTCTGAACCAGCCAATTATAAATTCCACCACGAAAATTCCAGAGACAACAAAATTATTGTAACAATAGGTGTTTAAAGCTCTCTGAGTCAGCTTCGCAACGGCGTTGGTTTTGCGTCGATCTGACGTCTGTGCTGATCGCAACAATTTTTCTCGCCAAGTCGCGCAGTGTTGATAGCAGCAGAACCAGTTCGGTACAGCAAGCTGCCGCTCGAGTAGTCGTGTACCGAAACCGACGGAGCTGTCCAACATGCTGCCCGTCAACCCAAGATCGGTCCTCCCAGGCCCACTTGTAGCCCTTTACCTCCCTGCATGGAGTGGGCATAGAAATTCACTTATGTAATTATTGACTTGTTTGTACCTGGAGTTACTGTCTTGACTGGGATTGTCTTCCCCACGCCCGGTAGCGTGGCGGTAAACTCGCCACTCTCTCTTATCGCATTTGCTGATTGCGTATTTGATGTGAAACGACTTATGGAATGCAGCAACTAGACAATGAACCCCTTGGACTTATCCATAGCAAGCACAATTCGTAACTTAGAGACTATCGAAGATGGTCGCTCACCGGTGCGCACGCTCCACCCAAGGGTGACTCGATGATGCTGAGTCGAGGGTGGTGGGACTAGGCCCTTGCTGAGAGAGGGCCAGCAAGGTTAAGAATGTGTTCCCCCCAAAAGATATAAAAACCCGAAGTTGAAGGGCTGACCGAGTGCCACAAGGGACTCAAATCACTCGCTTCCTCCACAGTGGTCACTAGAAAGCAAGGGTGCTTTAAGGATCGGGCGCTCTCTAACACTCCAGCAGAGCATTGGTGGATATTAATTGAACAAGCACTAAGATATGAGCAAGGGTTGAGAGATTACCTGGCCGGTTTGAAGAAACCGACCCCGGTCGGAGACGTGGGCGAGCGGGGAAGTGTGGTTCCCCGCACACTGCATCGGTGAAGCTTCTCCCTATTTAAATGATTAGATGAACAACTCCTTGTTAGAGATGTATGCCCATCAAGCCAATCACAAGTGTTGTGATGGTGACATTTCTTGTACAATTTCATTCAATATGCTAATGGCGTTTTCTTCATTATATTCTTAGCACGTTATAGTATGTTTGTTGTAATATGATGAAATCCTTGAATATGAGCTATGATGACTGGATCATGATGAGATTGTGATAATGAGATCAGTCATCTAGATGTTTATATTCTAAATGTTCCTGGTCGTAGGATCTTCAAGAAGGGACATTGAAGATTCGTATAGACCGGTGCACGTGGTACTCACTCATGTGATGAGGGTGGTTGATCTCATAATCACCGGTGTGGTGACATCAAGGTACACGTGCAGGTGCTCGTTAGTGGAATGAGTTCACTGAACTGACCCGATCTAGAATTTCTGAATGGTAATCATGCTGACTGTCAATCAGGAGATTCTAGTGCCACAGTAGCATAGTTGGATCTTTGACCTGAGTCACTAAAGAGGTTTTGCATGGACTCCACTGAGCGTTTGATTGCTGACTTATGAACTTCAATCTTGTGGTTCTTAATAGTTAGCTATTCGGACTCAGTGGGATTCATGTGAAAACACTTTGGTGGACAACAAGGGATCATTCACTCTCTGCATGGATTAAGAGAGAGAATGCTCTATGGACATGTACTTAGAAATCCCTAGCTAGGGTATGGGGGTTCACTGAGAAAAGGAGTTTTCTAGTGAATTGTACTTAAGAGTACAAGGGTCCATAAGATCAGGATGCTTTAGGGTTTGACAGTTTGACCGTACCCTAATTCTGATTGGAGCATTGTATGAATGAGGATCTATAACTGTGTGGAATCTGATGACGGAAAGGTTCAATATGGGTTGAATCCCTCCCAAAGTCATTTGGGATCACGAGGTTTTTCTTGGTGCCGTTCATGGTCGGAAAGCCTATTAAATCCATTAAGAGTTATTGGATTATAATTAATTAAGTTAAGAAGAGTTCTTAGCTTAATGGGCCAGAAAACCAAACAGACTATTGGGCCTAGAGGGTCACACACAATAGAGTAGTGGATAAGATGGATTAGGACGGTAATTATAGACTGTTTCTGGGTTTTTGTGAAAAATGCCAGAGTCTATAAATAGACGCTGAGGAGAGAAACCCTGGCCAAGCATTAGGGTTCCTCTCCTGGCCGCCCTCTCTCTCTCTCTCCTCCCTGACCTGGGCGCACCCATCTCTCTCTCCTCCTCCTACGGCGGTGGATGGTGGTGCTGAGGAGTGACCGACATGTGGAGATCGAGAAGGAGACCCCGTCTGTTACCGCTGCTCATGTGGATACATCTAGAGGCCAGACACTTGGACAGCTAGCAGCCCGATGAGCCTCTACTTGATCGTCTTCGGGCATCTGGGAATTAATTAATCCCGCAAAGGTATAGAACTGTTCTTCCTAAGAGGGTTCCTCGATGTAATAGTTTTTGATTTTGATCGCCAGCAATGATCCGCCTCTTAGGGTTTCGTTGTTTCCGCTGCTCCTCTGATCGAAACCTTACAGTGGTATCAGAGCCAGGTTGCTGGTCTGATCAAAATCGAGATTATTATATTATTTCTCATTCTTCACGTTCGTGCATAGGGCTCAATGTTAGGATGTTTGATTGAGTCTCTCACGGATGGATCTCGGTCAATTGATCTTGTGGAATTGTTCCTGGTAGTAAGAGGATCAAAACGCACGTTTTGGTGCGTTGATTGACCCTACGGTGAGGGTGAATCGAACATGTCTTTGCGGCCACGGTCGTCGTTCGCACAAGGAGACGGTGGCCAAATTAGGTTGCTAATCTCCGATTGGGGATGTCCATGGGGCTAGCAAGAGTTGCTGGATGATCCCCCATGGCATCCCACGGCGTCCTCTGGCGTGTGGTGGCCAGATTTGGGGCTCCGGCGAGGTTCGCGGCGAACATGGCGGGGCGGCGCCATTTTCTTCGCGGGCTTCTTCTCCGGCGACGGCGAAGGGGGTGGTGGCCGGCGGGCCTGCCGCCGGGGTCCCTGCGACGGTCCGCGGTGGCCGGGGTTGGCGACCGGGCCCCCTGCATCGGCCACCGGGGGGGCTAGGGTTTTACCCCAGCCCCCCTCCCCTTTCGCGATAGCGAGTGTATAGACTTGAAGCCATGGAAACGATTATATAGACTTGAAGCCTTGGAAACGAGTGTATAGACTTCGTCTTGAAGGAGATGCACATGTGCACTGAAGTGTGTACAATCTTCACTGATGGATGTTTAGACTTTAAGTGATGAAGTGTGTACAGACTCTGTTTGTTCGTGCATGCTACAATGTGTAGACTTATGAACTGATGCAGACACATGCTGTATAGACTTTGAGAGCATGCAGGCAGTGTGCAAACTTGCTGTAATGAACGATGCCCAACAGCATGGTGTATGGACTTAGAATGCATGAGACAGCAAAGTATAGACTTCAATGCAAAGGTTGGAGTTTGATGAATGTATAGACTTTAGAAGACGAAGCATGCACAGGCCAACGATATACAGACTTTGGATGCAGCATATAGGCAAGTATGTACACTGTGAGAATGTGTAAACTTTGAAAGCCTTCATGCGACCTCAATGTACAGACTTGCGTGGGTAAGATGCATGAACAAGCCATAGCCATTGTATAGACTTAACCGATGCATGAACAGTGCGCCGATGTATAGACTTGGAGAACCGTTGCATGAACAGTGCACCGATGTGTAGACTTGGAGAAACGAGCAAGACAATGTATACACTTGGCTTCGTGCTAGCTACAGGACAATGTCTAGACGTGATGCAGCTTCAAAGCACAATGTGCAGACTTTACCAATGTATAGACTTGGGGTTCTGAACGTAGGTAAAGACTGGGAATGTATAGACTTGATGAATGGCTTGAAAGCAACAGGATAGTGTATAGACTTGGAAGGTTCAGCGGTGGATGTATAGACTTCACCGATGTACAGACTTAGCAAGCCCCAGGCGATGTACAGACTTTGTGAAACGCTAAGTGAGACAGAGCTCGATGTACAGACTTTGAGAGAGAATGCACTGTTGGCTAACTCTGTACAGACTCTGAGAGACGATGCACTGTAGCCTAACGCTGTACAGACTATGATAGCGTGAGACGCTAAATGAGACGATCGGATGTATAGACTTGAGCGTGTGTGTTCTAGACAATGTATAGACTCTGGCTAGCATAGACTTGCATGAGACGCTGAGACAATGTATAGACTTTAGACAAACGTTGCACATATGCCATGAATGTATAGACCTGTTCGATGAATGCATGAATAGTGAATCAATGTATAGACTTCCAATGCCTTCGTCAAATGCGATGTACAGACTTCAATGACTCATGCAACCAGACATGTGAAAGCACAGACAGTGTACAGACTCAGTGCAAATAGGATGTGTAGACTTGTGGCATGCAATGTCTAGACTTGATATGAAGGAATGCACAATGTCTAGACTTGATGAACAATGCAACAGGCAATGCTAACTGATGTATAGACTCTGAATGAGTGACATGCGACAGACACTGTGCAGACTTGTTTTGAACCACGCACAATGTATAGACTTACAATACCATGAAGGTACGCTGTATAGACTTGAAGTAATGCATGCAGGTGACAATGTATATACTTGCTGTCAACAAGTGAATGGACTAAGCATGCATACAACAATGATGTGTATGCAGTGTACAAACTGGGCGTGCAGGCTGCTGAACGCAATGTATAGACTTTGCGTGCAGGCTGCTGGACGCTGTATAGACTTGCTGTGCAGGCTGCCAGACAATGTATAGACATGCTATGCAGGCTGTGGGGGGAATGCGTAGACTCTACGTGAAGGCAATGCATGTACAAGTGATGCAATGTTTAGACTTCATGTATGTAGGATTGTGGCGTGTACACACTTTGTAAATGCAAAGCTATGGCATGTATAGACTATGGCATGAGTGAAGAGTGCCGACTGTATGACTGATGCAATGAAACACCGGAGAATGTACAGACTTTCAGGCACAATGAACATGGACCGATGAAGTGAATGCATATAGCAGATATGAACTGAATGTATGCCGGAGAACTAACAGAGCATTACCTGATCTGAGCATTAACCTTACCTGTCATGACTTGACTTTGACTTGGGTTAACTTTATGACCTGTGAGTCATCCTTAAACCTGTTCTGACAATTTCTCATAATGCAATAGGATTATATCATCAAGGATGTAAAGATAATGAGGCATAATATCTGTCATCATCAAAACTCCAGAACCACAGGGGACACATCAATCTCCCCCTTTTTGATGATGGCAATATTATGAGTCATTGCAATAGATTCATCATGATGATTATGAAATACCATATAACATGCACCACAGATATGACAGAGTTCATGAACATGCACCACAGAAAAGCTCAGTCAGAAGTGAGCATTGTAAAACACCATGTGATGCAAGTGTTGATTGATACAAATGATGACTCATAAAAGTTCTCCCCCTTTGACAACATCAAAAAGAATGGAATGTTCATTGACTGTTGAAGGAGCTATTATGCAATGATGTGAGTTACAGTCATCAAAAACTCCCCCTGACAGGATACTCTCCTGAATAAACATTGAACCACAGGGACATGCAAGACTTCTCCCCCTCAGATGGACAGTGATTGGAATGAAGCTCAGGACATAAAGAAGTCAACAGTCAGGTCTGAAGTAATGGAGTCCACTGTGAGAAAGAAAGCACTCAGAATGAATGAGAAAGGTTTTCAATGGGATATCAATTTCATAAATCTGATTAAACAGGTATTTCAGACTCTTCTATTATAGAGATTTATGAATGATCTTCATTGACAAGTCAGATCAGAATATGATGTATGCAAGGCTTATTCATTAGCATTCTGTTCTCATATCTGAAATCAGTTTTAATAAAAGTGAACCTAACTTTCATATTGAAAGTCTTGTTTGATCTTCTTCTTTCTTACTCACTCAATTTCAAAGATTCCTTTAAGAGATACAATCAATAGTAATGAAGTTAAACACATAAGAAAACATTTGTTTCTGTCAAAGGTTCCAATAGATTATTTCTTTTACACACTTTTTTCAAATGATAAGCTAGATCAGCAACACTTTTTATAACATTCTTCATGAGCACTTGAGTTTAGTACACCCTTGTAACTAGAGGATACATGTTGTTTAGACGCCCGTATCCCAAAGCACTTGGAAGGACTAACTGTCATGCTTCATAGGAGCAGAGATTGCATTTACACTTCATGACACACTACAAATCATTTCTTTGATGAGTGAGATGTATTTCTTAGTGTGCATGCCATTGCTCTGCCAGATTATCAATCATTCTTAAGCAGAGTTAACTGTGGCACCTCATGACACAGTCCTTTGGACAAGGTTTCTCAGTGACCAAAGTTATTGCTCTAACAAGATTTACCCTTGGACATGTTCCATATTCTCAGATGTTTAAAACAATACTAATTTCATGCATATCAAACAAGGAGTATCATGATCTCAGAATTTTCAGAATTCAGAAGAGTTTAAAAGACACAACATGAAAATGTTGGTTAAAGTTTATTAAGACTAACTCAGATATTTTCAAGATATGTTCATAAGAAAACACAAGACATACATGAAACATCAACCGGCTGAAGGAGTCAGACGTTCATAGTCCTATATAATAGAAGATTCCTCTTTAAGTTGTTTTCAGATTTATGATCAGGATATGCACAGAGAAATCTTTCTGAATTTTCAGGGAAGGCCGAAACATTTTAAAGAACAGCCAATTCAACAGATACCAATGGATAGGTTGAGTGAAAGTGGCTTGATAATAGTTGAAGCAGGAAGCTGAAAGGTGTTGCATTACACATTCATCACAGGGATTTAAGCAAGATAGCAGTTCAATCTGAAGATGGGAAGTTCAGTTGATAGAATATGAATAATGCTCCCCCCAAATGTATGCATGATCTAGCATTCCTAAATGTATGCAACTCTGACCTATGGTACCAAGGCGGAGGACTTGGTCTAAAGACCACCTCACACATAGCAAGCACTTCCAGACAGAATTCATCTGCCCTTTAGTAACTCACTATTCATATACCAAGAGTCATGCATGACAATCCAATGCAGATGCAGTTCTATATGCATCTTAAGCTAACAATATGCCACTTATATGCAATTATGAATGCATGTGCATGTCAAATGTGCAGGTGAACATTTTTAAGCATGAGAGATCGTCCAAGCAACAGATTTATTCAATTCAGCTTTTTCAAAATGCAATTTAACAAATATCAACCAACTGCAATTGGCATATGTATGCATCAAATGCAGACAACCTTTTAATCTCATGTATGCACGGATCACCTAGCAAGTGCATGATCAGAAAAGAATGCAAATGGCAGATGCAGTTATGGACATGTATGCATGAGATCTTAATTGACATATTAAGCATGATGTTCAGCTAAAAGAAAATTCAGGTGTACAAGCATTTAAACAGCAGAGTTGGGGTTTTACTAAACTTTGGATGCCTTCGTTTATTTGACCCCCTTTTATTCCTCATCCCCAAGGCATACCTGCAAAGCACAGATCTCATTTTGTGTTTCTAGGTACCCAAGACTTCTTGGGTCCTACATTGTTAGTAACACCTCTGATTGGTGCTTTTCTCAACCTTTGGGCCTGTTTATCATCATTCATCATTAAAGCACAATGATTCATGGAGTGCCCAACTATTCCACAGTAGTAGCATGAAGAACCAGATTTTAGGTTCTTTTTATGCACATCATTATGAGCATGAATTGTATGTGCATTGGCATAGAAATTTATGTTACTTGCATGAAATTTTGGTTTACAATTACCTGCCCACCAGCATTCCGAAGCTCGGTGGCCAAGTTTTACACATTCAAAGCATGCAAGAATCTTTTCTTTAAAAATAGATTTATTCCTACCAAAATCATTTCTATTTGCAGGGAATTTAGCATGTTTGAAATTCACATACCTACTCTGGTTATGCCAACAGTCCTTGACTGTATGGCCATGTTTTCCACAATGAGAGCAGATAGAGAAGGTTTTTCTATGAGAACCTAACCAGCATTGTGCAGCAACATGTCCTATTTTTCCACAATTATAACAATGAATTTTCTTTTCCTTAAAGACATGCTTTCTACCCCGATTGTTTTGTACAGCAGTTAGGTCATCCTTTTCCATCAAATTACACTCATGCATCAGATGTCCAAATTTGTGACAGTAGTGACAGATCATTTTCTTTCTAGATGCATGTGAGTGTGTGTGAGGACTGTGATCAACATGCACTGAAGAATCCTTTTTATTTGTTTTCTATTTTTCAGTTTCTTTCTGTTTTTTGTACTAAGGTGAAGATGAGGTAGAAGGCTTTTCTTGATCTGAACATTTAACAAAAATAGTTTTCAATTTGTCTCCAACAACCTTCTCAGCCTTCTTCATGACTGGATTGTAACACAGTCCCTCCTTCTGAAAATTCACATTCGCTCCAAGGAGCTTATTCAAATTGTCTCTTCCCTTAACAAATTTTGACAGGGAGTTTCTTAGATCTTCAATTTCTCTCTCCAAAGACACAATGTAGTCTTCACACGAAATGATTTGATTTTGCAATTCATCATTTAGACTCTTCAGAGTCTCATTTTCCTGTGTCAATGTGAATTCAATATTCACTTCATTTTCTTTCAAGATAGATTTCCCTTTTTCAATCGTCAGCCATTTTTCAGAGAAAAGAATGTTAAAAACCATTAGCTTTTTGTTTTGTTCCTTCAGATAAATATTTTCTTCAATCAGCTTATCTTGTAATTTATCAGTTTCCTTCTTCTGAGTTTGCAATGAATCATTTTCTTTCTTCAAGGAAGTGATTAAGTTCTTCTGTATATTATCATCAGAGTCTAAATCTTCAATCAACTCCTTCAAGAATGCACATTCATTGCAAGCAGATTTATCAGAACATATTGTTTGAGGCTAGAGTTTTTCACACTGTTTCTTAAGACATTCATTTTTAGATTTCAGAACAGCCAATTCAGAGCTAACACATTCAAATTCTTTCATCAATTTTTTATTCTGATTTTTATGCATATGGATATCAGACAAACGGGCATCATGAGATTGCTTCATATTTGAACAATTTTCACAAGGTGAACTTGAACTACCCTGATCACTTTTCTTTTTCAAGTTCTTGTATTATTTTCTTAATTGTTCATGAGATTCAAGCAACTCAGCATATGCATTCTCCCAATCATCTAAAGAAAAATTCTTGAAAGGATTTACCTCCTCATCATCATCTTCTTCATTTTGGCTGTCATTTTGATTACTTCTGTTAGCCATCATGCAACTGTCCTCATTTATCCTGTGAGCTCGCTTCAGCACATCCAGAATGTCCTTAGCCTACAGTCATGGAAGCAAGAGTGTAAGGCCCTGTCAGTAGCTGCTTTCATTAGATTCAGAGCTCTTGATTCTCTTCATGCGTCGATCTGTGACTGTCAGTCCATTTGGACATTTTCTTTGGTAATCTGTGAGGACCGTGTGAAATTAACTTCCACAGATAAGGATTAACTGATTTAACATATTCACGCAGACTGACAAACCAAATATTAATATTAGAGCCGTTGAAAATAGGTGGATCACCCATGGAAGCAGATCAGATAAATGCAACAGGAATAATGATGCACCAAAATTAAGATAGCACCAAGACAGCAGGAACTGATCTGCAGGTCGCTGGACCTACTATGCAGACAACCTGCTCTGATACCAATTGTTGGGGCGGTGCGATGGATACAGGGGGGGTGAATGTATCCCCTTCTAAAAATATTGCCCAAATTAAACACAATAAACCTGCTGCTAGATACAATTGCAGAATAAGAACTATAGAGCTCAATTAAACATTTGATCGACCAGATGAACTGCTAATTATACTAGTGGAACCTGATGAAGACTAATGCCAAGGACAGAACAATGCAAACCAAGCTCACTTAGCAAAACATTTAATGCTCAGACAACCTGTGAAGGAGGTAGAAGATATGGAAGAGCACACCACAAACAAACCACAGAACAGCAGGGTTTTTTGGGTGGTTCGGTCCACAGACCTATGTCCACCCCTCACTCCAAACCGGAGTGAGGCTTCCACTAGCCAAAGCTAGAACCGCAGACTCAGTCTGCAACAAGTGCTGCCAAACAGCTTGACCAGGGGAACAACCTCCCCTCTTCCTCCAGACCGGAGGGACACCCCAAGTGACTCCCAGCCACTTAGAACCAGTGACTAGGTCTCTCGTCCTCCAGACCAGGAGGGAACACACAGGTAGCAACCACTACCTGCAACCGGAGTGAAGGACTCCCTTCCTCTGAAACCAGAGGGAACTCACAAGCGACACTCAGTCACTTGCAGACCGGAGACACAGTCTCCCTTCTCCTGAGTCCACAGGAGGAACCCGATCTCCAACCAGTGAATCGGAAGAACAAGGTGAATAGATGGAAGGAACAAAATAAAAACAAACACAAGGAAAAACACAACAACATAAAGCTGGAAATGAGACACACAAAGTAGCTCTCGCAGGAGCAAAACTGGTTTGGATTTGATCCAATGCCAGACAGACGAATCTTCAATGAAGGCTTCTTTCTTCTTCTCCATGAACTCTCTCTCTCTCTCTCTTCTTCTTCTCAGTATCAGGCTCACACTATTCTTCTTCTTCTTCACTCTCGATCTCAATCTCTTTTTCTTTTTCTTCTTCTACTTTCAGCCTCTCTGCTGCTGCTCTCTCCTTTTTCTTGTTCTGCCTTTTTCTGCTCTCTGCCTCTACTTCGATCACTCTTTCTTTTTCTGTTCTCCATCAGTCTCTCATTCTCTTGATCAGTCTTCTCCAGATGGAGAAGGCTTCGTATTTATAGCAGCAGCAATTAGAGCGTTGTCCTCGGATCACGTGCCAGGTGCCAACCTCGGATCACGTGCCCTTCATAGGCTTCACGAACAGTACCTGTCACACAGTCATAAGAAAATAATCAGAAGGATGTATAGACTTGCTGGGTAACTGAAGACCACCATGTACAGACTTAGTGTGAAGGATAGAATGTATAGACTTTGAAGACTTGATAGCGAGTGTATAGACTTGAAGCCTTGGAAATGAGTGTATAGACTTGAAGCCTTGGAAACGAGTGTATAGACTTCGTCTTGAGGAGATGCACATGTGCACTGAAGTGTGTATAGTCTTCACTGATGGATGTTCAGACTTTAAGTGATGAAGTGTGTACAGACTCTATTTGTTCGTGCATGCTACAATGTGTAGACTTATGAACCGATGCAGACACATGCTGTATAGACTTTGAGAGCGTGTAGACAGTGTGCAAACTTGCTGTAATGAACGATGCCCAACAGCATGTTGTATGGACTTAGAATGCATGCGACAGAAAAGTATAGACTTCAATGCAAAGGCTGGAGTGTGACGAATGTATAGACTTTAGAAGACGAAGCATGCACAGGCCAACGATGTACAGACTTTGGATGCAACATATAGGCAAGTATGTACACTGTGAGAATGTGTAAACTTTGAAAGCCTTCATGCGACCTCAATGTACAGACTTGCGTGGGTAAGATGCATGAACAAGCCATAGCCAGTGTATAGACTTAACCGATGCATGAACAGTGCGCCGATGTATAGACTTGGAGAACCGTTGCATGAACAGTGCGCCGATATGTAGACTTGGAGAAACGAGTGAGACAATGTATACACTTGGCTTCGTGCTAGCTATAGGACAATGTATAGACTTGATGCAGCTTCAAAGCACAATGTGCAGACTTTACCAATGTATAGACTTGGGGTTCTGAACGTAGGTAAAGACTGGGAATGTATAGACTTGATGAATGGCTTGAAAGCAACATGATAGTGTATAGACTTGGAAGGTTCAGCGGTGGATGTATAGACTTCACCGATGTACAGACTTAGCAAGCCCCAGGCGATGTACAGACTTTGTGAAATGCTAAGTGAGACAGAGCTGGATGTACAGACTTTGAGAGAGAGTGCACCGTTGGCTAACTCTGTACAGACTCTGAGAGACGATGCACTGTAGCCTAACGCTGTACAGACTATGATAGCGTGAGACGCTAAATGAGATGATTTGATGTACAGACTTGAGCGTGTGTGTGCTAGACAATGTATAGACTCTAGCTAGCATAGACTTGCATGAGACGCTGAGACAATGTATAGACTTTAGACAAACATTGCACATATGCCATGAATGTATAGACCTGTTCGATGAATGCATGAATAGTGAATCAATGTATAGACTTCCAATGCCTTCGTCAAATACGATGTACAGACTTCAATGACTCATGCAACGAGACACGTGAAAGCACAGATAGTGTACAGACTCAGTGCAAACAGGATGTGTAGACTTGTGGCATGCAATGTCTAGACTTGATATGAAGGAATGCACAATGTCTAGACTTGATGAACAATGCAACAGGCAATGCTGACTGATGTATAGACTCTGAATGAGTGACATGCGATAGACACTGTGCAGACTTGTTTGGAACCACACACAATTATAGACTTGCATTACCATGAAGGCAGGCTGTATAGACTTGAAGTAATGCATGCAGGTGACAATTTATATACTTGCTGTCAACAAGTGAATGGACTAAGCATGCATACAACAATGATGTGTATGCAGTGTACAAACCTAGCGTGCAGGTTGCTGAACGCAATGTATAGACTTTGCGTGCAGGCTGCTGGACGCTGTATAGACTTGCTGTGCAGGCTGCCAGACAATGTATAGACATGCTGTGCAGGCTGTGGGGGAATGCGTAGACTCTGCGTGAAGGTAATGCATGTACAAGTGATGCAATGTTTAGACTTCATGTATGCAGGATTGTGGCGTGTACACACTTTGTAAATGCAAAGCTATGGTATGTATAGACTATGGCATGAGTGAAGAGTGCAGACTGTATGACTGATGCAATGAAACACCGGAGAATGTACAGACTTTCAGGCACAATGAACATGGATGGATGAAGTGAATGCATATAGCAGATATGAACCGAATGTATGCCGGAGAACTAACAGAGCATTACCTGATCTGAGCATTAGCCTTACCTGTCATGACTTGACTTTGACTTGGGTTAACTTTATGACCTGTGAGTCATCCTTAAACCTGTTCTGACAGTTTCTCATAATGCAACATGATTATATCATCAAGGATGTAAACATAATGAGGCATAATATCTGTCATCATCAAAACTCCAGAACCACAGTGATGCGGGACGGACACGGGAGACGACACTATTAGGTGCCACCCTCGGACTCTAGATGAAGACGCGACCAGCAGCACACACCAGGGAGACACTAAGCCCGACACTACGAGCTCCTAGTGGCCAAACGTCGCTAACAGAAGTGGAAGCTCACTCGTCGTCCCAAGCGAGGGAAAGCGCGGACCGTGCGCGGTTAAGGAACCGGCGGAGGTCAAGGGTAGTCAGACTCAACTTCCGGACTCTGATCGAGTCACGGGACGGGTCACTCTCACTCTCACAGCGGTGACATGGACACACGGGCTAGTACCTACACTCTCGGCAGCGGTAAAAGACCGTATACTAGCTAAGCAAATGAACGCCAAGAGGTTCGGACCATTACCTCCACGCACCCGGCGTGGCGAAGACAACCCCGGCCAATCACGGACCCCCGGTTAACACAATTTTACAGCAGTACAATAATTTGACCCACTCCACGCAGGGAGGTAAAAGGTCACATGCGGGGCCCGGGAATCACGCGAATTGGGTTGACGGGCAGCATCTTGATGTCACCCGGCGGTGCCGAACTCCGCGTTTTCGTGCTTTCCGAACGGCGGGTTCTGCGGGCCCGTGGGGCCCACGGATGGCGCTGTCCTCCGGATCTGTGGGGGTGAGACCCACTATGATGGGGACCCCTGGTGGCGTGCCTCCACGGACGGCGGTCGGCCGGGAACACCGATCGGGGGTCGATCGGTCCCGATCTCCAAGCTTTGAAGTTGCTGTCCACGAGCTGAGGTTGCTGTTTTAGCAGCGCGCGCTCTGGCGAAAACGGCCGCTGCGATCAGCCCCGTCGTCGGAATGCGATGAAACTAGCGCCGTTGGAAAGAGGATTCAAAATCCTTCAACCTAGGGCCAGTGGAATCTTCTGAACCTTTGCGGACCTGGGTTTTAACTATTTTTCAATCCTCTGTTGCACAGCTCCCGAAATATCAGATCAGCATATGAGTTTCCTGTAAATGGCCGTTGACTGCCTGCTTGCCTTTGGAATCAGACTTCGAGCTCTTCTTCAACGTTGTAGGGAATCAAACCACGAAACTGGGACAATTTTTTAAATTGGATTTGGATGTGGTGGCGATTGGATATGATTTTTGGAGTGACTAGTGGTCGGATCTAGGAACAGGTGGACAGAACTGTAGATGGGACAGAGAACGATTTTTAGAAAATATGAAATGGGCGAACCAGAAATTTAGAAAAATTGTGGATGAAGGGGTGGATGGAAGGAAACTCCAGTAAAATATATGGGACTAACAGAAATCAAAAGACGGACCTAAGATATGAAACACCGGGCGGAGATGCATCTGGACAGACTGCTGGCAGAACTGGAATGAAAGAGGGAACGAAAATCAAAAATTATGAAACGGGATCTGAATGACAAACCAACTTTTTTGGGACATCCTTGACACCTATGGAACCTCCAGTAAAATCCCCAGGTCGATCAGAGCTCTTGGCTGAGTTGAAAATTTCATGGAAGTTGCTGTGGTACTGCGCGGGCAGAACTTCGTTGAAGGCGATGGCGGTGCGGTGGTGGCTCGTGGCGGCGGCGGCGGCAACCGGAACTGATAGGGTGGAGTCTCACCACCAGAAGGAAGCCTTCACAACTTCAAGGGGAGAGGGAGGGGCGGCCTAAGTCTTGCTCAAGGGATTTTCTTCCAATTCAAATGCATTAATTCTACTAAAATGGAAAATACAAGCTTAAATAGGTTACATCTCACATCCATCAACAACCATTGGATCTAGGGGATGGGAATGGAGGGTTGGGATGGAGTGTGACACACACACACAAAATAATATAAAAAAAACAAAGGGGGGGGGGGCCCTTGGACCAAGGAGAGAGGGTGGACTAGGTGGTGGGGGTAGGTGGCCTCCCATGTGGACTTTTCTAGTCCATTGTCTCCCATGTGTCCATTTAGCATTCAAACTTCTAGATGCTCCCATGTGGCATGTTGACTGGCCCCACGTTGGACCCTAGGCTGAGGTGGCCCAATGGGGTGGGGCCTATGTGGCCCGTGGGGCCCACGGGGTCCGAATTGCACATAGGCCCTTATTACAATCAAAATGGCAAACCGAATGCAAAGAAATAAACACAAATTGCACACACATAAAGTCTAACTAAATATATAAAATGGGGAGGCTCAAGGCGGAGTCTCCAGGCTGTCTCCGAGCCAGATGGACGCTGAGGTGGCTCGTGTCGTGCTCCGTGTGCGGTACCGGTGGCTCGGCGTATCGTGCCGATCAACTGCTCGGGTGTCCGCACCAATTCTCCCTGGGTGGGAGAAACTCGACCCTGTCGAGTAAGGGTCTGCATCGCTCCTGTATCGCTCCAAAAGGTCTGGATCCATCCGCTGCAACTCGCCATGTGTGATCTATGTGTCCTCAGTAGCGGGCCGTCCTCTCCATCGCACTAGGTAGCGCGGGTAAGATCCACTCCTGGTAACTGTCACTTGCTCGTCCAGTATACGATCGATATGCTCACGCTGCCGTGAAAAAGGGGCTGGAGGTGGAAGTGGACACTCAGGTGTGGGATCACTCTCAAGGGGAGGAGATGGCTCAAAAGACTCACTAGGGATCACCGCTGGGTCCCTATATGCAACAAGATCCGATACATTGAAGGTAGAGCTTATACCATATTCCTCGGGCAGGTCCACAACATACGCATTGGATCCAACGCGTTTCAACACTCTAAAGGGACCGGCTCCGCGAGCTTGCAACTTCTTAACGGTTCCATAGGGAAACCGTTCAGGTCTTACCCTGATCATGACATACTCGCCCTCATGGAACTCTCGGTGGTGTAGGTGGACATCGGCTAACTCCTTGTACCGTGCATTGCTGGCCTCAATGTGATGACGGATGTCGTCATGCAAACTCCTAACATGCCTAGCAAACGACTCGGCTGACTCCGACACTCTAGCATGGATTGGCATGGGGACAAGGTCAACGGGTTTCCTAGGCCTACGACCTATGACAATCTCAAATGGACTCATGCCAGTAGACCTATTCACCGAATCATTGTATGCAAACTCAGCCATAGGTAAAATGAGATCCCAATCCCCAATGCGGTCCTTAACTAGACACCTCAAAAGATCTCCCAGACTCCTATTGACCACCTCGGTCTGACCGTCTGTCTGGGGGTGATATGCAGTGGAAAACTTGAGGTGAGTACCCATCATATGCCATAGTGTCTTCCAAAAGTAGGAAGTGAATCTAACATCACGGTCAGACACTATAGTGCGAGACAACCCGAACTTGCACACCACATGCATAAGAAAAAGGCAGGCTACCCTCGAAGCATCCGAAGTCTTCGAGCAAGGAATAAAGAGGGCCATCTTCGAGAAACGGTCAACCACCACATAGACCGAATCATGCTTCCTGGAGGTACGTGGCAATCCCAAAACAAAGTCCATACTAACATCCTGCCACGGGGCATCAGGCACGGGGAGAGGCGTATAAAGGCCCGAGCTTTGCTTCTTCATCTTGGCCGTAGCACATGTACGGCACTGAGCCACGATGTTAGCAACATCGCGCTTCAAGCTCGGCCAATAAAATCGATGCTCCACTGCCTCAATAGTCTTGTTCCGACCAAAGTGGCCGGCTAGACCTCCCGCATGTAATTCCCACACTAAGAAATCTCGAACCGAAGTTCGGGGAACACATAGCCTGCTACCTCGAAAGAGGTAACCCTCCTGAAGCACATACTCATCAAGATCTCTCGAGGGTCCGGCCTGGAGGGTGTTAAAAATCTGACCGAAGTCAGGACAATCAACATAGGCCTCCTTCATCTTCTCGAGCCCTATGACCTCGGCACTCATGGTGGTAAGCAAACATGCTCGCCGACTTAAGGCATCAGCCACCTTGTTCTCCACTCCAGCCTTATGTTTCAGCACAAAGGTGAACTGCTGGAGATATTCGACCCAACGACTATGACGCGAGTTAAGCTTCTTTTGCGAATGGAGGTACCTCAATGCCTCGTGATCGGAGTATAGGACAAACTCCTGATGTAAAAGATAGTGCCTCCAATGCCTAAGAGTCTGAACAACTGCGTAGAATTCTTTATCATATGTGGAATATCGCAGTTTCGCGTCATTCAGCTTCTCGCTGAAATATGCGATCGGGTGGGACTCCTGACTCAAAACTCCTCCAATCCCAACACCCGACACATCACAAGAGACCTCAAACACCTTCGAGAAATCAGGCAGTCGAAGGATAGGTGTCTGGGTCATGCGCTCCTTGATGTCTTTGAAGGCGGCAGATGCGGCCTTCGTCCATACAAATGTGCCCTTACGGATGCAATCCGTGATCGGGGCGGTGACGGAGCTAAATCCTCGAATAAAGCGACGATAGAACGTCGCAAGACCATGAAAGCTATGGACATCATGAACCGTACGGGGTTCCGGCCACTCAACAATGGCCCGGACCTTCTCCGGACCGGCGGAGACCCCAGTACTAGACACAATGAAACCCAAGAAGGTAAGCTGAGGTGTCATGAAGGCACACTTCTGTGGGTTCGCAAACAACTGCTCTCGCCGAAGAAGTAGACAGACCTGCCGAAGGTGGTCCAAGTGGTCCCCTGTGGTGCGGCTATAGATAAGGATATCTTCAAAATACACCACTACAAAGACTCCAATGAAAGGTCGAAGGACCTGAGTCATGAGCCGCATGAAAGTGCTAGGGGCATTGGTCAACCCAAAAGGCATGACCAACCACTCATATAGACCATCCTTGGTCTTAAATGCGGTCTTCCACTCATCACCTGGCCTAATCCTCACCTGATGGTAGCCACTCTTAAGATCGATCTTCAAAAAGATAGTGGCACCTGCCATCATGTCTAGCATGTCATCCAGGCTGGGAATAGGGAACCTGTACTTCACGGTGATCTTGTTGATGGCACGACTATCAATACACATTCTCCACGTGCCATCCTTCTTCGGGGCGAGTAATGCGGGTACAGCACATGGACTCATGCTGTCCCGGACAGATCCTGTCTGCACAAGCTCATCGACCTGCCGTTTAAGCTCGGCATGCTCCGTGGGGCTCATTCGATAATGAGGAAGGTTGGGCAAAGAAGAGCCCGGAACAAGGTTGATAGCATGCTGAATATCCCGCATGGGTGGGAGTCCCTCGGGAAGCTCATCGGGAAAAATATCAGCAAACTCCCGCAGATTAGGAACAACCTCGGGTGGGAGCTCACCCTCGGAGTCCCGCTCCACCTCTCGGACTGTAATGGCAAACACCGGACAGCCCTGACTAAGCTCCTGCTCCATTTCCCGGGAGCTAATCATCATCAATCTCCTCGTCGAGGGCTCTCCTGGGCCAGAGGTAACGGTCATAGCCCGAGCTGGGGATGGGGATCTAGGCCCGGGAACGGAAGGCTTCGGAGTACGAGGGCCAGTAGGACCCCTAACAGATGGGCTCCTGGGCCGAACGGGTTGGAGGGTGACCCGCTGGCCATCGTGGTCGAAGGTACAGGTGTTCGACCGACCATGGAGTGTGGCATCTCGGTCGAATAACCACGGCCTACCAAGAATGATACTTCCCACTTCCATGGGAAGAACATCGCACCAGATCTCGTCACTGTAGGAGTGGAGCTGCAGTGGGACCATGCACCGCAGCCTGACCGAAATGGAAGTGGTATCCACCCATGATACCTGGTAGGGGCAAGGGTGGTCTACGGGTGTGAGACCAAGACGAGTGACAGCGTTCGTGGAGATTGCATTGATACAACTCCCGCTATCGATGACCACCTTGCAAATTTGCTTTCCCAGCCTACAGAATACATGAAGGATAGTGGTCCGATGCCAGTCATCACTGACCTGTGGCTGGGTGAGGATACATCTGACGACCCCCACGTGGGTATCGTCTGACTGCTCGACATCCTGGGCCTCACCTCCCATCTCATAGTACTCGTCAGCTAACTCTTCATCTGCCTCATAGCTGACTAACTCAAGGCCCGTAGGGGTGGTATCCTCGGCCTGTGTGTCCCCAATGTGAAGAGATGGGCGGGTGGGACACTGGTTGGCGAAATAGCCAAACCCATTGTAGCGATAACACTGCTGCCGTGATCCACTAGGCTCCCCAATCATAGGTCCTTTACCTTTATCCTCCTGACGGATAGGAGGCGTAGGCAACAAAGGACGTGCAGGAGGTCCGGGTGCCGGTGGACGGACTGTGGGTGGGGCCGTAAGATGCTGGGGAGGAAGAAGGTCCCTCGGGGGTGGAGGATGAGGCCTAGGAGCAAAGGGCTCGGGGCGAGCGGGCTCCTGAGGTCGAGTCATGGGGGCCCTCGGATACGTGCCAGATGAACCACGGGACTCGACACTACGAAGGGGAAAGGAGCCCAACCGATGGGGTGACTCAAACTCGGCCTCGAACTGCTCCAATTCGAGAGCAATTTGATATGCCTGCTCCAGAGTGGTGGCATTGCGGCGAAAGAGTTCATATTGATAATTGGGCCGCAAACCTCTCCGAAAGCGGGATATCGTCATGGTGCTCTCTTCCGTGACCCCGCACCGCAAATAATACTCATCGAACTCGGCGGTGTACTCGATCACGGATCGGTTCCCTTGGGAGATGCTTTGCCACTTGTCTATGAGACGTTGGCGATATGAGGCGAGAAGGTACTTCTCCCTCAACTTGGTTTTCATATCATCCCAAGTACCGATCTGGGGTTGACGTCGCTGGTTGAGCAGACTCTCCACATTGATCCAATAAGTTTGGGCCTGCCCTTGTAGCTTCATCTTTGCGTATTGGACTCTTCGGTGGTCCGTCATCTCAAACCACTCGAAGTACCGGTCCATGCCGGCCTCCCAATCTAAATACACCCTAGGGTCCAAGGACCCCCTAAAAGTGGGAGGGTCCGCACGCACACCCCTAAGAATGCGGTCCTCATCCTCGTCATCACGATTCCGTCGTTGATGACGTCGACCGTTACCCCCATGATCATTATCAGATGCATAATCATCCACCACATGCACATGTTGAACCCCAACATTCTCCACTTGAGCCCTTGGCACAGCGGGTTGCTGCACCGGCTCTTGTTGGCCATTCATCGGTGCGGGTTGCACCGCTACTGGGCCCCTCTCTAGGATGGCAATCCTCCCAACTAAGCCCTGGATGGACTGATCCGAACTCTCGGCCCGATCCTCGAGGGCCTTCATCCGCCCTTCTAGATGCGTCCCTATGCCATCCATACGCGTACTAAGACCATCCATACGCGTGTCTAAACGATCCATGATGGCCCGGAACATCTTGGCCGTGGAAGACTCATCGGAACTACGGGCTCGGGACTCCGCCATAGGTGGTGGTGGCGAGTACAGGGTGCCTCGACGGGTGGGCATGCAAAGACACACGACCTAGAAGACACCGACTAATGCAAACACACACTAACTGATGCACTTAGACCTAAACCAATATCCGGTACGGGGCGGAGTTAATCGATCCAAAGATCACTCCCGCAAGTGTGCGACCTCCCGGTAGGCGTAGCCTAACGTTCGGACACCACCTTTTAAGATACCGAATAAAGGGTGCAAATGCAATTTAAAACACACTCTTTTTTTGTTTTGAAAATAATGATGGTCCTATACTCGACTTAGACCATGATGCATGCAAGACTTATGCAATGACTACCCTAGACTCGACCTGCTCTGATACCAAACTGATGCGGGACGGACACGGGAGACGACACTATTAGGTGCCACCCTCGGACTCTAGATGAAGACGCGACCAGCAGCACACACCAGGGAGACACTAAGCCCGACACTACGAGCTCCTAGTGGCCAAACGTCGCTAACAGAAGTGGAAGCTCACTCGTCGTCCCAAGCGAGGGAAAGCGCGGACCGTGCGCGGTTAAGGAACTGGCGGAGCTCAAGGGTAGTCAGACTCAACTTCCGGACTCTGATCGAGTCACGGGACGGGTCACTCTCACTCTCACAGCGGTGACATGGACACACGGGCTAGTACCTACACTCTCGGCAGCGGCAAAAGACCGTATACTAGCTAAGCAAATGAACGCCAAGAGGTTCGGACCATTACCTCCACGCACCCGGCGTGGCGAAGACAACCCCGGCCAATCACGGACCCCCGGTTAACACAATTTTACAGCAGTACAATAATTTGACCCACTCCACGCAGGGAGGTAAAAGGTCACATGCGGGGCCCGGGAATCACGCGAATTGGGTTGATGGGCAGCATCTTGATGTCGCCCGGCGGTGCCGAACTCCGCGTTTTCGTGCTTTCCGAACGGTGGGTTCTACGGGCCCGCGGGGCCCACGGATGGCGCTGTCCTCCGGATCTGTGGGGGTGAGACCCACTATGATGGGGACCCCTGGTGGCGTGCCTCCACGGACGGCGGTCGGCCGGGAACACCGATCGGGGGTCGATCGGTCCCGATCTCCAAGCTTTGAAGTTGCTGTCCACGAGCTGAGGTTGCTGTTTTAGCAGCGCGCGCTCTGGCGAAAACGGCCGCTGCGATCAGCCCCGTCGTCGGAATGCGATGAACTAGCGCCGTTGGAAAGAGGATTCAAAATCCTTAAACTTAGGGCCAGTGGAATCTTCTGAACCTCTGCGGACCTGGGTTTTAACTATTTTTCAATCCTCTGTTGCACAGCTCCCGAAATATTAGATCAGCATATGAGTTTCCTGTAAATGGCCGTTGACTGCCTACTTGCCTTTGGAATCAGACTTCGAGCTCTTCTTCAACGTTGTAGGGAATCAAACCACGAAACGGGGACAATTTTTGAAATTGGATTTGGATGTGGTGGCGATTGGATATGATTTTTGGAGTGACTGGTGGTCGGATCTGGGAATAGGTGGACAGAACTGTAGATGGGACTGAGAACGATTTTTAGAAAATATGAAATGGGCGAACCAGAAATTTAGAAAAGTTTTGGATGAAGGGGTGGTTTGAATGAAACTCCAGTAAAATTTATGGGACTAACAGAAATCAAAAGATGGATCTAAGATATGAAACACAGGGCGGAGATGCATCTGGACAGACTGCTGGCAGAACTGGAATGAAAGAGGGAACGAAAATCAAAAATTATGAAACGGTATCTGAATGACAAACCAATTTGTTTGGGACATCCTTGACACCTATGGAACCTCCAGTAAAATCCCCAGGTCGATCAGAGCTCTTGGCTGAGTTGGAAATTTCGTGGAAGTTGATGTGGTACTGTGCGGGCAGAACTTCATTGAAGGCGATGGCGGTGCGGTGGCGGCTCGTGGCGGCGGCGGCGGCGACCGGAACTGATAGGGTGGAGTCTCACCACCAAAAGGAAGCCTTCACAGCTTCAAGGGGAGAGGGAGGGGCGGCCTAAGCCTTACTCAAGGGATTTTCTTCCAATTCAAATGCATTAATTCTACTAAATGGAAAATACAAGCTTAAATAGGTTACATCTCACATCCATCCACAACCATTGGATCTAGGGGATGGGAATGGAGGGTTGGGATGGAGTGTGACACACACACACAAAATAATATAAAAAAAACAAAGGGGGGGGGACCCTTGGACCAAGGAGAGAGGGTGGACTAGGTGGTGGGGGTAGGTGGCCTCCCATGTGGACTTTTCTAGTCCATTGTCTCCCATGTGTCCATTTAGCATTCAAACTTCTAGATGCTCCCATGTGGCATGTTGACTGGCCCCACGTGGGACCCTAGGCTGAGGTGGCCCAATGGGGTCGGGCCTGTGGGGCCCGTGGGGCCCACGGGGTCCGAATTGCACATAGGCCCTTATTACAATCAAAATGGCAAATCGAATGCAAAGAAATAAACACAAATTGCACACTCATAAAGTCTAACTAAATATAATAAATGGGGAGGCTCAAGGCGGAGTCTCCAGGCTGTCTCCGAGCCAGATGGACGCTGAGGTGGCTCATGTCGTGCTCCGTGTGCGGTACCGGTGGCTCGACGTATCGTGCCGATCAACTGCTCGGGTGTCCGCACCACACAGGGGACACATCATTGACTTTTACCATTTCCATGAGAGATGGCATCCTGATTTCACCTCCCTCGTGACCCATGCCAAGCATGACTTCCCCATCTTTCACCTTCTTGTGCTCAACCACTTCAAAACTCGAGGACGTATCTTTAGAAACCAATGGAGATTGGCGTCGGCCGAGACCCGAAACATTAGAATTTGGGTCAAGTTGCTTCTATTCATGATGTTCATGGGTGATGTTTGGACTTTCAATTTTTATTCAAGTTAGTCCCTAGTCGTAGGTCTCGGAAGTCATTGCTCTAATCCCATCCCCCATGCATGCATGAGTGTTTGAGTCTATACATACATTTGTCGAGTGCATAGTGAGTCTGCATACGTCGAGTTGAGTCAATCTAAGGTCAGCTCGGGATGTCAGTCCCTTCGAGTGCGAGGCAAGTCAGGTCCAATGTGTACGTTGTAGGCTTGTCAGAATTTGGGTTCATCTCTATCTATGTGTCAGATCTAGTCACATATAGGGATTCAGCGGTGATTCCTAGTGAGTCATTGAGCCACCTCCTTCCTTTGAGAGTGACCCCACCCCGGAGTGTCCACCTCTAGCCTCATTCCTACAGCAGCATGCGCATATCGAATATATACGGGATGAGCAGGTGACAATTGCTTGGAGTGGAGCGTACTCCGCGCTACCAGGTCGGTGACAGATCCGCCGGAGCTACACGAGCAGCCACACCCCTTACTCGACAGGGTCGAGTTCCTCCCACCTGTGGAGAATTGGTGCAGACACACGCTGCAATACGCATTAGTGGCCGAGGATACACTGGGGCCTGCTTAGCTCACGGAGGACAGGGACGTGAAGTCAAGCAACTTATCTTCATTTTATGCCTTTAAGCCTTGTTGGAACGTATTTAGAACATATGGACACTTATTGGGTTGTACTATTGTAATAAGGCTAATGGGCCTATGGTCTTATAATGTGCTAGAATAGTGGTCTAGAGTTATTGGGCTTTTAAATGGGCCAAGCCCATGGGCTAGTGTGAAAGGGGCTTGGTGGCTTGTAGGCTTCTAGAAGGGGGAGCCCCCTTTCTTGGTCCAAGGTAGGCCACCTACTAAACCTGGACTTCCTTCCTTTGAAAATTCAAAGGAAGGAAGCTTCCTTGACCCAACCCTTGGTCCCCCTCCCTCTCCCACTTGGCAAGTGCGCCCCCCCTCACCCCTCCCCTCTCTCCCACGAGATTCCCATTTCCTCCCATTGCCATTCTCTATTTAGCGGTGTGTATAGTGTCATTTGTAGATTTAATAAAGAATTATTGAATGAATTTTGAGAAAAATTGCCCAAGAGGCCATTTGCCCATGTTGGATTTTCCAGCATCTCCCTTACGGATTTGCTGTTTCACGTGGATTATAGGGTCCACGTGGGGCATCGGTGCGTTGGCAGCCCATCTCAATGCATGGATTATGGGTTCCATGTGCGAAGCCCCTCATGTCCGCCCACAGCACGATAGTGTGGGGTTCTGCAATACCATAAGGAAATACTGTCCACCTTCGCTACCAGCTCGAGCTTTTAGCACAACGGTTGAGGCATGATCCTGTAAATTGGTATCAGAGCGAGGTCGCGGGTTCAAATCCCCCAGGTGCCGCTAGGGGGGAGATTGTTAGATTTTCCAGTGCCTCCCTTAGGGATTTACTGTTCCACGTGGATTATGGGGTCCACGTGGGGCATCGATGCGTTGGCAGCCCATCCCGCCGCATGGATTATGTGGTCCATGTGCGAATCCCCTTATGTCCGCCCACAGCACGATAGTGTAGGGTTCTACAATACCATAAGGAAATACGGTCCGCCTTCGCTACCAGCTCGAGCTTTTAGCGCAACGGTTGGGGCATGATCCTGTAAAATTGTTGGCCCAGAGAGATGGCAGACAAGAAGGGGGGTTGAATTATCTCCTTGCTGAGATGGTGGATTTAAAAAACTTTCTTAACTAAACACAGTGGAATTAAAACTAACATTGTTAATTACCCTAAACAGATGTGAGATTAAAAGAGTTCTCTCAAGCTTTACGATCTCACTCGAATTAACAATGCAACTAATCAAACAAATCAAGCTCAACATAGATAAATTTATGCTTAACACGGATAATGAAGGTAGCAATGTGTGGAGGTGTCGTGAATAAAAGTCTACAAGTTGACCTGTGAAGGGAGATAGAAGAAATGCACAAACACACAGGCAATCACACAAGACACAGAGATTTTTAGGTGGTTCGGGACCATGACGGGCTCCCTACGTCAACCCACACCGAACCCGGTGAGGCTTCACTCCATGCTACGAAACGTAGTAACACAGGAACGAACCCCAACACCACACACGCTGCTTCCGCAGCAAAATCCACAAGGGGACAAGCCCCAAAATGCTGCCACTGCAGCACACACGCACACAACGTCGGGGAACACACCCCAGACACTTAAAACCACACGGAGACATAGCTCCGCCCACACACGATGATATATCGAGTTTAAGACAACAAGATGATGTACAATAATGCCTACAGTAGTATGTAAATGAAGATAGACTATGGAGCACTCATAGAAATAAACATAATGAGGATGTAGAAATATCTCCTTGATTCTCCAATCGTCATGAGGGCATCTTCCTTGAAGCTTAGGTTGGAGAAAGTCATATCCGTAGATGGTTGGAGCAGTCGATCATCCTCCTTAAGGATCCAACATTTGTTCGTTCAAATCCCAGCTCCAATCAAGCCTGCACACACCAAGAACAGATGAGTCAATATGCTCCAGAACTATATCTTGGTTAAAAGGGACATCACAAACAAATGAAAGCAAATTTATATATATTCCCCTTTGAATGTCCCACAACTCCCTTCAATCAGTAGGTAGGGTGCGCGGGAAGTAGATCGTTGGAGTGGAAGCAGTCGGACTTGAAGTTTCAGACGCCGAAAATCTTGAACAGTGGAGAGTAGCAACTGTAGCTCCCAGAACGAGACTCAGGCTCGTGGACGGCACCCTCTGCAGCTTCTTCTTCCTCCTCCTTGAGTGAGCAACGCCCTCCATCACATTCTTCCTCTCTCTTTTTTTTCTTTTCCTGCAAGCAGATGGAGAATGTTAGCACATGGGATTGTATCCTCCGATGGAGATCGTAGGATTTAAATAGGGCAGAGATATAGAACAAAAGACCACAAAAGCCTTTTAAAAACCCTAACAAAGTTACACCCATACCATAGGAGAAACCCTAAGGGTAATGGTGCAAAAGACCAAGTCAATCGGATCTTAGATTAATGGGTTCTCAATGAGAACCGAAAACCCAATCCGCAGCGCTTAAGGCAAATTAAATCCTATCAACCCAAAAACATGTTAATTGAATTAAGCCCAAAGTCGATGCACTTGTTGTTGGGATGGATTTTTATATTTATTTAAGTTTATTTATTTTATTTTATTTGTTTATTTTGTTATTTATTGAATTTGTTTATTTATTTGGTTGGTTTATTAGGCGTGCCAGTCACTATAGTGACAATTTATTATGTGCTCGATCTGACTTAGTCAGTCGATTGTGAAATCCGAGATACCATAAAGGCTATGACGTTAATTACGCCTTTCCAAAGAATGACAACCCTTGATTAATCACCAAAGTAAGACGGGCCCCAGGGGCAAAACGAAATAAGACTGATGTGTTGATTTATTTGCAGGATATGAGATACATATATATTCTCACGCAGTTAATAGTTTCATTATGATTCATCGGCCTATTTCCCGGTACGGGGGCGGAGAACTTAGATTCAAGAACCACTCTCACGCATAACGATGGCTTCCATTCGGGCATAACTCAGTTTTCAACCACGCGTTATTTGATATATCGAGAGCACAGGAGAGGATGATATCAGATTTCTTTGATCACATTAAGAGCGTGGAATAAAATAGGTATATTCGTTCATTATGGAACCATGCAAGCATAAACGGAGTAGCAAGCATCATTGGAATATTACGGCATTACATACCCATCCATCAATCTCATCCATGTGAATTACATAATGAATCTGGCAGCATGTCCCCTTGATCTTAGTTCATACCAAGTGGAAATAGGATAACATCCACACAGAGGCGAGATTGAACCCAGAATGATCAAGGAGTGTTAGTGCCTGGGCAATGCGAAGCGGAACTAAGCCAAGACGGATTAATCCGATCGGTATTTGTCCATGAAGTAGCTTATTGTTCTGTTCCCTGAAGTGAATCGCTAGAGACCCTGCAGAGATAGGGCCTCTTGGATCCAAAGGATTTGACGCTGATATAGCGTACCGAAGATCGAAGTTAAATCCGGCAGCATCTCCCCTTGTTTTGGGCTATGCCAAAAGGAGAAATAGGACATCCATCCATGGAGTGCCGGGATGGAAGCCAAAAGAAACATGGGCATATAGCCCAGAACCCATGGAGAAGGAAACACGGTGGTTTAATGTCCATTATTATAGCGTTCGGTCAATATTCCCTTGAGGAACCGTCGGAGAACATGCAGTGGCAGACTCCGTAGGTTAATAGGGTTAAAGGAACATCATTCATAAGCCAACCCAATGTAAGGGTGTGACCCTGTTAATCTATCCCCAGTAGCTTGGGTGAAACCTCTGGTCTTTTCCTCTTTCAAAAGGATGGAAATTCATAAAAGGCTTGGTGAGGATCGGCTAGAGTTGAACTTAGTATAAGGCTCCCGGCACACTGGTCTCCACGTAAAGTCACCGACGCTTGAGTATCCTGGCCTACATCGGCATCGGCGCGGAGGGTGGACTTGGAACAAATGGGCATCGACACGAAACCACCCTCGGCGTGCCTCCAGCTCTAGGCGCGAGAATGCTCGCGCCGAGGGAAAAGGCATGCGCTGAGGGGAATTTGCACCGAGAGGCCTCCAAGGCAGGCAGGTTTTCAGAGGCAGGTTTTCAAGGGTTTTCGGAGGTAGGTTTTTCAGGGGTTTGAGGCTTTGATTCAAGAGGGTTGTTGTGTATGTGATTTTTATGATTACAAAATGCCTTTGTTGCTTGGCCGTGTGCGAGAATGGTTATTCATGTCATCATGTGTATGGAGGTTGAAAAGGTTGATGAAATGATCATAAACTATTTCTATTGTGATATCATCATGTGGGAGCATTGTGATTCTATAAGGCTCATACGTTGTGATTCTATAAGGCTCATACGTGCTTTGAGGTTAGCATAAATATTGCATATACATTGTCTCTACACTTGGTGAGATTGCTTTGTGATGTGTGGGCTGATGAGCTTGGCGATTGAACAAATGGAGAATCCATGGTGATACTCTTCTAATCTTGAGTTGGAAAAATGGGTTCTTAAGTGCTTTCATAGAGATCTTTCATGGGAATTCTTATGAGCCTCATGCTAATTCTTTCATAATCATATTTCATGTCATTTGGGTCTCGGCCTCAAACCGAGCTTCATATGTTAATGCATGACCCATATATTTTGATCTTGATCTAACATCTTGCTTTATCATATTTTTCAGGATGACAAATCATGATTGATCTGCATGGGATTATGGTAACATTTAATCAATTGTTTCCCTTTGGTTTGATGGAGGTTTTAGTTATTTTTCAAACTCAAACTGTCTTTCAGTCTTCACCATTTTCAATCCAACCATTGGATCTCCCCTCTAAAAATAATATGTTGTAACTCTGGGAGTCCTCTTTCCAACGCCTCTAGTCTTGCTTCGATCGGAGTTCGGAGCTAGGAGAATTAATTCCTGTCGCCGAAGCGCGCAGAGTCATTTTTGTGTAGCTGCCTGAAAGGGTCGACCCCTGTAAACCAGAACCAAAGTGTGTTCTGTTTGGGTTCTGGAAACCCAAGGGTCGACCCTTGGGGTCGACCCCTTGAATTCTGGAAACCCGAGGGTTGACCCCAAGGGTCGACCCATGTAAAACAGAACACAAAATCCGTTCTGTTTGGCTTCTGTATGCCCAAGGGTCGACCCTAAGGGTCGACCCCTTCAGTTCCGACCTCCAGCCGCCGTTTTTGACCGCTATTCTCTGGCTCCAAAAGTCGTCCAATCCGAGTCCAACTTCTCCTAATCACTCCATAACTTGTGGGTCTTGTCCAAGGGCTGTCCCTTGACCATTCTAATCATATATATACTTCTATTTTGGTCACAAACCCTAAGGAGAGGGGTGAGATCCGATTTTTGGGTGTTTTGCTAACCCTTGTGTATGCTGGTTCGGAGTTGAAGCTCCCAAGCCCTCTTCCACCTTGTTCTGAGCTTATATGTGAAGGGAAGAACGTGGATTCAAGTCCCTAATCGATCCTCTACTGGAAGTAACGTGGAGAATCAAGATACAAGCATCATCTATGTAAGAATCGATCATTTCTCTTCAAGAACGGTTCCTCATCCTGCAGAAGCTCTTCATCGAAAATCTGAGGGAGTTGTCTTGATCTTTCACTTCTGTGTTTTTGTTTGAGATTGCTCAAGCTCTTGAATGATTATCTATGAGATGAAAATATATATATATATATATATATATATATATATATATATATACATGTTCATTTGTTCATCTATTGATTGCTATCTTATTAGTGCTATGCTTTTCATCCTAAGCAATAAGATGAACTAATGCTTTCTTTTCTCTTGCAGAAGAAGAAGGAAGAGTTGTACCACAAGGATGAGAGTAGAGAGGTGAAGAAGAAATTAGAAGAAGGTAAAGAAGTGCATCTCGAGGAGACGAAGAAGATGATGTCTAAATCATAATCATCCGTCAACAAGCAAGGAGAATCCGTTTGTGCTGAAGAAGGGGGAGCCTTATACTTGATGCATACTTCTAGTTTTCATCTATAGAATTCGTTGGGAGGTCATAGCATATATATGTTTGGATTCATATACATTTCAGATAATATCTTGTGTGGGTGTTCGGAGAAGGGGATCTCCGAGTGTGTGTGTTGTTATATGTGTGCTGATTGTGCGGAGTATATCCGCGTGCGTGTTGTTGTTGGGAGCTTTCTCCCGTGTGGTTGAGTAGGCATTGTCCTACGTGTGTGTGGACGGAGTTGTGACTCCGTGTAAGGAATTTGTTTGGGGTGTGTTCCCTAGTGTGTGTGTGTGTGTGTGCTGCTGTGGCAGCAGGTTGAGGCAAGGCCTTGTGTGTGTGGTTTGTTACAAAAGTAGTGTGTGTGTGTGTTGGGGTTCGTCCCCGTGTTGCTACATTTTGTAGCGTGTAGTGAAGCCTCACCGGTTTGGTGAGGGGTGGACGTAGGGAGCCCGTCGTGGTCCCGAACCACCTTAAAAATCTCCGTGTCTTGTGGTTTGATTCTTGTGATTGTGTGTTGTGGAACGACGATTTTTTATTTTTAAATTATTTAAATTTATTTTTTTTTATTTTATTTGGGGAATTCTCTTATATGTATTTATTGATTATTAGGCGTGCCAGTCACCAGGGTGACAATTTAATTGTGCGCTCGATCTGACTTTTAATCAGTCGATTGTGAAGTCCGAGTCGGGACCCGAAGTCCGTCATACCATAAAGGCTATGACGTTAATTATGCCCTTCCTAAGAAGGACAACCCTTGATTAAACGCCAAAAATAGGAGGAAGACAGCGGCAAAAAAATAAGACTCAAACGAGAGCGAGGGTTGGTTCATCAGCAAGGCGTTAAATAGCCTGAGTGAAGCAACGATACACCAAATGCGGAACAAATCCGACGGCATGTCCTCATTACCTTGGACTATGCCAGATGGGGATAGGAAACCACCCATGCAGCGGCAGGGTGGGATCCGTAAAAGATCGGGTATATCTAACCCGGAATCCGGATAAGGACCGGTGCAGCATGACACACCCTGTGCAGGCGCGATGTCTTATTAATATTCCCCTTCGGAAGACCATCGGAGAACATGCAAGGGCAGAACTCCGTGGGCCAACGGGGTTAGGGCGGAATACCATAGCTATCTGATGAGGTATGTACGAATTTCGACAGCATGTCCCCTTAACTTGGACTATGCCAAGAAAAGATAGGCCATCATCCACGGGAAGCCGGGACGACAACCAAAGGAGAACGGCGCCAGGCCGCGGGGGACATTGCTTGCATTCATATCATCGATTGATGTTCCCTTGGAACCCATCAGAGCACATGTAATGACATGGCTCTTTAGGTTCATAAGGCTGCAGAGAAATCCAGATCGGGACTAAGAGATGTAGGGGAGGTCCTCCCCATTACTGTATCTCCTCGGGGCATATGTGAAGGTCTCTGAACATCGTCTGGACAGATGTGTGGAGAGATTAAAAAGATTGAAGGGTGATGGTGCGAAGGTGGACCTTGGCCCGGGTTTTATTGGCCAAAGAAGGAGCCTCGGCGTGGGTTTTATTGGCCAAGGGGGGGTTCTCGGCGTGACTTTTATTGGCCAAGGGGTTCTCGGCGTGGCTTTCATTGGCCAAGGGGGGGTTCTCGGCGCAGGGGTTCTCGGCGCGCTCGTCACCGCGCCGGGAACCTGGCGCCGGGAAGCCCCCAGGCCGGGAAGGCTGTATTGCGAAGGGGTCTTCTTGGACAGTGAACAGGATTGAGGGTTTTATCAACATGCTGAAGGGAAAAAAAGGGGGAAACCCTCTCGGCCGCATAGCTCTCGGCGTGGCAACGGCCGCGCCGAGAACCATTTACCCAACGCCTGCGCCGGGAAGGTGAAAGGGCTCAAGGCCAGAAAGGGTTTATGGCTTGATTACGATACTCTGTTCTAGAGATTTCTGGGATTTTTGGCTTGTATTGAGGCAGGATTTGGAGTGCAGAAGGGATTACATGAAGGTTTCTGCCGGAGGGATGCCAAGGGAATTGGAAGGCGAAGTCAGTAGATGAAATAAGACCCTCTCACAACGTCCTGTGAAGATTTTTATCTGTTTGCCGCCAGCCGTCTGAGGAGATCCAGAGATGACTGTCTCTGATCACCTGGACGAGCCCAATGGCATCGAGGAAACAAACCAGCGATGGAGGAATGAACAACCCTCGGCACTGGAATTCTAGGCCCTAATCATTCAAGAGTCAGAATGGAGGACCCAGGGGTCGAGGTCATCACTTATCAGAACCTCGTGGGGTTGCATTCATCTGCAGATTAAGCATATATCTCATAACCAGCAGCTCAGGGAACCGAGAGATTGATGCATCTGGTTCCTGAACGGCATAAGGGGGGGCCTCGAAGGAAAACTCGAATGTATGTGGGGGATCTGCCATCGAGACAGGAGTGGAGAAGGAAACAGAACCCAATAACCCACTAGATGAGGGTAGGGGCCCTATCTTCATTCCTCTTCGAAGAACAGGCTCATAGAAACGACTCTGAAACCCGAAGCGTCTAGACTATTGGACATTCAGATAAAAGATATATACATAGAAAGACAGAGGGCAGAGCTTCGGTTGCCTAATATCCGGCACGGCAACTGTGACATTTCATTTCATCTCATTGTCACCACTTACATCAACTGCAAGGCTGAAGCCGAGAAACAGGCAGAGGGGAGGAACAGAGGCAGGCAAGAAAAGAATTCTCGGTCATCATATGAATAATCAAAGCACGAGGACATAGACTATTACATACGGAGGAAAACAAAAGAAGAAAATAAACATGGGGGGGGAGGGTGGAGCATTGACTCCACTCCCTCCCCCGAGCAGCCCACCTGGAGCTTTCTTCTTCTCTTTCTCTTCTTCTTTCTTTTCAGCGGGATCTCTCCTGGCTTTTCTATCTCTCTTCTTTTTTCTCTTCGCTTTCTTTTCCTCTTTTCTTTGGTTCTCTCTGCCGACCCCTTTATCTCGAGAGGAAGGGGGTTTTTATAAGCATAGCACCCCTCCTTCTCGGCAAGGCTCTCTCGGCGCACGGTTGATGAGTTCCCGGCGCGCCTTATTCGGAGGCAGTAGGCTCTCGGCGCCCCTTCCCCATATGGGTCTTGTTGGGCTCTCGGCGCCACACGGCCGGGCCCGTTTAGATCCTTTTGTCTTTTATGCTTGCTCATCAGTAAGCTTGAGCTACTAATGCCGCTTAATCTGTCCCTTCATTTGTCGGTCCCTCGAGTCCGTCAGGCTAGGCGAAGGCCCATCAATTGGTGAGTTAGTATAGCTTCATCAGAATATTTCTGGGGATTTTCATCAGTCAGTGGACTGCAGTTCTTCATCAGTACTGCCGTCTGAATGACGACAATACCGGACATCAGCTTGGCCGGGGAGGGCTTCAGCCGGGTGGTAGCTTTAATGACATATCTTCCGTAATCCTGATTTTGTAGGAATCTCCGGGATCTTTATCTCTCACTTAATCTTCCATTATGTCTCATCTCCATTCTCTATTATATTTTAGGTGTCAACAAATGCCCCCCACTTGCAGGTAGCGGGAGTGCAGAATAAATGACACGGTACTTGCAGGTGTGGATATCATTCAACATCTGAGCCCCTTCTCAGTTTGCTATTATTTGGCATCTTTCATTTCTGGCTTGGAAATTTCAATTTCATTCAGTCCCTTTGGTCCGGATGCTCTTGGCACGGATTTCTGGGCTTGTAGCTTCTCGGCGCAACCACCGATAGGGGTTCTCGGCGGCTCCTCTCTCGGCCTGGGGTTCTCGACGGCACTTCTCGGCGCGCCCTTTGGCTCTCGGCCTGGGGTTCTCGGCGACAGCCTCTCGGCACGCATTCCGGCCGAAGGGAGCTCTCGACCTGGGGTTCTCGACGCGCTTTTGACCGCGCCGAGATCCTCTTCGCTGGGGCTTCTATTTAAGGCGCCGAAAGCCTCTTTCTTCTCATTTTCTACAGCCTCTTCTCTCTCTTCAGTCTATTTTCCCTTTCTCGGCGGTGGCGGCGAGCTCCTCCCCTCCGGCCGTCCAGCCTTCTCCCGTCCCATTAGATTTCGCCCCGGGTAGGACGCTCTTCGGGGATTTAATCCCCTTTTGCTTCGGGATCACCCCCTCTTGGTTGGTGACTCCCTATTCTCCTTGGGCAGACCCCGAATAAGGGGAGATGCTGCCGAAATTTTCAAGGGCTTCATATTACAATCCTTATGAGACTGCCTCTTGTATTAGGTCTTTTACTTAACATTTCTTTTTCCTGACTGCAGATACTGCAATGGCTTCCGGCTCTGCTGCTGCATCCTCTGGAGATGTCGGGGCCAGCTCGTCAGCCCAGCCAGATATATCACGGGCCACAGTAAACTGGCTAAATGTGCACAGTCTAGACTTCGGATACGACAAAATCGCTTCCGTTGATGAATCGTCCGATTCTGATACCGACACGGTGTCAACATCCCGGGTATACTCCACTGCCATGGAAACATGCTTCAGACGGGGCACTGATTATCGCCCGGATTTCCCGAAGGACAAACACTTGATGCCGTTTATCCGGACTTTCACCGTGGGTGGAATGCGGAACTACCGAATAGCTCGTACAGTTGAAGCCGCAATTCTGGTCGAGAGAGACAGCCTGAAAGATTCAGTGTATCGTGGAAAGGCTATATATCTTCCCGGGGAGAAGCGTGACTGGGATGCAGTCCTTGGCATATCGGAGCTGGAGCCGGAAAAGAAAATGCTGACCCGGGCCCCGGAGTTCACACCTGCTCGGTGGGATAATGCCAGTGGCCGAGTCAATAGGGAGAAGCCCGGCTATGGTCTCTTCCTGGCGCCAGTAAAGTGGGGGTACCGCGAAGAGCCTTTTGTGCTGAATTGTTCGGCCATTCAGTTCAAGTATCATTTGGCCGCTGGTTGGTTTGGAGATACCAAGATCACTGACGCCCACCTATTTCGAGTAGGAGCAGTGGAATTTACTGAGTTTGTTCTGAAGGAATATGCCCCTCTGCTGATCAGAGCCGGGGTATATCATAGTGTCTTTGCTTCCAGATTTCGATATCCCATATCCCGAGGGTTATGCTGTGGGATGTTCGAAGTCTTCTGCCCCTTATTCAACATATTTTATACAGCAGAGGGTGAGACATCTCTTGACCTCTGGAGTCTGTCACAGCTTTCCGGACTGCCTATTGATGGCGAGCCGTATGAAGAAGTCTGCTTGGCAGATTCTGAGAAGGATAGCTCCGATGGTGAAGGCAAGTATTCCCTCGGATTCTCATACCGGTATCTGATGAAGGCATATCGCTCCATCTGTCTGGCGTACAGTAGAGGGTCCTCCAAAGGCTATCATCCCCGAGAGAAAGGCAGCAAGCTGAGGGTACGGATAGGGCAGTGGATTCAATATTTCTTTGACGGCCCCTTGAAACATGCAGACTTCCCTTCCATGGGCCCGACGGCCAGCAAGCAGATAAGGACTCCTCGCTATAAGTCAGAGCTGCCATCTTCATTGCGCCGTGCAGGCAGAGGTGGTCCCAACCCAGCAGGTGTAGACCCCATCACACATTGCGCGGCTTACTTCACATTCTGGCTGTGCACTTTCGCTCTCCCTCAAGGGGACGAGACAATCATCCGGCCAGAAGCTATATACCCGGCCTGTCAGATGGCCTGGGGAATGAGGCTGTCGCTCTGCCCGGTGGCCTTGTGTTTAATCTACAAATCTTTGGGAGATTTGTACAAGCATCGGACTCCCCGTTCTTTGAGGACTGTGGGTCCTTTTCATTTTTTCAATGCCTGGGTCTGCAGTCTATTTCCTGAGTTGGCTCCCAGAACTTTGCAGGCAGATACGGTACTGCCCAGAATGATTGAGTTTGCCAGTGCTGAACCTGGTCCTTTCTATGATCAGCTGTTCAAAATAAGGGGTCGACTGATAAAGGTGCCGGTGGATGCCCCTGGCAGCATTCATTTCTGGAGCTTGGCGGCAGGTTCAGCTCCTTTGATTCATTCTCAGAGAGAGTGCAAGCTGGAAGAGGTAGAGACCTATGTCCATCCTGTCTCAGGGCTTAATACTGCTCGCTCTATTCTGGAGCCGGAGCTGGTCAGATGGGCCATGGCCATTCGGCCTAGTGTCTTAGTTTTCAGAAAGGGTGGTCTGCTTCTTCTGGAACCATACTATCCATTCCGCTTTGGGCGGAACTTTGGTTACGACCAGCATATCCCTACATCAGTCGCTCAATTTCCCCTGGATAGCCGGGCTAAGCATGGGTCCGCCATTGTCGGCGATGGCCGGTTGTGGTGGGATTTCTATCATCGCCAGGATGGCGCAGTCTTCAGAGTTCCCACCGTTTCCAACCGTGTACCCCGGGTAACATCAGAATACATCAAATGGTGGAACATTCGAACCAGCTTTTACAGGGATAGTAGAGGTGCATTCTGGGACGTGGCCGAGCGTTCCTTTTTGAAACAACAGCCCGGACCAGTGTTTGACATCCCCGAGGCCCACCTGAAGAGGCTTTATTCACAGCACCAGAGGGAGGCGGAGAAATATCTGGCCCAGCGTCGGGCTTTGAAGGAAACAGATTCCGACCCGCCTGCTCCTGTCTTTGCTGCTATCAACGAGGACACTTTCATGCAGAGCTTGAAACATCTGTGCCGTGTGGGGGACGCTCGTTTGGAGGCGCAACAATACCCATTTCCTGTTGAAGAGCCGCTCCCGGCAGTAGTCCCTTGGAGGGGTCCGACAGATAGATTTCATCCATATAGGACGTTTGTGCGTAGGGAGGACAGGACTCAGACGTACTACAAGCAAACGTCTTGGCTGTTCATTCTGCTGAACTTACATGGGTTGTCTGCGGAAAGCCCGCTAGCCGGCATCTTGAATAAGCCGCTGTTCATCTCCTTTCATTATGTCGACGGTTGGGGCATGGACCACCTTGACTTATTTCGATGCCTTGACTCACGTGGTCATAGTGATCTAGCAGCTTTAGTGGAGAAATGCCAGATATTTGGTGATGTCTGCTGGCTTATCAAGGAGGCTGCTTCCCGCTCCAAGGAGGTAGCTTATCTGTACTGGCCGCTCTCTGTCTTTTATGATGGCCCAGCAGGTATGATCTTTTCTTTTCTGACTGTAGTGCTTTCTGATAAATATTTAAGCTCTGCATTCACTGACCTCATTGCTTCTCTGCCGTCTTCAACAGACAGGCCGGATATAAAGCGCCAGGGGCTATACAGAAAGATCATTGCGCAGGCTGAGAAGCCTACTTATTTTGAAGTCCCTGCAGCAGCACCGACTACCACTCCCCTGCCTCCTGGCAAGAAGAGAAAGGTTTCTGCAGTCAAGGCTGTAGTCGGGAAGGCCAGGAAGGCCAAGAAGGCTCATGCTCAGCAGTCGGCTTCGGTAGCGATGGACACTGGGACCCCTCTCCCTGATATTCCCTCATTTGATGAGTTCGAATCTCAAAGGGAGGCTGCTCAGACATCTGTTCAGGGTAACATCAATAGCCTGCAGTTGCATTCTTCATCCTCTTTTGCTGGATTTCAAAGAAGTCCTTGAATCTGACCCCTCCCTTTTGCACAGCCCAAGAGCCAGTTGTGGCATCTTCTGTGGTGGAGACCAGGCTGCCTTCTCCCACGCCGGCTAGTGAGGCGGAGGGTAAGCATGCCCTTTTCATCTTTTTCTGCATATTTCAATTACTTTTCATTGTCCCTCTCACAAGCTTTTCCCTATAGTGACGGTCGGGGAGGAGACTGAAATCACGGGAGAGGCTGGCGATATCACTCAGCCACAGGAGGGTCATAAGACCCAGACGAAACGGGGCCTCATCCCTGTGAGGCGTATAGTTACCCGGTCTTCTTCCAGGCAGACGTTAGAAATGGCGGTCCCACCCGTGGATAGTGTAGAAATCTCTTCTAGTAGCTCCGCGACCGCTTCTGAGGCAGATGGAGAGGAAGCAGGTTTCAGCGAGAGCGAGACGGAGGGTGTTTCCAAATCAGAGGCCCCATCCGCATGCACCGCCATTGTTCCATTATTCACCCCCTCCAAGTTGCTGGTGCCATCTCCTGAGGAGGAATTACAAGAAGAGTTCGCCGGCTTAGATACCGAGGCAGATATAACTCCTCCTTTTGTTGCTTCAGCAGCGGGACTTTCTCCTCCTCTGCACTCCTTTGAGGACATTGACATTATATTAGAAGTGAGTCTCTTTTCTTCTCCTCATTGTTTCCCATTTTTATCTGCTGCTTGATGCTGTATTGATCTGTTCACAGGAATCCCCTGTTGCTAGCCCGGTGATGACTGCAGCCTTTGAAGCCACTCTGTCTGACGCCTTGGCCATTGTTCCTGCTTCGACAGTAGCCTGGGCAGGCGTTCCTGAGATAATCCGCCCTGTGCCGGTGAGGGTGCAGTCCTCTACGGACTTAGCATTGTTGGACTTGAGGACTTCGGGGGAAAGCCCGGCTCTCATCAGGGTTCTGGATTTCAGAGCTGAGATGGACCCAATTAGGGGTTCCGCCTTTATACCGGCCGCAGTGCTGACCATTGCGCCTGAATCGGCAATTCCCATAACATCAATCATGGAGAGTGAACCCTTGCCTCTCCGGGCTGTGACCCCTGCAGCCTTGACATTGAAGGAACTGGCTGTTGCAGCGGGGGTGGAAGAAGGAGAGATAACCGTTACAGAAATTGGAGTATTGTCTATAACTGCCCCGGAATCTATCTCCATACTTTCGGAATCTGAGGAGGAGGTACCCTGCGAAGAGGGTGTTGAAGGTGCGGGTATTGCATTAGAGACCCAGGAAGCAACCATTCCGGCACTTACTGGAGTTACCCCCGCGAGCATCCAAACAGTGACCCTCGAGGAGATGGAGGTGGAAGGTCCCTCGGCTTCGTCAGAGGTTGTGGAGAGAGCTCAGTTGGCACATTCGACAGACCTCCCTTCTTCTTCTTCTCAGCCAGATATCACCCTATGGACAGACATTGACAGTGAAGTAACCTTTGAAGTGGCTCCACTTCCCTTGCCTGGCTTTACTTCGCCTGAGAGTTTTGTCTGGCAACATCTAGACATGTTGCGCCAGCTAGTGGAATCCCAGCCCGGACTAACTTATCCGCAGTTGAAGGAGATAGCCGAGCGTTTCACTCCGGTTTACAGGCAATGGGTTGTCCTCTAGAAATATGGACCCAGCGGGTTCTGTTGTTGTTGAAATTTGTACATCGCCGGGATTTCTTGGCACACATTATGTCTGACAGACTGGCGGCTTTAAAGTTGCAAAGGATGGACTGCAAATCTGAGCTAGAAAAGATGAACTTTATTCTTCAGGAGCGACAGTGTCAACTGCAGTCTCTGGCGCAGCGGGAGCAGTTTGTGCGCGGCCGAATAGCCATTCTGGAGGCTGAACTGTCTGGTCTCCGAGCTGAGCTGCCGCAGATAACAACTTCCCGGCCGCAGCTCGAGGAAGAAGCAGCTCTATTGGAGGGGCAGGTGGCATCCTTTCGGGACGAGTCTGTTCGACTGCAGGAGGAGGAAGCTCGACTTCATGAACTAGGGGCCGCCCCTTATGTGGGTCTTCTGGCCTTTGAAGACATCTTCCGGCGGCCATGAATCATTTCTTTTCTTTTTTCTTTTGTCTTCTATTGCGATACAATGTCTCTTCGGGGACCTTCTATGTACTCCCTTTTTTAATGAAAAGGACTCTTTGGCTCTATATGTATCCATCCCCCTTTTTTTTGCATGCGGTTTTATCACTGTGGGAAGTGGGGTAGTGGTTTTAGCAGTCCTTCATGCGAATGACTCGTACTAGGCAGGAGAGCGTCCACCCCTTCATAGAAAGGATGGGGGACTCGCTCCACCGCGTGACGGCATCCGAGGAAGTGCTTAAACCGAATTCTGCTGGTAGCAGCAAACGTCCTCCTTGGCCATATGTGCTGCGGGGGAGACAACTTGCAGGAATATGAATAAAGAAGTTCCATCAGAGTAGACGTAAGGTCTAGACTGGGCAGAGGTTATAGTAGGCGGGACATTTAAAGGGTGTATAATTTTCATCAGGACAGATGTAGGGTATGAACTGGATAGGATTTCATCATTGATCGGGCGAGGTGCCGATCGATCAATAGCTGGTTCCATCATCGATATCGGGATCATATCGATGCAAGGGAGCTTCATAGGTTTCATCAGAATAGACGAAAGGTCCAAACTGGCAGGATTTCATCATTGATCGGGCGAGGTGCCGATCGATCAATAGTTGATTTCATCATCGATATTGGGTTTATATCGACGCAAAGAAAGTGTTATAAGTTTCATCAGAATAGACGAAAGGTCTAAACTGGCAGGGTTTCATCATTGATCGGGCGAGGTGCCGGTCGATCAATAGTTGGTTTCATCATCGATATTGGGTTTATATCGATGCAAAGAGTCTCATAGGTCTCATCAGTATAGATGTAAGGTCTAAACCGAACAGAGGATTTCATCATTGATCGGGTGAGGTGCCGGTCGATCAACGGTGGGACGTATGTAAGAGTGTAGGTCTTGTCAGGACAGACGTAAGGTCTATTCCAGCAGGTTTTATGGCGGGTGGGACCTTGCCAAGAAATATGTAGGTTTCATCAGGACAGACGTGAGGTCTGAGCTGGACAGGCTTTATCAGAATGGTAATGGGTTTGATTGTCGGTGGGACATTTGAAAGAGGGTATGTAGATTTCATCAGAGTGAACGTAAGGTCTACCCCGGAAAGGCTTTATCATCAGTGGGGCATATAGCCAGATGACCGACGGAAGGCTTCATCAGTGAAGGGGAGGTGAAGGCAACGTGCCGGTTGGCATGGAACTTCTGAATTACCACATTACTGACCCAAGCGCCCTTTCGCGTTTTCGCCGGGGCCAGCCCCCTCTTGCTTTTGCCCACGCGTCCTTTCGGATTTTCACGTGGCGGGGTACCCGATTTTGCCTGTAGTGCCCTTTCGGGTTTTCACCACAGCTGGGTTTTTGGGCCATTTTTGCACTTGTCCAGAATGCCTGAACAAGTCTGGCGGGGTATCTCTATTTTCAACCCCATTTTTATATATATACCTTTTTTTGTCGTTTTCTTTCTCTTTTCATTTTTCATTGTCTTTTCTGGGACCATAACTTTCATCATATGGATCATGGCGCCATATGTTTATTGTGGACACACGATCATTGATGTGGGTGTCAACATCAATGTAAAGGGAAGTAGGGTTTCATGATCTATTCAGGCGAAAGGTCTGAATTGATTTAGAGGATATAAATAGCAGCTCGGGCATGGGGCCGTTTGCTGAGAATGTGAGTTTCATCGTTAATGTGGGGTTGACATTAACGTAAAGGAATAAAGTTTCATGGTCTATCCAGACAGAAGGTCTGAATTGATTCGAAGGGTTGTGTCGTGTTTTGTCAGAGCGGACGGAAAGCCCCCCCTGGATGGATTTTAGCGTCGATCAGGCAACGCACCAGCCGACCGATAGTAGGTCTCATCATTGGTATTGGGTTCATATCAATGCAAGGATTTCATAGGTTTCATCGGGATAGACGTAGGGTCTAGCCCAGACAGGTTTCATCGTTGATCGGGCAGTGTGCCAGTCGATCGGCAGCGAGTTTCATCATCGGTATTGGGTTTATACCAATGCAAGGATTTCATAGGTTCCATCGGGATAGACGTAGGGTCTAGCCCGGACAGGTTTCATCACTGATCGGGCAGTGTGCCAGTCGATTGGCAGCAAGCTTCATCATCGGTATTGGGTTTATACCAATGCAAGGATTTCATAGGTTTCATTGGGATAGACGTAGGGTCTAGCCCGGACAGGTTTCATCGCTGATCGGGCAGTGTGCCAGTCGATCAGCAGCGAGTTTCATCATCGGTATTGGGTTTATACCAATGCAAGGATTTCATAGGTTTCATCGGGATAGACGTAGGGTCTAGCCCGGACAGGTTTCATCGCTGATCGGGCAGTGTGCCAGTCGATCGGCAGCGAGTTTCATCATCGGTATTGGGTTTATACCAATGCAAGGATTTCATAGGTTTCATCGGGATAGACGTAGGGTCTAGCCCGGACAAGCTTCATCGCTGATCGGGCAGTGTGCCAGTCGATCGGCAGCGAGTTTCATCATCGGTATTGGGTTTATACCAATGCAAGGATTTCATAGGTTTCATCGGGATAGACGTAGGGTCTAGCCCGGACAGGCTTCATCGCTGATCGGGCAGTGTGCCAATCAACCAGCAGCAGGTTTCATCACGGCGGGACGTAAAGAGATATGCAGATCTAGTCAGAACAGACGTAAGGTCTAAACCGGACCGATTTCTTTGCCGATCGGGCGGCGGGCCCGTCGACCAAAGGTGGGTTTCATCATCGGTATTGGGTTTATACCAATGCAAAGGAATTCATAGGTTTCATCAGGATAGACGTAAGGTCTAAACTGGACATGTCTTATCATTGATCGGGCGGGGTGCCGGTCGATTAACGGTGAGTTTCACCATGGTGGTACTTTGGATAGGGTCAATGAGGGTCTCATCAGTATAGACGTAGGGTCTATACTGAGTGGGTTTAATCGTTGCTCGGGCAAGGTGCCGGCCGCCCGATGAGGAGTTTATGGTGGGAGACGAGGCTTTCTTTGGGTTACCATATTAACGACTCAAGTGCCCTTTCGGGTTTTCACCGGAGCCAGCCCCCTCTTACTTTTGCCCACGCACCCTTTCGAGTTTTCACGTGGCGGGGTACCCGATTTTGCCTGCAATGCCCTTTCGGGTTTTCACCACAGCTGGGTTTTGGCCATTTTTTCCCTTGTCCAGAATGCCTGAACAAGCCTGGCGGGATATCTCTATTTTTAACCCCATTTTGTCTTTTCTTTTTCTTCTTCCCTTTTTATTTTTTTCTTTTCTTCTCTCTCTCTTTTTTTTTTTAGAGAGTGACAGGTCAGAGTGTTATTATACCACGATAAGGGGTGGCTTGGCTAGGGTTGAGTGCCGCTAGATCAAGGAAGGGTAGCTCGGCTAGGGCGGAGTGCCGTTAAACCAAGAAAAAGGTAGCTTGGCCAGGGCGATGTGCCGCCAAACCAAGAAAAGAGGGTAGCTCGGTTAGGGCGGAGTGCTGTTAAACCAAGTAAAAGGTAGCTTGGCCAGGGCGGCGTGCTGCCAGACCAAGAAAGAGGGTAGCTTGGCTAGGGCGGAGTGCCACTAAACCAAGGAAGAGTAGCTCGGTTAGGGCGGAGTGCCGTTAAACCAAGAAAAAGTTAGCTTGGCCAGGGCGGTGTGCTGCTAGACCAAGGAAGAGTAGCTCGGTTAGGGCGGAGTGCCGTTAAACCAAGAAAAAGGTAGCTTGGCCAGGGCGGTGTGCCGCCAGACCAAGAAAAGAGGGTAGCTCGGCTAGGGCGGAGTGCCGTTAAACCAAGAAAAAGGTAGCTTGGCCAGGGCGGAGTGCCGTTAAACCAAGAAAAAGGTAGCTCGGTTGGGGCGGAGTGCCGTTAAACCAAGAAAAAGGTAGCTTGGCCAGGGCGGAGTGCCGTTAAACCAAGAAAAAGGTAGCTCGGTTAGGGCAGAGTGCCGTTAAACCAAGAAAAAGGTAGCTTGGCCAGGGCGGTGTGCCGCTAGACCAAGGAAGAGTAGCTTGGTTAGGGCAGAGTGCCGTTAAACCAAGAAAAAGGTAGCTTGGTTAGGGCGGAGTGCCGTTAAACCATGAAAAAGGTAGCTTGGCCAGGGCGGTGTGCCGCTAGACCAAGGAAGAGTAGCTTGGTTAGGGCGGAGTGCCGTTAAACCAAGAAAAAGGTAGCTTGGCCAGGGCGGTGTGCCGCTAGACCAAGGAAGAGTAGCTCGGTTAGGGTGGAGTGCCGCTAAACCAAGGAAGGTAGCTCGGTTAGGGCGGAGTGCCGTTAAACCAAGAAAAAGGTAGCTTGGCCAGGGCGGTGTGCTGCTAGACCAAGGAAGAGTAGCTTGGTTAGGGCGGAGTGCCGTTAAACCAAGAAAAAGGTAGCTTGGTTAGGGCGGAGTGCCGCTAAACCAAGGAAAGAGGGTAGCTCGGTTAGGGCGGAGTGCCGCTAAACCAGGGAAGGATGGTAGCTTGGTTGGGGCGGAGTGCCGCTAAACCAAGCAAGAGGTAGCTTGGCTAGGGCGGAGCGCCGCTAAACCAAGGAGGAGTAGCTTTTGTCCGATTACTTGGGGAATGTTGGTTGTGTAGCATGATATAGCTTTAGGTGTCTACCGTTGAGTGGCGAGGATCGGATTTCCCCTTGATGGTTAACAACCATGTAGGCCCCTCCTTCGTAGACCCTCTGTATCACATAAGGGCCCTCCCAATTAGCATTTAGCTTTCCTTTTGGGTTGGACGCCATGACTTCTTTTTTCTTGACCATGACGAGGTCACCTTTCTTAAATTCTCATCCTTTTACGAGTTTGTTGAATGCAGTGGCCATGCGGGCCTGATACATTTGGATATTCTTCTGAGCTTGGAGGCGCTTTCCTTCCAATTCAGCCAATTCTTCTAACCTTCTTTCAGCATTGGTTTGTTCGCCACGGGCTAGGTCATATTGGACTGCCACTCTGAGTGACGGGACTTCCAGCTCTAGTGGAACCACTGCCTCCGAGCCGTATACCAATGAGTATGGTGAGCACCCTGTAGGTGTCTTGAAGACGGTGCGGTATGCCCACAGAGCTTCATACATTTTCTCTTCCCAGTCCTTTTTATTAGAACCAACGACCTTGGCCAGCAAGGTGCAGAGAGTCTTGTTAAAAGCTTCTGCCAATCCGTTTGCCTGCGGATTGTAAGGAGTGGAAGTCCTCCATTCGATCTTATACTTTTCGGCAAGCCGATAGACTTTCTGATTTCTGAAATGACTTCCATTGTCAGATATTATTCGGCTGGGGATCCCGAACCGGAAGATGATGTTATGCTTGATGAATCTGGCGACCAGTTCACCAGTCACTTCTCTTAATACTATAGCCTCCGCCCATCTGGAGAAGTAATCTGTTATGGCTAGTATGTACTTATGTCCGGCCGAGGAAGTCGGTAGTGGCCCGACTACATCAGTTCCCCATTGCGCAAACGGCCAACTGGGAACTGTAGGATGCAGAGTCGTAGGAGGCCTTCGAGGCACAGTAGCATGCTCCTGGCATTTCTGGCATGCTTTTGCAAATTTACAGCAGTCTTCGAACATGGTGGGCCAATAGTAGCCCAGCTTCTTGATTTCTATCTTCATCTTGGGACCGGCCTGGTGGGCACCAGCTGTCCCAGCATGTACTTCTTTCATCGCTTGCCAAGCTTCCTCAGTGGATAGACAGCAGAGTAGAATCTTCTTGCGTGCATCTGCCATTATTCGAAACAGAGTCCCATTTCTGAATTCATAGGAATCTTTGATTCTCAGAAGTTTCATCTTCTCTTCTCTTTTCTGGGGTAGCTGTTGATGCAGGAACCACTGTAGCAAGTGCTGTCTCCAGTCAGATGCCTGTTCTGTGCTAACAGTAGCGACTTCTTCTTCTTCGGGGCACCCTTCTAGCATACTGGGAACTTGCCGCCGGTTCATAACAACAATGTTCAGTGTCTCAGTTGGCGGGACTGCTAGTGAGCTGGCTAGCTTTGCCAGTGCATCAGCCTGGGCATTATGTCCACGGCCCACATGCCTGAGCTCAATATGATAGAATTTTGCCATGAGGCTCACAGCCTTTTGGTAATAGGGATTCAGTTCTGGCTTTCGCACTTCGAACTCCCCTTGGATTTGCTTTATCACCAACATCGAATCCCCGAATACCTGAAGCATTTGGATACCCATGTTGAGGCTGATGTGGAGTCCGATTATCAGAGCTTCATATTCGGCTTCATTATTGGTGCAGGGCTTGTTTATAGAACATGAAGTATGCACAACCTCCCCTTCTGGTGATCTCAGCACAATACCAGCTCCGGCCCGCATTCTGGTCTTTCCATCAGAGTCTGCCTCTGTTCTGGATGCTCCATCAAAGAATAACTGCCACATAGCTGACTGAGCCTGGCAGGCTTCGAGCGTCTCATCATCGGGTAATTCAGTCCCTAGCATATCATTTTCCGGCACAGGATGTTCTGCGAAGAAATCAGCCACGGCCTATCCTTTCATCCCCCTCTGGGGTGTATAGGTAATATCGAATTCCATCAGAATTACTGCCCATTTGCCCAACCGGCCCTTCAGTGCTGGCTGAGTCAATATATATTTGAGCGGATCTGCTGCAGATATCAATTTGACTTCATGTGACAACATATAGTGTCGGAGTTTCTTGACGGCAAAGACTAGTGCCAAGCATGTCTTTTCTATGTAGCTGTAGCTCTCTTCAGTTCTGATCAGCCTCCTTGATGTGGCACAGCCCAAAGACCACTAAATATGATGAGATGACCCTAGGACTTAGACCCGCAAGCATACAAGCGCTCAATGATTCTCACGATGACGATTTTTGCTCACCCGATTCACACGTTCACCCGGTGGGTCCGGGAGATAATGATGAAGGTCCGGGGCGGGACCCAATTATTCTAATGGACTTACAATGCTAGGGCTGACCCCAAATGAGTCTAGGATACCCAACTTTGTGGGCGGCTGGCCCGCAGGGCGGGGGCTTGGTGGCACTCACTCACGGTCCGCGGTGGACACTAACAAACTAGCATGCAAGTTCGAGCCCTCTTCTCACCGCCGACGAGCAATCAAAGCAATACTAAACTAGCAGGAATAAGGCTACTAAGGATAGTATCATAAGCTCACCTGATCGGTGTGAAGACACCGATCCCGATCGGAGACGAGGGCGTGCCGGGAGGCGAGGGTATGCACCCGATCGCCGCGGCGATGTAGCTTGACCTGAAATTGCAAACGGTACAGCACTACTCCTCACGCAGGAGGGGTGATCTTGGGGTGGGGGTTATGCTTAATACATTCAAAACTACCTCCACGTAGGGAGGGGCCTTCAGCCGGCCAAGCGGGGTGGGGAGAGATGCAAAGGAAACCGAGTTTCCGAGCTTCGCCGATTCTGTCAAGCTTCTGTAATTCTGGATAGGGAGTCGATGTTGATGCAGCCAATAAATCCACCGAGCTCAGAATCTGATGAGACTTACGCCAAAAGATTGCTAACCGGGGAGGGGTGCGGCTTGAATTTTTGGATGTCGTTCTGATCTGGGGGCTGACTGCTCCGGTGACTGGAAGATGGATGCAGCTTTGGTCTCTGGCCGAGCTCAGTCTAAAACAACAGGTTGCAGAAGTGGCCACGGTCGCTCCTGAGCTCCAAATCTGGCACCGTTAAACTCGTTGGAATCGTATACGAGTCTACTTTGCAGAAAAACAAACGGGGAAGTCTTCTGATGTCGGAGATGACCTGGATGTCCAGAGAAGTGGACGGTGGTCGGGACAGACTGTGAGGAGGCAGACCGGCATGGTTGTGGTAGAAAATTGGTATCTCTGGTTTTCGGATGCCGAACGGGATTCCGCCTTCTGTTCCTGGACGCTGAAAGGGGGAGGAAGAACTTTGTAGAAGACCCTGAAGGCTGGTTCCTTGAAGGTTCGTCGTGGAAGAGTCTTCTCTGCCGCTCTGGCTTCTGGTCTGAGAAGTTCTGCACAGTCGGAGAAGAATGGTGGTTGCGGACAGCACCGAGCTCGGATGCCGACGAAACCGCCTCGCCTTGAAAGCTGACTTGAAGAAAAATCTAGAAATGTAGGCCTCGCCTCCTGAGTCGTTGAGGGATGACCGTGGCCTCCTCTGCAAGTGCTGTAATCCTGCTTCCTGAAACAGGGCGGGAATGAAGGGAAGATGAAGTGGTGGGGAAGGGAATGGCCAAGAGAGAAAGTGGTGGAAGGTGGTTCTACTGGCTATGGGAGGAAGATGAGTGGTGTTTGAGGGGTATTGGAGGCTATGGAGATGGAGGTGGGGGGGGGGGGCGAAGTGGGGCTGAAGAGAATATGGTCTGCTAGTGAAGGTGGTGGAGGATGAGGGTGCACAAGAGAGAGGGGTGAGAGGGAGATGGTGGGGGCGAACTTGGTTCAAGGGAGGGGGTTGAGGGGCGGTCAAGGCAAGGGAGGGAAGGTTCAAATTTGAAATGGGTCTAGGGAGGGGTGGGATTTGTGTGGGGAAGTGGTGGATTGTGTTGGGAGGTGGAGGATTTGCTTTGGGACAAAGAGATGGGAGTAAATGAGGGGCTTGGGGAAGTGGAGGGTCTTAATGGAGGTGGGTGAGGTAGTGGAGGTGGTTGGGGTTGGAGTAAGTGAGGGGGGGGGGGAGGAGGAGAGAGGGTGGGGGCGAACTCCCCTTGGGAGAGAGAGAGAGTGAGAGAGAGAGTGAGGGAAAGAGAGTAAGAGAGAGAGATTTAAGAGGTAAAAGGAAGTGGTTTTTTTCAATATCCAAAAAGTGAGTACAAGTGGAGAGATGGGGCCTATATATAGGCAACCACTCTTTACATGACCAAAATGTCTCTGACAATAGGACAAAAGACTGAGCATAACCTAGACTCAATCCTATGGGCCCATAACTAAGGAAATAAGGCCCAATTAAGCAAAATAAGGGAAATGGACTACAACCACATGACTCAATAAAGGAAAAGACATAAGATAGGACTCAATAAAAGAAAAATACATAAAATGAACCTGGGAAAATGAAGATAACAAGTGGAGACCATGATCAATCCATATCAAGAGTGTGTAGACGACCAAAGCTAGAGGGAGTGTCGTGAGATGCCCTCATCACTCCTACTCAAGTAGTACAAGGCTTTCTCTTTGCCTTCTTCATTTATCTGTGCCAGCATTGCCCCCAGGGAACAGTGTGTGACCGCGATATACAGTATCAAGGGCCTGCCCTTAACTGGTGCCCCCAGCACTGGAGGGGTCTTGAGATATTCTTTCAGCTTCTCAAAAGCTTCCTGACAGCCATCGTCCCAGAGGAACGATACATCTTTCATCATGAGCTTGTGAAAGGGGTGGCATCTTTTCGATAGATTCGATATAAATCATCGGATGTAGGCCAGACGCCCTTGCAGGGATCTCGACTCGTGCAGATTCCTTGGTGGAGGGAGCTCCTGGATAGCTTTAATCTTGGACGGGTCGATTTCAATGCCCCTATGACGAACAATAAACCCGAGAAATTTTCCACTGGACACGCCGAAGGCGCATTTCATAGGGTTCATTTTGAGCTCATATTTGCGCAACCTCTGGAACACCATCCTCAGGTCTTGCAAATGGTCTTCTCTTCTGCTGGTTTTCACCACCAGATCGTCAATGTAGCACTCTACTTTCTTGAAGAGCAAATCATCAAAGATCTTTGTCATGGCTCTTTGGTAGGTAGCGCCGGCATTCTTGAGACCGAACGGCATCCTTTTGTAGTGGAATATCCCCTTCGGGGTGCGGAATGCAGTGTGCACTCTGTCTTCTTCAGCAATCCAGATCTGGTTGTATCCGGATGACCCATCCATAAATGATAGGGCCTCATGGCCAGTAGTTGCATCGATCATCACCTCAGTGATTGGCACCGGGAAATCATCTTTCGGGCAAGCCTTATTAAGGTCCAGGAAATCAACACATATTCTAATCTGCCCATTCTTCTTCTTTACGGGCACTATATTGGCCAGCCATGTAGTATACTGGTTTTCTTCGACAAAGCCTACATCAATCAACTTGTCAACCTCTTTGTTAATCTGATTTATCAGTTCAGGACGCATTCTCCTGGAAGGCTGCTTCACAGGGTTAGCCTCTGGGTTTATTGCCAATCGATGCTGGGCCACATCAGAACTCAGTCCCGGCATTTCATCATATGTCCATGCCAAGCAGTCTCGAAATTCCTTCAAAAACTGTATATACTGTTCCCTGGTAGCTGGCTCCAGCAGTGCACTGAGGAATGTCGGCCTTGGCTCATCTGCGGTTCCCAGATTTATTTCCACAAGCTCATCGACGGTGGCCTGACCTCCATCTTCGACCTCGGGCGGGGCTTCTTGCAAGTCAATGAAGCCTCCCGGGATATAATCTTCTTCAGTTTCATGATTTTCTGTTTCATCATATTGGTCATCAGCGGGTGCTGGCTCATCATATACGGCCAAAATTGTTGTATTCTACTCAGTGTGCCCCGAGGACGTAACTGGATCAGCAGGAAACTTAAAGACGGAGTCTTCCGCCCTTAGAGGCTCTTCTGGTGCAGACTCCCTTGAGAGATCATCATTCTGTAGAGCCCGGACTTCTTCCAGGATGCGCTCAAACTCCAAGCATTCCCTCAGCTCTTTGGCTGCTTGGTCTTCATCCGGGGTTCCCGTGTCAAACTTTGCTTCAGCATGGAACAGATCTTCTTTGGAAGGTAGGTCTTCCCAGCACCAATCTTTCTTTGTTTCATCAGACGTTCCCGTCCCTGGTTGATTGTATGGGGCTTCATTGTCTGTTATGGACTGATAAATGATTTCTTCATCTTCCGAAGGGTACGGGTCGTAGCCCACCCCAGGGGAATCTTCATGCTGGTAGAAGGTAGAGATGACATCCACCTCGGCCTCATAGTATTCTTGTAAAGTATAGCCCAGTCCCGGGTGCTGTGTGATCTTCCTCAATTCTTTATTATCTCGAGGCGGATCCCATAACTCCTTGAATGCCTTCTTCTGGGCGGCAGACTGTAGCGATGGCATCTGCATCTTAGAGAACATCTGCGAATCGGGTAGTATAGTCCAAGCCCGTAATCGGCACCATCTGGTTTGCAGCCTCTTCAGGGACCATGCAGTCTTGATCATCTTCCTCGACTGACTCCCCAGTGTAGAATATGGTAGGAGGTTCGCAGAAGCGAGGGACTTTCATAGTCTTCAGCGGTAGCACTGTTTGGTACTCAAGGCTGATGATGGGTTTAAATAAACCCTGCGGCACCTCCACTTGTGTGTACTTTTCTTTCATTTCTTCATTGATAGCATCTGGGTGAATGTTAGGAGGGGTGATCCGAGTAAAGTCACCGGCATAAGAGATGTGAGCTACCTCATGCTTTTTAATATAGCCCTTTGGTGGCGGTGGAGACCAATCTCTTGCCTTCGTCGCCGGCTTTTTCTGTCTGACTACAGCCTCTTTCTCTTCACCCTTTCGCGACACCTCCCTGTAATAGGACACATCGAGCATATGGCACTCGAATACTTCGAAGGGATGCAGATCCGCAAACACCCTCTCTTCTTTTCCTTCATGGCAGTATTTGATGCACTGATGTAGCGTGGATGGCACTATCTGATATTCATGCAGCCACGGTCTCCCCAGCAGGGCCTTATACGTGGTGTTGGAATCGATCACATAAAATAGTACCACGGTAGTGAGGTCGCCCAATGTGAGGTTGAAATCAGCCACCCCAAGAGGTGTTTCACATTTCTGGTTGAACCCTGCAATTTTCATATCTCTGACCCTGGTAAGCTGCAGATCAAAGTAATATTTCTGATAGATGCGGTATGGGAGGATGTTTACAGCAGCCCCGGGATCTATCAGTATCCTGCTCAACGGCTGACAGTTCAAGGAACCCTTCATATACAGCGGCCTATTATGACCGGAATTCGGGATTAGCATATCATCTTCCGTGAATGTGATCGATGGCCCAGAATTCACTTCTGTTAAGAGTGCTTCATATTGTGCCGGCGACTGCAAGGCATCCACAATTGCTTGGCGGGCTTCTTCACTCAGAGAGAGGATTTCCCAGATGGAGAACCTGGTAGGGAGCTTCTTCAGCATCTTCATGATTCGACTGCCTACCCGGACATTAGACAGTCTCATTTCTTCTACCCATCGGGGTCTTGGAGGTTCATGTGGTGCTTGTGGCGGTTGCTGCCCAGTCCCAGTTTCATTCTCTTCCCCTGTTTCCTGGGAGGCTTCTTCTGTAGCAACAACCCCTGGCTTTGCTAGAGGATCACTTCCTTCATTTTCTTCACGCTGCTTCTGCTTCCTAACTGCAGTCTGCTGGCATTTATTGCTTTTAGCTGGAGCAGTGTGAGCCAATTGCTCATTCTCCAAACTGGACAAGAATTCTAGGAACGAAGGAGCTTCTTCTTTCTCTTGGTACAAGCTGGCAGGGGGGGAACCTGGACACCTCGTACCTCTGGTTCTGGGATCTGGTAGGGTTGCTCCCCTCTGAATATAATGTTATGATTAGCTGGTGGTGGGCACCCCCATCTTTTCCCAGAACGTGTTGCATGGGCTGAGGTAGAGGCCTCAACATGGTTGGCTTCTAGCGGGGCATTTGATGCTTCAGCCTCATCATCCTCCCCGGGCAAGGAAAAGAGCACTGACAGGGTGTTACATTGTACTATCGTGACTTTCTTTCCCTTTTTGGACCTGGGCCGTCTCTTCTTCTTCTGGGAATTTGGCTTTGCCAGCTCCTGCCCCCAGAAGGGCTCAGTCTCATCTTTTCTTTGTTCTGCCTCTGGCTGCTCTCCAATTTTCAATTCTTCGAGCTGCTCCCAGAGTATACAGTCTTTTACCAGCTGGTGTTTGGGCTTTTTCTGCTCATATTCATCGAGCTCATTGATATACTGCTGTAGACGCCTGGCTGCAGGACTTACTTCTTTATGTGCGGGTAGGGGAGTTTGTCTCCTCCGGTTGTGAGTAGGGATCCGGATGACTGGCCCGGTCTCAGCTGTGCGCCATACTGGCTTTACTGGAGGCGGTTCAGGCCTTGGTGTGACACCTCGAATAATCACCCCGCTGGCGTTGGCTGCGGGAGTTTTCCTTCTATTCCTTATGGGTTTCGTCTGCCATCCCTCCTGATCCTTTAGTGGGGTGAGGAAACAAGCTTCATAGGTATGCCTGGTACATTCCTCAACAGCTTCCTTAGGCAGCTGCTGGTAAACTGAGATCATATTGGCGGCCATTCTCCAAGGTGGAGGCTCATGTGGATGAGGTGGCTTTACCTGATAATCTCCCAGTTGCAGCTCACCCTTTTTAACCATTCCTTTCGTGATGTCTTTGAAGACATAACAATCCTCAATTGCGTGCCCCAGCGCACGGTGAAATGGACAGAACAACGGATCATCTTTCTTTGCCGCATCATCGGGTCTCTTCGGGTCAGGCAATGTTACCTTGTCGAACTTATATGCCCAGTTAAATAGTGCTGCCGTCTTCTCCTTTGGAAAGGAGTAAGCCTTCTTCATCTTGTCTCTTAGAGAGACCTTGTCTTTTCTTTCTGCTGCACGCTCAGGCGGGGGAGCTTCATCTGCCCCCTTCTTCCCTTTCTGCTGCTCGAAGGTTCTAAAATCGACGGTGTTGGCCTCAGAATGTGATGGTCGTCGATCATTAGATTCACCTTTCAGCACATTGGGAACATTGGCGGTTGGACGTTTGTACAAGAACGTCTCAACCTCCGCCACTATATTGTTTAATCGGTCAAATGTTCTGACATCTGCACCGATCATCGTTTCTAGCACCTCTCTCCTGAGACTCTGTTTACATATCTGCACTGCATCTTCTTGATGGGGGGGTCTTTTGCATCTCATGGCTAAGTTCCGCCATCTTTTGATGTAGTCCAGTGCAGTTTCATCTTGCTTCTCCCTGGTTGCATATAGCTCTACTATTGTGATTTCTCTTTCAGTGACATGAAATTTGTCGCGGAATTTTCTCTGCATATCAGGCCAATCAACCACCGATCCGACTGGCAGGCTTGAATACCATTCAAAGGCTAACCCAGTGAGGGACGAGCCAAAGAACTTAAGCAGATAAGCTTCGTCGACTGCCAGGTCGCCCATGATTGTGGTGTAGTAAGCTATGTGCTCTCTGGGGGAGCCCTGGCCATTAAATTTCTCAAACTTAGGAGGCTTACTGACGCCTGGAGGTAGTCTCTTAGCAGCATATTTGGGAGGATATGGCACCTTGTACACATCATAGGTACTAACATCATCGCCAGTCTTCTCAGACAGCTTCATCTCCACAATTCTTTCAATCATCAGCTTGTGGGCTACGGCTGGATCTATGTCTTCTGGGAAGAAGTGAGCTTGTTGCTGACTATGAGGGGTTGTCATCACAGTGGCACGCAAGGTGGGCGCGGTAGGCTATGTCTGGGACGCAGAGGGCTGAGCTACTGTTTACTGTGGAACAAGTTGGCTCGGCGCTTTGCCCTTATCAGCCAGGAGAGGATTAGCTGGGATAGCCGTCTCTGTTGAGCTGGAAGTATGCCCGACATGCTCGGCTTGCTTGGAGACCGGTGTAGCTTCATGTCTCTCATTGAGCTGTCTTCTGAGAGCATTGATCTCCTGCTGGTATCTTCTGAACATCATCTGGATCATGGGGTCTAGGGTGGACGGGATCTGTACATCTTCTGAAGTCCCTTCAGCATCATCAATGAAGGGATTATCTCCCTCTTCCGCTGTCACCACATTGACCATCATAGTGGTGATCTTGCAGGCTTCACCATTAGTCTTCATTTTATCTTTTGCCGCCTGGCCTCTTCTTGTGACAGGCCCGGGTCTGGTTGCCAGCCTGACTAGCTCGTCCAGTTGAGTTGGTAGCATGTCTTGCCTCCTGACAAGTCCAGCCATGTTACAGGTGAAGATCTGCATCTTTCCCTTCTGCCTTTAGACTTTTCTTTTTGCCTGGTCGGGATATTTGAGTCGGTCAAAGACCGATATTCTTTCTTCAGGTTCTTCCCCATACAGGTCTTCTTTCCCATATCCGGCCCTGCGGCCTTCCCCATAATCATTAGAATCGGAGGAGGAGACTTCGAGCATCACTTCTCGAAGGGTTTCTTCCTCTTCTTCATCCACGGTGCCCAGGGAACGGGATAATCTTTGCTGACCGAGGGCAGAATTCCCTAGGTAGTGGAAGTAGTCTTGAGCCACTTGCTTCATCTCTTCTTGATTGTGCCTTTGTGGCTCTGATTGGAGCATCAGTCTTTCCTGGCCTCTTTGCTGATGAGCCAGTCTTGCCACCTGAGCATTCAGATGCGCAGCTTTGGAATATCTAAATATATCAGCCTGTCTGGCACAGGCTCTTGGTCTTCTTGGATTGGTAGCAGCGACTGGTTCGCTTGTTCCCATTCTTTCTTCTTTCTCAAATCTTCTGTCGCCATCCTGGCAGTAGTTGGCAGCAGCATCATAGTTCTTCCTTTGCCATTTTCTGCCCCCAGCCCTGGGATGGGGGACCGAGAGGTCTTGCTTCTGCTCATAGTTTCTGCCCCTCATCCTGGGGTGAACAGTGGTTAGATTTCTTTCTTCATTTTCTTTCTCATCTTTCTTTCCCCAAGCCCTGGGGTAAACAGCAGCATCATCTCTTATGTCTTTTCCTTCTCTTCTTCTGCTTCCTGCCCTGAAGCGGGCAACAGCATCCTCGGTAGCTTTCCCCTCATCTCGAGTTGGGGCCCAGCTCTGAATCTTCTTTGGTCGCCAGACCTGTTTATATCTTGCTGGCTTGGGCGCCAGCGGCTTCCTCTCATCAGTTTCCCCGTTGGCCCTCCTGGTGGTCAGAACTTGGAACTTGTTGTCGATTTGGACGGTCGGGACAATCCTATCCGGCCGGACTTCTCTCGGGCGACCGTTGAGGTTCACCCTAACGTCACCCACCATCATCGTCCTCCAAGAATTTGAGAGACGACGGTCGGCAGCAGCATACCGGCTCCTCCGGTTAGTTCTTTTCTTCATTTGGGCAGCAGCGGGGACCGTGTCCCTCCTTTGAACCTGGTGAACATAGCAGGCGACGGTTGTCGAGGTCGTCCTCTCTGGTAAGCTACCCTTGTTATCAGCAGTCTTCATCGGGGCACTTGCAGCAGTGTCTTGCTCGTTGTTGTCGACCTGCAGAAGGTCGGTGAAGACGAGGCCCAGGCAGTTGGGCAGTCCGACAGCAGGGGGCATTGACCCGAATGACAGCGGTACCGCCAGGTAACCCTCTCGGACATGCACATCGATCGGTTGTTGGTCGAAGCACACGGACATGAGTCCAGTAGTCATTGTAGCTTCCTGGAAATAAGAAAAGCGCACAGAATCAGAAATTTGAGGGGGGCCCGCTGGGCCTCCTATTTTTGGCGTAGAGATGAAGGGAGACTAAGTCCCACCGGGCGTGCCAGACGTGTGGAACGCGGATTTTTTATTTTTAAATTATTTAAATTTATTATTATTTTTATTTTATTTGGGGAATTCTCTTATTTGTATTTATTGATTATTAGGCGTGCCAGTCACCGGGGTGACAATTTAATTATGCGCTCGATCTGACTTTTAATCAGTCGATTGTGAAGTCCGAGTCGGGACCCGAAGTCCGTCATACCATAAAGGCTATGACGTTAATTACGCCCTTCCTAAGAAGGATAACCCTTGATAAACGCCAAAAATAGGAGGAAGACAGTGGCAAAAAAAAGTAAGATTCAAACGAGAGCGAGGGTTGGTTCATCAGCAAGGCGTTAAATAGCCTGAGTGAAGCAACGATACAACAAATGCGGAACAAATCCGACGGCATGTCCTCATTACCTTGGACTATGCCAGATGGGGATAGGAAACCACCCATGCAGCGGCAGGGTGGGATCTGTAAAAGATCGGGTATATCTAACCCGGAATCCGGATAAGGACCGGTGCAGCATGACACACCCTGTGCAGGCGCGATGTCTTATTAATTTTCCCCTTCGGAAGACCATCGGAGAACATGCAAGGGCAGAACTCCGTGGGCCAACGGGGTTAGGGCGGAATATCATAGCTATCTGATGAAGTATGTACGAATTTCGAAAGCATGTCCCCTTAACTTGGACTATGCCAAGAAAAGATAGGCCATCATCCACGGGAAGCCGGGACGACAACCAAAGGAGAACGGCGCCAGGCCGCGGGGGACATTGCTTGCATTCATATCATCGATTGATGTTCCCTTGGAACCCATCAGAGCACATGTAATGACATGACTCTTTGGGTTCATAAGGCTGCAGAGAAATCCAGATCGGGACTAAGAGATGTAGGGGAGGTCCTCTCCATTACTGTATCTCCTCGGGGCATATGTGAAGGTCTCTGAACATCCTCTGGACAGATGTGTGGAGAGATTAAAAGGATTGGAGGGTGATGGTGTGAAGGTGGACCTTGGCCTGGGTTTTATTGGCCAAAGAAGGAGCCTAGGCGTGGGTTTTATTGGCCAAGGGGGGGTTCTCGGAGTGACTTTTATTGGCCAAGGGGTTCTCGGCGTGGCTTTCATTGGCCAAGGGGGGGTTCTCGGCGCAGGGGTTCTCGGCGCGCTCGTCACCGCGCCGGGAACATGGCGCCGGGAAGCCCCCGGGCCGGGAAGGCTGTATTACGAAGGGGTCTTCTTGGACAGTGAACATGATTGAGGGTTTTATCAACATGCTGAAGGAAAAAAAGGGGGGGGAACCCTCTCGGCCGCATAGCTCTCGGCGTGGCAACGGCCGCGCCGAGAACCATTTACCCAACGCCTGCGCCGGGAAGGTGAAAGGGCTCAAGGCCAGAAAGGGTTTAAGGCTTGATTACGATACTCTGTTCTAGAGATTTCTGGGATTTTTGGCTTGGATTGAGGCAGGATTTGGAGTGCAGAAGGGGATTACATGAAGGTTTCTGCTGGAGGGATACCAAGGGAATTGGAAGGCGAAGTCAGTAGATGAAATAAGACCCTCTCACAACGTCCTGTGAAGATTTTTATCTGTTTTCCGCCAGCCGTCTGAGGAGATCAAGAGATGACTGTCTCTGATCACTTGGACAAGCCCAATGGCATCGAGGAAACAAACCAGCGATGGAGGAACGAAACAACCCTCGGCACTGAAATTCTAGGCCCTAATCATTCAAGAGTCAGAATGGAGGACCCAGGAGTCGAGGTCATCACTTATCAGAACCTCGTGAGGTTGCATTCATCTGCAGATTAAGCACATATCTCATAACTAGCAGCTCAGGGAACCGAGAGATTGATGCATCTAGTTCCTGAACGGCATAAGGGGGGGCCTCGAAGGAAAACTCGAATGTATGTGGGGGATCTGCCATCGAGACAGGAGGGGAGAAGGAAACAGAACCCAATAACCCACTAGATGAGGGTAGGGGCCCTATCTTCATTCCTCTTCGAAGAACAGGCTCATAGAAACGACTCTGAAACCCGAAGCGTCTGGACTATTGGTCATTCAGATAAAAGATATATACATAGAAAGACAGAGGGTAGAGCTTCGGTTGCCTAATATCCGGCACGGCAACTGTGACATTTCATTTCATCTCATTATCATCACTTACATCAATTGCAAGGCTGAAGCCGAGAAACGGACAAAGGGGAGGAACAGAGGCAGGCAAGAAAAGAATTCTCAGTCATCATATGAATAATCAAAGCACGAGGACATAGACTATTACATACGGAGGAAAACAAAAGAAGAAAATAAACATGGGGGAGGGGGGAGGGGGGAGCATTGACTCCACTCCCTCCCCCGAGAAGCCCACCTGGAGCTTTCTTCTTCTCTTTCTCTTCTTCTTTCTTTTCAGCGGGATCTCTCCTGGCTTTTCTATCTCTCTTCTTTTTTCCTCTTCGCTTTCTTTTTCTCTCTGCCGACCCCTTTATCTCGAGAGGAAGGGGGTTTTTATAAGCATAGCACCCCTCCTTCTCGGCAAGGCTCTCTCGGCGCACGGTTGATGAGTTCCCGGCGCGCCTTATTCGGAGGCAGTAGGCTCTCGGCGCCCCTTCCCCATATGGGTCTTGTTGGGCTCTCGGCGCCACACGGCCGAGCCCGTTTAGATCCTTTTTTCTTTTATGCTTGCTCATCAGTAAGCTTGAGCTACTAATGCCGCTTAATCTGTCCCTTCATTTGTCGGTCCCTCGAGTCCGTCAGGCTAGGCGAAGGCCCATCAATTGGTGAGTTAGTATAGCTTCATCAGAATATTTCTGGGGATTTTCATCAGTCAGTGGACTGCAGTTCTTCATCAGTACTGCCGTATGAATGACGACAATACCGGACATCACCTTTGGCCGGGGAGGGCTTCAGCCGGGTGGTAGCTTTAATGACATATCTTCCGTAATCCTGATTTTGTAGGAATCTCCGAGATCTTTATCTCTCACTTGATCTTCCATTATGTCTCATCTCCATTCTCTATTATATTTTAGGTGTCAACATGTGTTCACTATCCCATCTGTTTGTGCCATCGTGTGAGCTCGGCGAGATTGAGTGAATCAAGTGTAAACTTGTTTAGATTAATTTCCTCAATCCTATCAATATTCTATATTCCGCTGTGTGGTAATTGTGTTTTTAATTGGACATAGTTTTTAGTAGAAGGATCTATTCACCCCCCCTCTAGATCCGTGTTCCTGCACTACGGGACCCAACAATTGGTATCAGAGCGATGCTCTGTTGTCCCTAGATCTTGCGATCTAAAGAGTGATCCCAGTGCATTCCACAATCATGAATTTTTCTACTGAACATATATCTATGAACTGTTTGCCAATCTTCACTGGTGTGAATTTTGATTCATGGCTAGGTAAACTGTGTGTGGTGATCAATTCTACTAATCCTAGTCTTTGGAAAATGATTTATCATGGTCCACACACATTACCTCTAGATGAGACCAAGTGGTCTAATCAGGATAAAATGATGCATCATGATAATGTTACTACTTTGAGTTTATTGAAAGCTTCCGTGAATACTAACAAGTATACATTTGTATCTTCTTGTAGGACGGCAAAGGAGCTTATGGACCGGTTGATCAAAGCTCAAGAAAAGGAAAGACAAAAATGTCTCATGACCGATGATGCTGATCAATAAAGTGACAAAAGTGCAGAAGAGGTAAATTCAGATTCTAAAGAATTTACTCTTGATGATCTTGTTGAAGCTTATGATGAGTTGGAAAAATAATATAAGAAAGTCAAGTCAGAAAATAAAAATTGAAAAAGAAATCTAAAAACTTGGTCTATGAAAATGGTTCTTGTGATAAATGTTCTGAGCTTGATAACTTGACTGAAATCTTAGAGCTTGATGTTGAATGTCACAAAGAAACCATTGCTTGTTTGAGAAAAGAGAATGTTGCCCTCAAGAACAAAATCAATCAATTGGAGAAAACTGAAAAAGATCTAAGAAACAAAATGGAGTCAAACTCTATTGATCATGATATTTGCAATGAATTGATTATGAATGATAAACTTATAAATGAAAATAAAAAACTTGAAAAAGGAAATATATTGTTAAAATCTGAAAATGAAGAATTGAAACATCTAAACACAACCATGTCAAAAAAATTACTTGCTTTTGAAAAAGGGAAAAGTTTGGTTATTGATGAATATGACAAGATGTATGTGTTAGAACAAAAGATGGAAAGCTACCAAACCATCAATGCCCAATTGAATGAAAAAGTCATTTCTTGTGACAATGAGATCATTTGCTATGAATTGCACATTTCATCTCTTGAAAAAGAAATTCTTGATCTGAAAGCTTCTTTGTCTAAGTTTGTAAATGGGGAAGAAAATCTGAACAAGATATTGAGAACTAAGGTGAATTTCCAAAGAGAGGGGCTGGGCTATAATCCTGTGAACAAAAAGAATTTTTAAAATAAAGTCTATACATCCTTTGTCCATAGTTCAAAAGTAGTCAGCACATCAAATGAGTCTCCAAATCATGCTCAAACAACAAAGAGATCAAATGAAAATCTGGAAAAGAAACAAAACTTGCATCAAAAGGCTAAAAGTGCTGTTGGTGTCACGATGATTGCTAAGAAACATCATGTTGCACACACACATGCATATACAAAGAAAATCTCATGTTTTTATTGTGGTGAACTTGGTCATATGATGTATGATTACTTTTTGATGAAATCAGAAGATCTAGATGCATGCAAGAAAATGAATGGCGTCACAAAGCCAAGAAAGTTTTTGAACACAAAAAGAACTTTTGATAACTCTTATATTCATGCAAGAAGACCATTTGAAAGATGATGGGGACATCAACGACAGCCCGCTCACATTATGTTTGCATTTACATCCTTTCATATTTGTATGTATACCCTTGTGTTATATGGGTACGCAATTGTAAGTCTTAGTGGGTTTATATGTAAAATTCCAGTTGGCCCAAGCCAGGGGGCCCTCACCCCTTTCCCATTGGTCCACCTAGACCATGTGGGGCTGGTCAACTAGCCTAGGTGGCCTTCTAGATGAGTGGACTAGTCATATGCCACATGGTAGACAAGTGGCTCATTTTGTCCAAGGTAGGCCACCTACCAAGTCAAAATTCCATTCACCCATTAAGCTAGTTAATAGGCCGCCCCCCCCCCCTTTAATATTTAATGTTTTTTTTTGTGTGTTTGTGGCATGCAATCCCAGCCCTTCAATCCTCTTCCCTAGATCTAAGGGTCCACATTGCATTTGATGTAAGTCATATATAATGTTGTATTTTCATGAGAAAATCAATGAAAAATCAGAAAATTTGTGAGTGTTCTTGGAGCTTGGTGCACCCCCTTCCTCTCTCCCCCTGGTTTCCTCTTCCCAAACCAACATATCTAGAGTGTATCCCCCTTCTATCATCCCCTCTCAACCTCCGATGATCGTTTGTGCCGCCACCGCCGCCGTTCGTGCCGCCTTCGAGCCGCCACGGGATCGTCTTTGATCTTTTGTCCTACTGGATAGAGGTGTAGTTCGTGAATTCCTGAAGCCAGCCACGAGCTCAGATCGATTTGAAATTTTGAGGGTTGGTTCCTATCTTCTAGCCCATTCTCCACAAAAAACTCCAGGTTCAAAAGCCACCATTTCATATCTTTACTATTTCGTTCAACTCTCAATCTCAGATCTGTTCTGTCACTGTCTATAGTGACAGTAGCCCTGAGTTCTCCACCTTCGAACACCATTTTGCATTTTTTTAGACCTCCCAATTTAACTGGGTGTTCTGTCCATCGTCCCCTACCACCACAATTTTTCTTAAATTTCTATCATCCTTCTACCTATCTTTAATAATTCATGTTCTACCGGAGCTACAGTACTTTCAGTCAGATCCCAGATCCGACCTTTATCCAGTAAACAAATCACCAAAAATCATAGACACATCCAAACGTGTCCAAACCAATTTTTCTGTCTTCCCAACTCCATTTCCAACAACTTCTCTGAAGAACACAACCCCAGATTCAGACGTGTACCTCACGGTCAAAGGCAATCTATAGTCAAGTTCTCTGCAGGTCTGAGTCTTCGGTTACTGTACAACAGGAGATTGAAAATTCCATAAGTCAAGATCCAAGCAGATCCAGGCCAGATCTTTGGGCCTAGGTTTAAGAGCTTCAAGCTAGCTTTCCAACGGCGCCAGTCTCGTGTCGATCCGACATCGGGGCTGATCGCAGCGCCCATTCTCGCCGGAGCGCGCGCCGAAATACAGAACCGGTAGATTTCCGATCGGGTTTTCCGACCGGTGCCGAACGGAGCCGCCAGGCCTCCGGCCGGCAAACCAGCGTGCCGTCATCCCAAGGAGTGACCCTCCGGGCATCCACCACTACAGCGGTGCCACCGGGTCCCATACGGCCCCTCCGGACAGCACGTGGGCCCCACCGTCACGTGTTCGGGTGTTACCGAATCAACGCGAGAAGCCGCCCGTCAACCCGAATTCGGTCCTCCCGGACCCCATTGTGTAGCCCTTTACCTCCCTGCGTGGAGTGGGCAGCGAGTTGCATTTCTGTAATATCCGTGTATAATTGTTCCGGGAGTACGACTTCGGCCGGGTCCGTCTTCCCCACGCCGAGCGCGTGGAGGTATCGTCTTCGCTCCTACACTTGGCATTTCGCTTATTTCATATATGCTTGTTTATGCCGCTGCTAGAGAGCATGTGTAGGGATATCTATCTCGATATATTTTCATATCACCGCTACTGCGAGAGAGAGTGAAGCCGTCCCGTGACCCGATCCGGGCACAAAAGTGCGAGCCGACCACCCTAGCTCTTGCCGGTTTCTCAACCGCGCACGTCCGACGCTTCCCTCGTTAAGGGACGATCGCGAGCTTGTCGTGTCTGTGTCTCGTCCCGCATCAATTTGGTATCAGAGCGAGTTTGAGTCTAGGGTGTCAAAAAAAAAGTGTCATTTACGTCTAGTCATTGGTCGGTCTAAGTCGTGTTTAGGGTCATCATTGTTTTAAAACAAACAAAAAAAGTATCTTTTCGCATTTGCATCCCTTTACTCGGTATATCAAAAGGTGTTGTCCGAATGTTAGGCTACGCCTATCGGGAAGACCGCACACTTGCGCGAGTGATCTTCGGATCAATTAACTCCGCCACGTGCCGAGTTTTGGTTACGTCTAGGTGCATCATATTAGTGTGTGTTTGCTTTAGTCGGCATCGTCTAGTCGGTGTGTTTGCATGCCCACTCGTCGAGGTACTCAATACTCACCCCCACCACCACCAATGGCGGAATCCCGAGTCTATAGTTCCGATGAGGTGGCCACTATGTTCCGAACACTTATGGGAAAAATGGATGGGTTGAGTGAGCGCATGGATGAGTTAAGCACTCGAGTGGATAGGATGGAAGAAGCGAGTACTCGAGTGAATGGCCTAGGCACCCGCCTAGAAGAGAGGATGAAAGTTGTAGAGGATAGGGCCGCTGGGTCGAACCAGTCCGTTCAAGGATTGGTCGGGAGAGTCACCGCACTAGAGAAAGGACCAGCCGAGACACACCCGATTGTCCCAGTCCAGGCACCCGCCCCACCTACACAAGGTCAACCGGAGCCGGTTCATCAACCCGCGACTCCAAGGGTTCAAGGGGTAGCTACTAGGAGGCACGAAGTCCCCGAGGTGCATGACTACGAGTCCGATAATGAGCATCGGGGACATGGTCGTGATTATCGCCATACACGGCGTACCCACGACCAAGATATGGATGAACGGGCCATTCGGACCTTTCGGGCCGACCCTCCCACCTTTGACGGGTCCTTGGACCCAAAGGTCTACCTTGATTGGGGGGCTGGTATGGACCGATATTTTGAGTGGTTCGAGATGTCGGACCAACGAAAAGTCAAGTATGCCAGGATGAAACTTTTAGGCCAAGCCCAAACCTATTGGAGAAACATGGAGAACCTATTGTTTCATCGTCAAGAACCCCCGATCGATACATGGATCGATATGAGGGAGAAGCTTAGGAAGAAGTACCTCCCTACCTCCTATCGCCAGCGTCTTATAGAGCGGTGGCAAAGTCTCACCCAAGGAGACCGGTCCGTCTCGGATTACATCACCGAATTTGATGAGTACTACTTGCGATGCGATGCGATGCCACGGAGGAGGATTCCCTTACCGTCTCCCGGTTTCGGCGTGGTCTACGCCCACACCTACGGTATGAGCTTCTCCACCGCAAGGTGGACAAGCTGGAGGATGCATACCAAGTTGCTCTCGAGATGGAGCAATTCGAGGGTGAGTTCGAGTCTATTCCCCGGTGGAGCCCCACTCCTCCCTGTAGTGACTCCCGTGGCTCCTTAGGTTCATACCCGAGGGGACCCATGACTCGTCCACAGGAGCCCGCCCATCAGGAGCACTTTGCTCCTAGACCTCGACCTCCCCCACCACGGGATCTACCTCCACCCCATCCACCGGCACCCGTTGCCCATCCCCCAGCTCCTATAGCCCATCCTCTGGCACCGGCACCCCCTCCACTATTGTCCAAGGCACCTACACCTCCCCCATTGCTGCCTACACCCCCTACCCGACGGGATGATAAGGGTAAGGCCCCTCTTTTCGGGGAGAGTAGTCGATCGCGAGTGCAGTGTTTCCACTGTCATGGATTTGGCCACATTGTCAGCGAGTGTCCCGCTCGCGCCACCCTAGTCTTAGGTGTTGGAGGATCCGTACCTCCCGAGCATGAGTGTGTTGATTACGAGGCCGATGAGGCACTAGCCGAGGAGTACTATGCCTTGGGAGGGGAAGAGTGGGAGAGCTCTCCCGCCGCTCAGGATGCAGCCACCTAGTGGGCTTGATGCTACCACCTTCGTCTAGAGTCGTGCATGAGTCGGTGTGTTTTCCTTGTGTGGTTTGTTTGTGTGGTGTGTTTTGAGTCGATTGTTTGTGTGGTTTGCATACGTGTGTTAATGCATGGTGAGTTTGCATGTGTCGTGTGTAAGCTCGTTGTCGTTCTCTTATGAGTAAGAGGTGATTGGACTCACCCGATGAGTATGGGACCGGTTCTACATCTATACCCGGATCAGTCACCGATAGGGACTCAGCGGTGATTCCTAGTAAGTCTTCGAGCCGCTTCCTTTCCTTTTGAGAGTTCTTCTTCGGAGTGACCACCTTTAGCCCATAGCAGTTCGCATATCGAGTATATATGGAATGAGCAGGTGACGATCGCTTGGAGTGGAGCATACCCGCGCTACTTGGCACGGTGACGGATCCGTCGGAGTACCGGAGCAGCCATACCCTTACTCGACGGGGTCGAGTTCCTCCCACCGGGGGAGAATTGATGGGGACATCAACGACAGCCCGCTCACATTATGTTTGCATTTACGTCCTTTCATATTTGTATGTATACCCTTGTGTTATATGGGTACGCAATTGTAAGTCTTAGTGGGTTTATATGTAAAATTCCAGTAGGCCCAAGCCAGGGGGCCCTCACCCCTTTCCCATTGGTCCACCTAGACCATGTGGGGCTGGTCAACCAGCCTAGGTGGCCTTCTAGATGAGTGGACTAGTCATATGCCACATGGTAGACAAGTGGCTCATTTTGTCCAAGGTAGGCCACCTACCAAGTCAAAATTCCATTCACCCATTAAGCTAGTCAATAGGCCGCCCCCCCCTTTAATATTTAATGTTTTTTTTTGTGTGTTTGTGGCATGCAATCCCAGCCCTTCAATCCTCTTCCCTAGATCTAAGGGTCCACATTGCATTTGATGTAAGTCATATATAATGTTGTATTTTCATGAGAAAATCAATGAAAAATCAGAAAATTTGTGAGTGTTCTAGGAGCTTGGTGCGCCCCCTTCCTCTCTCCCCCTGGTTTCCTCTTCCCCAACCCCAGATCTAGAGTGTATCCCCCTTCTATCATCCCCTCTCAACCTCCGGTGATCGTTTGTGCCGCCGCCGCCGCCGTTCGTGCCGCCTTTGAGCCGCCACGGGATCATCTTTGGTTTTCTGTCCTGCTGGATAGAGGTGCAGTTCGTGAATTCCTGAAGCCCGCCATGAGCTCAGATCGATTTGAAATTTTGAGGGTTGGTTCCTATCTTCTAGCCCATTCTCCACAAAAAAATCCAGGTTCAAAAGCCAACGTTTCATATCTTTACCATTTCGTTCAACTCTCAATCTTAGATCTGTTATGTCACTATCTACAGTGACAGTAGCCCTGAGTTCTGCACCTTCGACCACCCTTTTGAATTTTTTTAGACCTCCCAATTTAATTGGGTGTTCTGTCTGTCGTCCCCTACCACCACAATTGTTCTTAAATTTTTATCATCCTTCTACCTATTTTTAATAATTCATGTTCTACCGGAGCTACAGTACTTTTAGTCAGATCCTAGATCCGACCTTCATCCAGTAAACAAATCACAGAACATCATAGACACATTCAAACATGTCCAAACTAATTTTTCTGTCTTTCCAACTCCATTTCCAACAACTTCTCTGAAGAACACAACCCCAGATTAGGACGTCTACCTCACGGTCAAAGGCAATCCATAGTCAAGTTCTCTACAGGTCTGAGTCTTCGGTTACTGTACAACAGGAGATTGAAATTTCAATAAGTCAAGATCCGAGCAGATCCAGGCCAGATCTTTGGGCCTAGGATGAAGAGCTTCAAGCTAGCTTTCCAACGGCGCCAGTCTCGTGTCGATCCGACATCGGGGCTGATCGCAGTGCCCATTCTCGCCGGAGCGCGCGCCGAAATACAGAACCGGCAAATTTCCGATCGGGTTTTCCGACCGGTGCCGAACGGAGCCGCCGGGCCTCCGGCCGGCGAACCAGTGTGCCGCCATCCCAAGGAGCAACCCTCCGGGCATCCACCACTACAGCGGTGCCACCGGGTCCCACACGGCCCCTCCGGACAGCACGTGGGCCCCACCGTCACGTGTTCGGGTGTTACCAAATCAACGCGAGAAGCCGCCCGTCAACCCGAATTCGGTCCTTCCGGACCCCATTCTGTAGCCCTTTACCTCCCTGCGTGGAGTGGGCAGCGAGTTGCATTTCTGTAATATCCGTGTATAATTGTTCCGGGAGTACGACTTCGGCCGGGTCCGTCTTCCCCACGCCGAGCGCGTGGAGGTATCGTCTTCGCTCCTACACTTGGCATTTCGCTTATTTCATATATGCTTGTTTATGCCACTGCTAGAGAGCATGTGTAGGGATATCTAGCTCGATATATTTTCATATCACCGCTGCTGCGAGAGAGAGTGAAGCCGTCCCGTGACCCGATCCGGGCACGAAAGTGCGAGCCGATCACCCTAGCTCTTGCCGGTTTCTCAACCGCGCACGTCCGACGCTTCCCTCGTTAAGGGACGATCGTGAGCTTGTCGTGTCCGTGTCTCGTCCCGCATCAAAAGATTTACTCTATTGAACTATTTTCATTGTGGAAGGTTTGGTCACATGATGAACAATTACTTTGGTTTGAAAAATGAGAACACCTCTTCAAACTCACAAAAATTTCATGCTCATTCTTACAAGAAAAATCTGAAGTCTTTTGATTGTTGTCATTATTGTGGTGAGTTTGGACATACCATGTATGATTGCTCTTTAATGCATTTGATGATATGCATGTCCAAAAACTGTGGAAGGCACCCTCTAGAGGTGCAACTAACCATCCGGGACCCAAGAAGGTTTGGGTACCCAAAACAACCAAATGAGAACTTTGTTACAGGATTACCTTGAGGCCAAGGGGAAGGCTCGAAGTCGACTTGGCCAGTCTTTGGTGCAATGCTTTGGAGAGAAAGAAATGAGCTTAAGAAGACTTCAATGCCAAAGTTGTTCTACTTCTGTTGAGATTTGGAGCATGTTGATGAAGATTACTCAAGCAAAATGAAGTAAAGAATTTGAAGATGTCAATAAAGGTAACACAAGGCAAAGGTGAGAAAATAAAGTGTTTGACTGAATTTCTATGGTCTTGATGTTAATGCCATAACTTGACAGACAGTGATTGTGAAGGTTTGGATACCCCTTGGTTGTTCTTGACAATGTGGATAATGAATGTTTGGCTGAATGGTAATGAAACATCTGAGCAGTATATATGAGTGTAGCCATTGAATGTTTCTTGCTAAACCCCCGATGTCAAATGAGAATACATTTGTTTCTGATCATCATTTCAATGATTACATGGTATATAAAATGGTGACATGTGGAAGGGCAGGTCAAGCCTGTCTGAAAGCTATCACCATGCGTGATGATGTGCCTCCGCCTGGTACCATGAATCACATATGTATATGACATCCAACTTAAATGAATTTTCTGAAATCATGCATTGATTATGGGGGAGTTTTACATGCTGAAAATATTAAAAATGATGTTTTTCCATTCTCTCAGCATGATGATATTGTGTTTGTGGCTGCACATCTTGAGGACTGAAGTTGATCAATGTTCCATGGTCTTTACCAATGTGCCACGCATCTTTCTGGATAAAAGTATAATTATTTTCAAGAAAAGTTCACATGTGATGATTTTGATGATTTGAATGAATTTTCTGAATTCTCTTTTCAGAATAAAATTGTGTCCTCACATTTGAACATTTGGTAATGTGTGTCATACATTAGTTGCATTGGGTGCATATAGTGTGTCTTGTTGCATAGTTGACATTTTCAGCATACATATAGTGCATATTTTGAAATGCATCATTTTACACATTTCATGTTGCATAAATGCCAAAATGAATACATCCAACAATTGGTCTCATATCTTTGGAGTCAACATTTCAAGAACTGAAATTGCATATCTTTTCATTTTGTATTGCATATGCATATCTTCATCGTATACTTGCATGTTATTATATGCTATTCAACCCCTTCCTTGAAACTTCTAAGACCATATACTTCATTGATAAATAATGTTGCATCTGAGTCTTAACAAGTGTGCTTCATATAAAACTCTAAGGGAGAGCATTTCATGCTTATTGCATTTACATAGGGGGAGCTACACTATCCTGTTCTAAGTTAAATTTTCTCCACACATGTTAAATCAAATTCATATAGTTCATGCACTTTAATGTGAAATTGAGTTTTGTTCATAAAGATATAGGAATTTCATTTCAACACTCTAAAGTAATTCAACTTGCTGCATGGATGATAAGAGACAGTTGAGAAAAAAGTTGCCTGCCTCCACATACAAAAAAATGGTTGATATGAAAGGCAGAGCAATGCTAAGTCTCAGAGTAAACTGGGCACATGTCACCTGAGACGTGATGTGGTTCATTTCTGAAAAGTGATGACTAAAGTATCTCTGTTCAAATGAGGTGACAAGGTTCAACATTCTGAGTAACCGGGGATTCTGGCATGAGCTCCATGTGTCTCCTCGCGTAAAAAGGAATTATTTTGAACCTGATCCTTCTTAGAAAAATTTAGATTGTCAGTATGAAAATTTCTGATGATATATTTGATTAAGGTAGAGCGAAGCCTCCAATACGCTATTCTCTAGATTGAAATGCAGTTTGTACACTTACTATTGTGTTTGCTTGAAAATCTGGTTATCCATATGGCTAAGATTCATACTCATGTTACTCACTTACACATGGTAATTTGATTTGATATGTATTTTGAAAATTTGATTAATTACTTGACCTGCTGTACGTCTTCTCCTATTTATCTGCACAATCCTCTAGGTGTAGTCATGAGCATTCTGAACTTAATGACTCACTTGCACTTTTCCTACACCTATCACTTCTTGTGAAGAAGTTTTGTTGCATGTATCTATAGATATCTGCTTGATTACATTGTATGCATTTCATGCCTCATCACTTTCATACATCTTGTTTCATGCATTTCACAAGAAAACTAAAAATCAAAAATTTGAAAACCATAGTCAGTCATCTATTGTGTCCATGTCAAAGGAGGAGCTTTACATGTGATCTTATCTGCCCAACTCATCAGGACTTATATGAGTCAACATCTTTTTATGGGTGTTTGAGTGTTGTCTGCTTGCTCATCATTGTCATGCCATACACCATTTCCAATTGCTGCAACATGTGAGCATTTACATATCATTTTGTCATCTTATATTCTTCATGACCATATTGTCCACATTTGCATTTCCAATTTCAACAATTTATATCCAATAATTTTGCAATTAGTTCATGCATATCATGCATATTCGCATTTTAGTTCATGTCATCTTGCATCCCCCATCATGATCCCCATTTCTGATTATGTCAAAGGGGGAGAGAGAGCTTTATGAGAGAGCACTATAGCATAAATATTTTGTCATCATCAAAATGGGGGAGATTATAGTGTATGTGATTTTGATGATTACAAAATGCCTTTGTTGCTTGGCCGTGTGCGAGAATGGTTATTCATGTCATCATGTGTATGGAGGTTGAAATGGTTGAGGAAATGATCATAAAATGTTTCTATTGTGATATCATCATGTGGGAGCATTGTGATTCTATAAGGCTCATACGTTGTGATTCTATAAGGCTCATACGTGCTTTGAGGTTAGCACAAATATTGCATATACATTGTCTCTACACTTGGTGAGATTGCTTTGTGATGTGTGGGTTGATGAGCTTGGCGATTGAACAAATGGAGAATCCATGGTGATACTCTTCTAATCTTGAGTTGGAAAAATGGGTTCTCAAGTGCTTTCATAGAGATCTTTCATGGGAATTGTTATGAGCCTCATGCTAATTCTTTCATAATCATATTTCATGTCATTTGGGTCTCGGCCTCAAACCGAGCTTCATATGTTAATGCATGACCCATATATTTTGATCTTGATCTAACATCTTACTTTATCATGTTTTTCAGGATGACAAATCATGATTGATCTTCATGGGATTATGGTAACATTTAATCAATTGTTTCCCTTTGGTTTGATGGAGGTTTTAGTTATTTTTCAAACTCAAACTGTCTTACAGTCTTCACCATTTTCAATCCAACCATTGGATCTCCCCTCTAAAAATAATATGTTGTAACTCTCGGAGTCCTCTTTCCAATGCCTCCGGTCTTGCTTCGATCGGAGTTCGGAGCTAGGAGAATTAATTCCTGTCGCCGAAGCGCGTAGAGCCATTTTTGTGAAGCTGCCTGAAAGGGTCGACCCCTCAAAAAAGGGTCGACCCTTGGGGTCGACCCCTGTAAACCAGAACCAAAGTGTGTTCTGTTTGGGTTCTGGAAACCCAAGGGTCGACCCCTATGGTCGACCCCTTGAATTCTGGAAACCTGAGGGTCGACCCCAAGGGTCGACCCATGTAAAACAGAACACAAAATCCGTTCTGTTTGGCTTCTGTATGCCCAAGGGTCGACCCTAAGGGTCGACCCTTTCAGTTCCGACCTCCAACCGTCGTTTTCGACCCTAAGGGTCGACCCTAAGGGTCGACCCTTTCAGTTCCGACCTCCAACCGTCGTTTTTGACCGCCGTTCTCTTGATCCAAAAGTCTTCCAATCCGAGTCCAACTTCTCCTAATCACTCCATAACTTGTGGGTCTTGTCCAAGTGCTGTCCCTTGACCATTCTAATCATATATATACTTCTCATTTGGTCACAAACCCTAAGGAGAGGGGTGAGATCCGATTTTTGGGTGTTTTGCTAACCCTTGTGTATGCAGGTTCGGAGTTGAAGCTCCCAAGCCCTCTTCCACCTTGTTCTGAGCTTATATGTGAAGGGAAGAACGTGGATTCAAGTCCCTAATCGATCCTCTACTGGAAGTAACGTGGAGAATCAAGATACAAGCATCATCTATGCAAGAATCGATCATTTCTCTTCAAGAACGGTTCCTCATCCTGCAGAAGCTCTTCATCGGAAATCTGAGGGAGTTGTCTTGATCTTTCACTTCTGTGTTTTTGTTTGAGATTGCTCAAGGTCTTGAATGATTATCTATGAGGTGAAATATATATATATATATATATATATATATATATATATATATATACATGTTCATTTGTTCATCTATTGATTGCAATCTTATTAGTGCTATGCTTTTCATCCTAAGCAATAAGATGAACTAATGCTTTCTTTTCTCTTGCAGAAGAAGAAGGAAGAGTGGTACCACAAGAATGAGAGTAGAGAGGTGAAGAAGAAATTAGAAGAAGGTAAAGAAGTGCATCTCGAGGAGACGAAGAAGATGATGTCTAAATCATAATCATCCGTCAACAAGCAAAGAGAATCTGTGATGTGACACGACCTTGGACTTAAGCAAGCAAGCACATTCACAATCTAAATGGGCCAATTTGGGCCGCCGCTCTCTCGTCGCTCACCCAAGCCCGGGGTAACTTGGCAATGCCAAGGTGAGGTTGAGGGGTTGGGCCCTTGCTGGTAGAGGGCCAGCAAGGCCAAGACTTGATTCCCAATGGATGTGGAAGCCCAAGACAATGGGGCCGACCAAGTGCCAAAGGCACCGGTTTCTCTCTTTTCCCACGGTGATCACTTATAGCACAAGAGCTTAAGGATCGTGCTCTCATTCACGGCCAGCGGAGTTTATGAACTAATATTGAAAGAACAAGCACAAATTAGAGCAAAGTTTGGAACACTTACTCAACCGGTTTGAAGAAACCGGTCCCACTCGGAGACGAGGGTGAGCGGGGAGGCGAGTGGATCCCCACACGCCGCGGTGGTGTAGCTTGACCTGCCCAAACAAATTACAACACTACACCTCTCGTAGGAGGGGGGATCTTGGGGTGGGGGTTAGTAGGAATTACAACCAAAACTACCTCCGCGCAGGGAGGGGCCTTCAGCCGGCCAAGCGGGGAGGGGAATAGGCGATGAAAACACAAAGAATAAGCCGATGCCGAATCTGCCTGCTTTCTGTGGGGGAGGACAGATAGATGAAGTTGAGGTCGCCTAGATTGATCCGGAATTTTGCTGATAGCGGGACTAGGGGGAAACTCTTCGTAACTGGTACTGGAACACCTCAGAATTTTGTTAATTTCACCTGGTACCGCAGCTGTCTGGGGTGGAGGTTCGAACTGAGTGACAGAATCTGGGACTGGCAGCTGCAGGTTTTCAACAGCAGGTTACAGAGAATGCGTCGATAGCTCCCGGACTCTGAATCAAGAACCGCTAGAGTTGTTGGAACCGTGGACGAGTCTTCTTCACATAAAAACTGATGGGGAAGCTAAATGATGTCGGAGGAGATCAGGAGACTCTGAACACTGACGACTGGTCGATGTAGACTGTGGGGAAGCAGATCCGTGCAGTAGAGGGAGAAAATTGATAACTCCAGCTACTGGATGCCGAATGGAGTTCTGCTTCTTGATTCTGAAATTAGACAGGGCGATGAAGAACTTTGTAGAAGAGCTTGTGGCCTGAATCTTCCAAAGTTTGTTGTGGCAGAGCTTCAACTATGGCTCAGGTGCTCAGCAGGGGCAGCTCTGCCCAGTTGTGGGAGAACAGATCTCCCGGTCAGCTCTGAGCTCAGAAGGGGACGAGACCACCGCCGTTGCGAAGAAGACAGGTAGATGCTTCCGTGGATACCTCTTGGGCCTTCAGAATCTATGGGATGTGATCGGGGTTACCTCTACAAACTGCTACTCTTCTGCTACCAGTGAACTGAAAACTGGAGGTTGAAGATGGTGGGGGGGAAATGGGGTATATGGGAGGGGAAATGGAGGTGGATGAGTGTGGGGAGAGCCCTGGCTGTGAGGGAGTCTAGGAGGGGGTGTTCCAAGGTGTGGAAGAGGGAGAATGGGGTCTAGAAGGTGGTGTTTGCAGTGGGTGAGAGGGGAGCTACGAATTTGGGATGGGTGGGGAAGAGAGAAGGAGAGATCTTTCTCCAAAATTTTGAAATGGACTAATGTGGTTAATGGGGCTTTGGGGATGGGAAGAGTTGTGTTGGGGAAGGGAAGGGGTGCTTGGGGTAGTGGGAAGGGTGCTTGGGGAAGTGGGTGGGGTAGTTGGGGGTTGGGAGGTGGAGCTAGGATTGGTGGAAGCTCTCTTGGGACTAGGGGGTGGAGTAATGGGGTGTGTGGGGAAGGGGAGTGGCCTTTAATGGGGGTAGGTGGGTGAGTGGTGGTTGGGAAGGGAGGAGAGAGAAAATTTTCAAAATTGGGTGTGGAGGAGAGAGAAAGTGGAGTGAAAAAGAGAGATTAAGAGAGGGAACGGTGGGGAATCTCTCCCCTAGGGTTTCTCACCGAAAAAATAGAATCTCTCCACTAGATAAGAAGTGTAAACTCTCAAAATGGCAAGTTTTTTCATTCATTGATTCATTAAGTTGAAATGGGGGGAATGGGGTCCTATATATAGGAAACCCATATTTCTACAAAAGTCCCTGACAATTGACTTAATGACAAATAACCGAGGGGGTAGGGGAGAGCCCTTGGGCCAAGCCCAATGAGTTGGGCCCAATAGCTAACTAGACAACCTAATGATACTCAAACTTAGGGAAATGAACACAAGACCTAGGAACATGACTCAAATAAAAGGGAAAATACATCAAATGACTCAAATAAAAATTACATAGGACTCAAAATTAAATGACTAGACCATGCCGGATGCAACCGGGACGCGGAGACGAGCTGTGAACGTGGGCATGGGAGGTGATGTCCCCATCATACTCCCGGGGTGCAGAGAACTCGACTCTATCGAGTAAGTGTCATTCCCTCCTTGGAGGGTGTAGAAGTGGTACTGCCCTCAAGTCTTCCGAACGAGACCAATCTATCCACCTGCCGAGATAGCGCTCGTATACCTTGCTCCTGATGGTAGTGACATGTTCATCCAATATTCGTTCAATGCGCTCACGTTGGGCTCTCCAGGCTGGTGGACTCTCCTCACGGGTGGGTGCTCTCTCAATGGAGGGAATATGCTCAATATCCTCACTAGGTACCACCGTGGGTCCCTTATATGGCACTAGGTCGGCGACACTAAATGTGGGACTTACCCCATATTCCTCATGGAGATCTAACTCATAGGCATTTGCACCAATGCGCCTCAGGACCTGGAAGGGACCAGCCCCACGTGGCCTCAATTTGGAGATGGCTCCCGGGGAGAGCCTCTCCGTCCTTACCATCACAAAGTCACCCTCATGGAATTCTTGGTGACGTCGATGCGAGTCGGCTCGCCTTTTATAAGTCACATTCTTCGTGCTAATGTGCTTGCGGATCTCTTTATGCAATGTTGTGAATGCAGATATTCTAGGGGTGATGGGTGGACCTGGGCAACCAAAAGTAGACCTATCGTGTAATGATGCAGTGTAGACTTTGGTTAGCCTAGGTGGGCTGGGGCACCCGTAGGTGGCCCTATCATGCAAATTGGTGATAAATATTGGGGGACCCAGATATCCGTAGATGTCTTTGACATGCTTAAGACCCATGATGAATGAAGGTGGACCATGACATCCGAATATGGACCACTCATACTTTCTACTTGACATGTGGGTGATATGAATGAATGGACCCAACGTAGTGTTCATGCCAAGGGGAATGGTAAGCCTAGACACATACATGCTTTTCCCAAAGGTGACTTCCATGTGTATAGGTGTCGGACAACTTTTGAACTCCCATTGGAAAGGATCGAATGGATCTAAGAAGGTGGTCATCATGGGGTGGGGCACAACCTTATTACCTAGGGGTATGTGGCCCAAGGTCATGGTTCCCAAGGTGCAACTCAGATCTAGGATGGGGTGAATTAGGTCTAACATGGTGGGTTGGGATAGGGAATGGTGGGTGGTGGATAAGGTGGTTGGGTCACATGGGGAACTAGACTCTCATAGGAAGGGATCAAAGGGGTCGTGGAAAGGTCTTCCTAGAGGGAGGCACTCTATGTCTTCAAGGTTCCCAAATTGTGAGTCATCTTCCTCCAAGGTAATTGGGCCAAGTTTTCTAGTGGGTTGGCCGATCAAAGTATTTGGGATCTCAATGGTAGGGGAGTGGATCGAGATGGATTCTTCTACCGTAGGGAGAAGAAAAAGGAGGTCGCTAGTGTAGCAACCAATGGTGTAGACCGAGGTGATTGACCCGATGCATGGGTGTAGGAGGCCAATACTCCTAGGTTGTTCGGCCATAGGGGTCAACATGCTAGTGAACTCAATTTGCCATGCTAAGCCTCTAAGAAAATCCTCTAAGGTCTCTACTTGATAAGATGCTTGTATTGTGGTGTGATAAGAGGAGATGGGCACTATGTGATAGTTTTCCTTTATGGGTGGGAAATCGTGGGCCGTGATCTCTCTTATTGGGCTCTCCTTTAGCCAAATGATAAGGGGTTCCCATAAGATGAGATTGACTCCAACTAAAGATGGTGATGTAAGGTGAAGACTCTCGCATGTTGTTTCTTCTTCAACTTGGACTTGGGTTTCCTCCAAGGTGGAGAGTGGGTTTGGAGTGTTCACCACTATGGGGTGGGGTATGGGTTCTTCTTCCAAGGAGGTGAGAGGGGCTTTTGAGGGTGTGGTGATGATTGGGGCATAGTGTATCCGGGGTGGTAGGTAGTGGGAAACTTGGGTTAGGATAGGTAAAGGTAGTAGTGGAGGCTTTGGTGGGAGTTGGATTGGGGTAGGGAGAGGAAGATGGGTGGGTTGAAGGGGTTTGGGTTGATTGGTTTTGGGAGGAGTGTCCCCTTTTGGGGGTGATAGAGAGGTAGTGGTGGGGGTTACCACGGACCTAGGTGGAGAGTTGGCCATGGGGCCCAATTGGGTATGGGGACCTATGGTTGTGGAGTAGACTTGGAGGTGGGGTGTAAATGTAGTGGTTGGGGTAGGAGAGATGGGAAGTGGTGGGGAATGTGTGATTGGGGTCTTGGATTGATCGGGTGGGGATGATGGAGTTGAAGTGCTCCTTGGACTTTGGTGATTTGAGTAGGAGGGAGAGGGTTGGAGGGTGTAGGTTTTTCTAAGCTCGGTCTTCATCTCATCCCAAGTGCTAATTGGGGCCTCCCTACGGATCTTTCTCAAACCTTCCACAACTAACCAATGAGTTTTAGATTGTTTGGAGAGGTGTGCCTTGGCTAGCTTCATTCCTCTTCCTTCGTTCAAGGGGCAACTTTTAAAGAATTGGTCCATGGAAATCTCCCAATCTAGGTAAAGGCTTGGGCTGTTGGATCCATCAAAGGCGGGGGTTTTGATTTTCAAGTGTTCTAAAAATATGGTTTCTAGATTTCCCCAGAGGTCACTCTCATTCACTCTTGGTGCACGGCTATTTCCTTCAAGTCGGTCGAGTCGAGACATGATATCTTCAAGCCGATTAAGGACATTAGGTAGGGCTTCTATGATAGAGGTGTTGCTACCCACTTTGTTGGCAATGGAACTTCCACGAGGATGTGGGCTTCTCGAGAAAGTTGATGGGGATGGATATGACGGGTATGAAGTTGCCATTCTAGTGGACATGGGAGATGCAACCGAGGACTCTAAATGCATAAACATGCCCTAGGACCAACTTGTGGAGAGACAGGTTGTGAACTTGCTCTGATACCAATTTATGTGACACGACCTTGGACTTAAGCAAGCAAGCACATTCGCAATCTAAATGGGCCAATTTGGGCCGCCGCTCTCTCGTCGCTCACCCAAGCCCGGGGTAACTTGGCAATGCCAAGGTGAGGTTGAGGGGTTGGGCCCTTACTGGTAGAGGGCCAGCAAGGCCAAGACTTGATTTCCAATGGATGTGGAAGCCCAAGACAATGGGGCCGACCAAGTGCCAAAGGCACCGATTTCTCTCTTTTCCCACGGTGATCACTTATAGCACAAGAGCTTAAGGATCGGGCTCTCATTCACGGCCAGCAGAGTTTATGAACTAATATTGAAAGAACAAGCACAAATTAGAGCAAAGTTTGGAGCACTTACTCGACCGGTTTGAAGAAACCGGTCCCGCTCGGAGACGAGGGCGAGCGGGGAGGCGAGTGGATCCCCACACGCCGCGGCGGTGTAGCTTGACCTGCCCAAACAAATTACAACACTACACCTCTCGTAGGAGGGGGGATCTTGGGGTGGGGGTTAGTAGGAATCACAACCAAAACTACCTCCGCGCAGGGAGGGGCCTTCAGCCGGCCAAGCGGGGAGGGGAATAGGCGATGAAACCACAAAGAATAAGCCGATGCCGAATCTGCCTGCTTTCTGTGGGGGAGGACAGACAGACGAAGTTGAGGTCGCCTAGATTGATCCGGAATTTTTCTGATAACGGGACTAGAGGAAAACTCTTCGTAACTGGTACTGGAACACCTCAGAATTTTGTTAATTTCACCTGGTACCGCTGCTGGCCGGGGTGGAGGTTCGAACAGAGTGACAGAATCTGGGAGTGGCAGCTGCAGATTTTCAACAGCAGGTTACAGAGAATGCTCCGATAGCTCCCGGACTCCGAATCAAGAACCGCTGGAGTTTTGGGAACCGTGGACGAGTCTTCTTCACAGTAAATCTAACGGGGAAGCTAAATAATGTCGGAGGAGATCAGGAGACTCTGAACACTGAAGACTGGTTGATGTAGACTGTGGGGAAGCAGATCCATGCAGCAGAGGGAGAAAAATGATAACTCCAGCTACTGGATGCCGAACAGAGTTCCGCTTCTTGATTCTGAAAGTAGACAGGGCGATGAAGAACTTTGTAGAATAGCTTGTGGCCTGAATCTTCAAAGTTCATTGTCGCAGAGCTTCTACTATGGCTCAGGTGCTCAGCAGGGGCAGCTCTGCACAGTTGTGGGAGAACGGATCTCCCGGTCAGCTCTGAGCTCGAAGAGGACGAGACCACCGCCGTTGCGAAGAAGACAGGTAGACGCTTCCGTGGATACCTCTTGGGCCTTCAGAATCTCTGGGATGTGGTTGGGGTCACCTCTGTAAACTGCTACTCTTCTACTGCCAGTGAACTGAAAACTGGAGGTTGAAGATGGTGGGGGGGAAATGGGGTATATGGGAGGGGAAATGGAGGTGGATGAGTGTGGGGAGAGCCCTGGCTGTGAGGGGGTCTAGGAGGGGGTGTTCCAAGGTGTGGATGAGGGAGAATGGGGTCTAGAAGGTGGTGTTTGCAGTGGGTTAGAGGGGAGCTACGAATTTGGGATGGGTGGGGAAGAGAGAAGGAGAGATCTTTCTCCAAAATTTGAAAATGGACTAATGTGGTTAATGGGGCTTTGGGGATGGGAAGAGTTGTGTTGGAGAATGGAAGGGGTGCTTGGGGTAGTGGGAAGGGTGCTTGGGGAAGTGGGTGGGGTAGTTGGGGGTTGGGAGGTGGAGCTAGGATTGGTGGAAGCTCTCTTGGGACTAGGGGGTGGAGTAATGGGGTGTGTGGGGAAGGGGAGTGGCCTTTAATGGGGGTAGGTGGGAGAGTGGTGGTTGGGAAGGGAGGAGAGAGAAAATTTTCGAAATTGGCTGTGGAGGAGAGAGAAAGTGGAGTGAAAAAGAGAGATTAAGAGAGGGAAGGGTGGGGAATCTCTCCCCTAGGGTTTCTCACCCAAAAAATGGAATCTCTCCACTAGATAAGAAGTGTAAACTCTCAAAATGGCAAGTTTTTTCATTCATTGATTCATTAAGTTGAAATGGGGGGAATGGGGTCCTATATATAGGAAACCCATATTTCTACAAAAGTCCCTGACAATTGACTTAATGACAAATAACCGAGGGGGTAGGGGAGAGCCCTTGGGCCAAGCCCAATGAGTTGGGCCCAATAGCTAACTAGACAACCTAATGACACTCAAACTTAGGGAAATGAACACAAGACCTTGGAACATGACTCAAATAAAAGGGAAAATACATCAAATGACTCAAATAAAAATTACATAGGACTCAAAATTAAATGACTAGACCATGCCGGATGCAACCGAGACGTGGAGACGAGCTGTGAACGTGGGCATGGGAGGTGATGTCTCCATCAATCTGTTTGTGCTGAAGAAGGGTTGCCTTATACTTGATGCATACTTCTAGTTTTCATCTATAGAATTCGTTGGGAGGTCATAGCATATATATGTTTTGATTCATATACATTTCAGATAATATCTTGTGTGGGTGTTCGGAGAAGGGGATCTCCGAGTGTGTGTGTTGTTATATGTGTGCTGATTGTGCGGAGTATATCCGCGTGCGTGTTGTTGTTGGGAGCTTTCTCCCGTATGGTTGAGTAGGCATTGTCCTACGTGTGTGTGGACGGAGTTGTGACTCCGTGTAAGGAATTTGTTTGGGGTGTGTTCCCTAGTGTGTGTGTGTGTGTGTGTGTGTGCTGCTGTGGCAGTAGGTTGAGGCAAGGCCTTGTGTGTGTGGTTTGCTGCAAAAGTAGTGTGTGTGTGTTGGGGTTCATCCCCGTGTTGCTACATTTTGTAGCGTGTAGTGAAGCCTCACCGGTTTTGTGAGGGGTGGACGTAGGGAGCCCATCGTGGTCCCGAACCACCTTAAAAATCTCCGTGTCTTGTGGTTTGATTCTTGTGATTGTGTGTTTACTATCCCATCTGTTTGTGCCATCGTGTGAGCTTGGCGAGATTGAGTGAATGAAGTCTAAACTTGTTTAGATTAATTTCCTCAATCCTATCAATCTTCTATATTCCGCTGTGTGGTAATTGTGTTTTTAATTGGACATAGTTTTTAGTAGAAGGATCTATTCACCCCCCCTCTAGATCCGTGTTCCTGCACTACGGGACCCAACAAGGGTGTTAGAGGTTTGTTCTTGAAGTTTGTAGGGGTTTGGAACCAACGCAAATGGGGTCATATGGGGTGCCAAAAAGAATGGGTTTCAGAGGGATAATCCTAGGGGATGAAATCATGTTTCACTCAAGAAATACTGCTGGGGGCTGACCGTCTATCGAATCATATACACTATGATTCTACCATATCCTCACCATCTCATAGATGAAGGACCACGAGATAGACTGTCTCGGGTTTCATCCTGATCATGAGGTGGAAAGGAGGAACATAAGAAAAGTTAATCGAAAAGCTCTAATATGAACATGTCCCTCACCATTCCGCGAATGAGAAGCCACGAGATAGACTGTCTCGGGCTCTCATCATGGCTCAGAGGTTGGGAATACTCAGACGATGTAGCAGAGACAGACCTAGATAATCGGAGAGGTGCGCATACAACGAGAACAACCCTCTTCACAATAAAGACCAAATACGATAAATTTCAGAGGGGGCAGAAGAAAAAAAGGAAACTCAGAATCCCATAATTCATTTCATTCCAGATGAATGCATTCATTTAACATCGGGGAAATCAGATTGCAAGGGCATACAGTAGGCAGATGCTCCTCGAATATACGCCAGACTGTGTTGGCACTTAACATTTACAGAGGAACATACCTCGAAAATGAAAACATAATAGGAACATAAGAACGAGTTACAGAAGAGAAGACAGATAGGAAGACACGAGATGGGGGAAAGGGGTGGATGTAGCCCCTTAGGGTGTTTGGGAGCCAACCCCACCTTGCATTCTTCTCCACAGATCTCTGTAGCTCTCTCCTCCTTCTTCAAAAATCTTCAATAGGCTCTCAGACCCTTCTCTTTTTATCTCAGCTCCTTCTCTTTTTTATCTCAGCTCTCACTTTCTTTTCTCATATGGTTTTTGAATGTTCTCCCCCTCTTCAGATTTGTTAAAGACCAGGGGTTTTATAGAGGCTGATCCTCTATCCATCGGCGCGAGCTCTCCCGGCGTGGTGGCCCCGGCGTGCCTCTTGAATCCACCTTCTTGGCGCCACCTCCATCGTAGTGGGCTTGGGCCCATTTCATTTGTGATTTGTACTGATAGAGGTCATTTGGATGACTGAGCTTTATATTGGTTAAGCAGGCTTGTTAGAGTGCTCATTGGCTTTCCTTGCTGTCTATTTAGCACCTGGGACCAACAGGTATGCGTGAAGCTATGTGAGTCTTGTTTCACAAGCATCAGAATATAATGAGGATCCTTTTTAGCAGGCAGATGATTGCCCGGGTGTTGACGTAGTTTTCATTAGCCTGACTATCTTGAGTGATAGCCGTGATAGATAGTGGCTTGGCCGATGATGGCTTCAGCTGGACAGAATGTCAACTGTAGTGGGTCTTCTTCTATTCTGATTCTCATAACATCCAGGGATGACATGGGAGCCGCATCCTTGGTTGGTCTTCAAAGCCTTTGACTTACTTTGACTTCTTCTTTATCTTTGTACATTTTTGGTGTCAACAAATGCCCCCCACCAGCTGGCGGCATGAACAAAGAATGAGCCGCACGGGGCCTGCGGGTGTATCCTTTAGTATCTGTGCATATATTTCTTGCTTGATCTGTCTATCCAGCTTGAAATATTCTTCATATTTGTAGTATTTCATAGATGTTTCTGGGGCTAATGCTAGGTTGTCGAGTCTTGAATGGCTAGTATTCTCGTTTCATTGGTTGTATTCTCATCCTGGCGCAAATGAACCGGCGCGGGTGGCATCGGCGCGAGCATCCCGGCTTAAAGGCGGAGGATGCCTCTCGGCGCTGTGATGCGGTTGGCAGGGACGAGCTCATCTCGGCGAGGCGATCTCGGCGTGCCTTTTGGCGATCGGAGCGGCCGCTTCTCGACACGCGTTTCCTCCTGGCGGGGGTCTTCCCATCGGTGTGGCCTTTTAAGGCCGATTAGGGCATGGGGGGAACTCATTTCACTTCGAGTTCCCTCTCTCCTCCTTCTTCCCGCGGCGGCACTTGACGCAGAGCCCTCCTCCAGCGGCCTTTCCTCTTCCTTTCTTTCTCTCCATCCTAAGGCTTCCTCTGCTGCATCTTTGGGACTACGTCCCTTATCTTTTAAGGGGTCATTCCCTCTTGGTGAATGGCTTCCTATTATATTTTGGGCATACCCAATATAAGGGGAAACGCTGCCGAAATTTCTTGAAAATGCTTAGCTTTGTTTGTTGATTTCCTTTGGAGTCTTATCTTTGAAATTTTCTTGGAATACAATTGTTGCAATGACTGCTACCTCTGGCTCTGGCTCTGCTGCTTCTGAAGCTGCCGGTGCGAGCACTTCTGCTCAGCCTGAAATATCTGGTCCACTAGTGCACTGGCTGAACGTTCATCAACTAGATCGTAGTTACGAGCAGATTGTTGTAGTTGACGAGTCCTTAGATTTAGAGACGGACACCGTTTCATCCACCCGTGTCTTCTTTACTGAAGAAGGAATGAGTTTCAGACGTGACATGGACTACCGCCTGGATTTCCCAAAGGATCGCCATTTGGTGCCGTTCGTTCGCACTTTTACCGTGGGTGGCATGAGGGATCTGCTATTAGCCCGTGTAGTGGAGCGGGCCATGTTGTCGGAGAGGGATAGCCTGAAGGGCTCTGTGTATTGGGGCCAAGCCATCTACCTTCCTGGGGAATAGCGAGAATGGGATGCTGTCCTCGGGGTGACAGATTTGGAGCCGGAACAGAAAATGTTGACCAGAGCTCCTGAATTTACCCCTGCCAGGTGGAATACTGCAGCAGGTTGGGTGAACAGGGAGAAACCCGACTATGGATTGTTCTTGGCACCGATAAAGTGGGGCTACAGGGACGAGCCGTTTGACATGAACTGTCTAGCTGTCCATTTCAAATTTTAGCTAGCTGCCGGCTGGTTTGCAGACACGAAGGTGATAGATGCTCATCTCTTCCGTGTAGGGGCAGTGGAGTTTACAAAATTTGTGTTGAAGGAGTATGCTCCTTTGTTGATCAGAGCTGGGGTGTACCATAGTGTGTATGCTTCACGATTCTGGTACCCCATCTCTAAAGGTCTGTGCTGTGGGATGTTTGAAGTCTTCTACCCTCAGTTCAACACATTTTATACAGTAGAAGGTGAAACCTCTCTGGACCTTTAGAGTCTATCACAACTTTCGGGCTTGCCAATTGACGGGGAGCCTTATGAAGAAGTCTGCTTATATGACTCAGTGAAAGATGAAACTGACGACGAGGGCCAGTATTCTTTCGGCTTTGCATACTGATATTTAATGAAGGCCTACCGCTCCCTCTGCTTGTCACATTACAAAGGGTCATCCAAGGGTTATCATGCCCAAGAAAAGAGCAGCAGATTGAAGGTCCAAGTGGGACAGTGGATTCAATATTTCTTCAACGGCCCTCTGAAGTATAACGAGTTTCCTTCGGTGGCTCCAACTCCAGGCAAACAGAACAGGACTCCGAGGTTCAAATCGGAATTGCCGGCTTCCCTCCGACGGACTGGTCAAGAAGGACCCAATCCTGCTGGAGTGGACCCCATTACACATTGTGCCGCTTATTTGACTTTTTGGTTGTGCGCCTTTGCTCTCCCTCAGGGAGATGAAACAATTATCAGACTGGAGGCAATATATCCGGCCTGTCAGATGGTTGGGGTATGCGGCTCTCTTTGTGCCCAGCGGCACTTTGCTTGATATACAAGTCTCTGGAAGACATACACATAAATCGGGTCCCCAGATCACTCAGAACAGTGGGCCCATTTCACTTCTTTAATGCTTGGGTATGTAGTCTATTTCCTGAGATTGCTTCGAGGACCTTGCAAACAACTACACTGTATCCCCGAATGCTAGAATTTGCTAGTGCCGAGCCCGGCCCGGTGTCATAATAGCTTTTCCAGATCAGAGGTCGCCTGGCCATGGTCCCAGTGGACTCAGCAGGGACTATTCATTTTTGGACCTTGGCAGCACATTCCGCTCCTTTGGCAAATTCACAGCGTGAATGCAAACTGGGAGATGTGGAGATTCTTCCTCACCCCATCTCGAGTGTTAAAATGACCCGACTGCTTTTAGAACCTGAGCTGGTTGAACGGGCTTTGTCAATCCGCCTGAGTGTTTTAGTTTTCAGGAAGGGCGTTCTGCTTCATTTGGAACCTTACTATCCATTCCGATTCGGACGGAATTTTGGTTATGATCAACATATTCCCACTTCAGTTGCATAATTTCCGCTGGAGAGCAGGTCAAAGCATAGCTCCATCGTAACTGGTGACGGCTGCCTTTGGTGGGACTTCATTCACCGCCAAGATGATGTTACTTTCAGGGTGTCGTCGGTGTCAAGTCGCATTCCTTGAGTCACCTCATAATATATTAAGTGGTGGAATGCCCGTACGAGCTTCTACCTCAATGCCAGAGGAGCTTGCTGGGATGTAGCTGAACGCACATTCCTGAATCAGTAGCCTAGGCCGGTGTTTGACATTGATGAGGCCCATCTGAAGAGATTGTTCTCTCAGCACCCGAGGGAAGCAGAAAAATACATGGCCAAGCGACGAGCTCTGAAAGAGGATGCATCCCAATAGTTGACGCCGGTGCTTGCTAATGTAAATGAAGATGCCTTCATGAAGGATTTGAATCATTTATGCCAATCGGTAGCGCTCGTCTGGCGTCTCAACAGTATCCATTTCTTATAGAGGAGCCACTTCCGAAGGTAGCTTCATGGAAGAGCCAAACCGACCGTTCATGCTCGTACCGGACATTTGTAAGGAGGGAGGATAGGACCCTGACGTATTATCAGCATACGTCATGGTTGTTCATTCTGATGAATATCCATGTGCTGTCTCTTGACACTCCTATAGCAAGCATTCTAGATAGGCCCCTGTTTGCATCTTTTTAGTATGCTGATGGCTGGGTGATGGACCACCTTGGCCTATATCACTGCCTCGCTTATCGTGGCCATGCGGACTTAGCTAGCCTGGTAGAGAAGTGCCAAAAGATCGGTGACATTTGCTGGCTTGTTAGGGAGGCTGCGTCCCGCAACAAGGAGGTGGCCTATAAGTATTGGCCCCTTTCATCCTTTTATAATGGCCCGGCAGGTATTACTTCCTCCGATCGACATGGTGCTTGCTTCATTGCTTGATCTTCCTCATAATAATGTGTATCCTTTTGCCAGATCGACCAGATATAAAGCAGCAGGGGGTCTATAGGAAGATAATTTCCCAGGCTCAGAAGCCTGCATATTTTGATATTCTCGAGCCGACGCCGACTACCACCCCCTTGCCTCCTGGCAAGAAGAGGGCGGCATCTGCAGTGAAAGTTGTCGTGGGGCGGGCGAAGAAGGCCCGGAGGAATCTAGCGAAACAGTCTTCCTCCACAGTTCATGTTGTTGAGGTCCCTTTACCTCGTATCCCCTCCTTTGAGGATTTTGCTGCTCAGCAAGAAGTAGCCCAGCAAACGGCTGAAGGTGACATTGCTATCTCATGAACTGCAAGCTTATAGATTCTTGTGGTGTCTTCATTCCTGACTTAGCATATCTTTATTTGGTAGTGGCTCAAGAAGGAGTTGCTATTATTGCGACTGCTGAGGGGACCAGAGGTGCAGTAGAGGATATGGAAGGGGAGCCCTCCACTATTGCCCCAGAGGATGTTAGGCTGCCTTCACCCACACCAGCCAGTGAAACTGAAGGTAGGCTGGCCTTGCCTTTTTAACTCTTTTTTATCTTTTGATGACCATTCCATCATTCTTCATATATGAACTCGTATCGCAGTGGCTGAGGTGGTTGGAGCTAACGTTGAGACCCCGGCTATGGACGTTCCTCAGCCGTAGGAGGGTCACAAGACCATGTTGAAGAAAGGTACTACCACCTTATGGCAAATAGTTACCCGTTCGAAAGCCAGGAGGACAACAGAAAAGACGGGTCTGCCTATTCCCAGTGTGGAGATATCCTCCAGCAGCTCCGCTACTACCTCTGATGAAGAGATCGACTTTGGCTTTTCTGAGGGCGAGGAGGAGGCGCAAGGATCAACCAAAGAGGGAGAAGTAGCACCTGTTGTGTCATCAGAGGATCTCCCATTGTTTAGCCCTCCGAGTCTGTTGGTGCCATAATCTGAGGGGATGTCACCAGAAGAGTTTGCTGGTATCGATATGGAGGAGGAGATAACTCCCCCTTTTGTTGATTCATCGGCAGAGCTGTCATCTTCTATGCAGGCATTTGAAGGGATTGACCCTGCAATGAAAGTAAGCTCCACCTTTTCCTTCTTATTCTACTACATAGCCTTCTTGCTTGTTTTCCATTTTGATGCTAATTTCAACTTGTTTCCGGAGCTCGGCACCACCGACATGGTCTGGATACCCGCTTCCGATATAATTTCCTCAGAAGCCTTGGCTGTCTACTCCCTAGGGCTGTAGCCTCTGCTGGGATGACTGCTATATTTCGCCATGTGCCAGTGAGGGTGCAATCAGCAATCGATATATCATCGTTGGAGCTGGGGGCTTTAGGGGAAGGTTCTACTCCAGCCGGGGTTTCAGAATTGAGTGCCAAAGCAGATCAGGCTAAAAGTTCCGCGTTCATCCCTGTCGCCGTATTAACTGTCGCACATGAGCTTACAGCTCCCTCCGTGCAAGTGACAGAATCTGAGTCTCTATCATCTCTAGTAGTTATTCAGGAAGCAGCTCTTGAAGGCTCAGTAGCACAGGGGACTACACCTCTGGAAGAGGTTGCCGAAGACACCAGTTTACCTCCAGCAATCACTCCAGTAGTGACTCTTGTAGATTTGGAAGTAGTTCGGGAAGAGGTTGCTATGGCGATCATCACACCTTCCCTGGCGATCGTTCCATCTTCATCTTCTCAGCCAGACATCGATTTGTGGGCAGCTATTGACAATGAAGTCACCTTTGAAGTAGCTCCAACAGCTTCCCTGGGCTTCACCTCATCAGAAGATTTTATCTGGCAGAATTTGGAGATGTTGCCCCAAGTGGTGGAGTCTCAATCGGTATTGACTTATTTGCAATTGAAGGAGGTGGCTGAACGCCTAACAGCTGGCTTGCAATTGCTGGGTTGCCCCTTGGAGACATGGGCCCAACGTGTGCTGTTGTTGCTGAAGTTTGTGAATCATCGGGACTTTCTGGGGCGCACCGTACATGACAAAATGGCGGCCCTTAGGCTACAACGAGCTGATTGTCGGTCCAGGCTGGAAGAGTTGAACTCTAGTCTTCAGAAGCACAGAACTCAACTAGAGACTACATCTCTTCGCGCAGAATTGGTGCGCAGTCGGATAGATGAACTACGAGCAGAGCTAAGCGCTCTTGAAGCTGAATTGCCCCTAGTAGAGGCGACGCAGTCCCAAAGTGCAGAAGAGATAGCTTTGTTGGAAGGACGGGTGGCCTCATTGCAAGATGAATCGGTTCGCCTTCAAGAAGAAGAATCCCGGCTTCGTGAGTTAGGAGCGACTCCAACCGTTGGACTCCTCGACTTTGAAGACATCTTTCGACGATCTTAGCTGCTCTTCTTTTTGTAACCCATCACCCTCGAAGGGCCCCTATTGTCTTCACCTTTCCTTTTTTTGCAAAGAAATACAAGTTTCTCTTAATGCTTTTGGTGTCCATCTTCACATTTTTATTCTGTCATATCTTGTGACAATTCTAGCGACTCGTATGGAAGCATGCACGTGTCTGTATCACAAGAGAGGGCCCATCCTTTCAAGGAAAGAATGGGGGTATCGCTCCACCACGTGCCGGGATTCCAAGAGTTGCCAAACTGGCACAAGTGTAAGTCTCATCGGCTAGAAGTTCCGGATGTGTGATTGCTTGCCGATATATGTATGAAGGGTCCAAATGTCTCGTTGAAATAGACAGAAGGTCCATCTCAAGTAAGTTTTAGCATTGATCAAGAAGAGCTTCATCATCGGCATTGGGTGCCTGATGCAAGGAAACAGATGTGTTTCATCAAAATAGATGAAATGTCTACTCTGGGTAGGTTTCTGTTGTCCCACTGAATTGGCAAGCAAGAGGGGGTGAATTGATTGCCGGCTAGCTAAAAATACTAGATAAGGCTCGAACCAACAATTTAAGATAATTCCACGCAAAAACCCGCAAATAGCTCGATTGCAAGCAACCACACAAATATCAAACCACAGGAGATGATGATTTTTTAGGTGGTTCGGATGCACCCAAGTGCGATCTTACGTCCACCCCTCTCAACTCGAGAGGATTCCACTATATATGAGCTACACAAACGTAGCGCTCACACACACACACGAGGTCGATGACCTCAATCCACACACAAACGTCCAAGCATGAACACATTCATCACTCGGAGATAGGATCTCCGATCACACACACACATCAATATATGAGTTCTGCAGTAAATGAAATCAAAAATTCATTGATGGATCAAATTTAAGTCAAAATAATTATGGACGAGCTCCCCCTTTTTGATCCACGTATTGGCGTGAGATGATCCTGCAGATTGGGATGGCTACTAGCAGAATCGCTGAAGAGGTTGAAGCTTGGATGATGATCACAGCAGCTTGAAGGGTTCCCGGACTTGTTGAAGGATGGAATAATCTAAGAATCACGACCTTTTCTTCAGGGAAGAAGCCTTTTCTCCAACTAGTTCATCCGCCCTATTCCTTCTGGTGAAACTCGCACAGGCTCGTGCAACAGCTTTTCTCTCCAGCTCGTGTATTATCTGAACACCATAATCATTGAGCATTTATATCTTGGACGAGGGGGCTCTGATCTGGAGGAAAGAGAGTAGGAATCTCTTCATTGATTGGCCCTTCGAAGGTGACATGGCAGATGACTCGTCCGAGCTGCTTCCTGCGATTAACACATAATAAATGGATTAGTTGCACTCATATTGTGTTAGGAAGGCTTAATAGGCTAACCCACTTGTTAACTGGTTAAACCCATTGCAAACCAAGTGGTTAGCATGTGAGGTTTGGCTAACAAATTATTAGAAGAAATTCAATTACAAAATTCAGAGAAAATATGCAAACCAACAAGGGGGTCGACCCATCTACCAAGTGGGTCGACCCATGTAGCAAACAGATTATGTTTCCAGAATCTGTAAGTTATAGGGGTCGACCCCCCTTGGCAGATAGGACGTCCCACCTGCGAAACAGGGGCCAAAACAGAAGCTTGTATATTTACAGGGGTCGACCCACTTGTCAGATGGGTCATCCCATCTGTACCAACAGCACAAACGTAGCTTCTGTTGTTACAGGGGTCGACCCATCTCCCTGGGGGGGGGGGTCGACCCACTTCAGGTTAGACAAGAAAGCCCTATGAACCTTGAACCGATTCAAGAGAATTTTTATCACTATATGCCAAAGTAATTCTAGATGAGTTTCTTACCATGTTTGATTTGTATTGTTCATTCATTAAGAACGGACAATAGATATACTCCTAGCTAGACTTGTCAGTTGGTCCTGAAACAGAGTCCCAAATTCGCTGAAGCATTTGGTTTTGGGCATCAAGAGTCTTCGATATGGATTCAAATTGGTGCAGGAACAACTCGTGATGCAGCTTCAGTCCACTCACATCCTCAGTCAGCTGATCCACCTTTTGTTCAATTCGATTAAGATGAGATCCACTAGGCTCTTGTCCAGAACTACTTTGACTGGCTGGAGAGGAATTAGGAGATGGCTGATCATCATCTGAGGCAACAGGCTCGTCTTCTTCATCATTGTCACCACTTTCCTCAGATTCCACTTGTTTTCCTTTGACCTTGTTCAGATTTCTAATTAACTGACCATCGGCATTTTTCTTGTAGCCCATGTTGTTGCAAAGACATTGGGTAGTATAGACATCCTTGTCCAATAACTCTTCACATATTTCTTTATCCAAGTCGATACGAAGATGCTTAAAGATAGCTGTTAACTGTGAAGCATACGGAAGACTGCGTATCTTTTCTTTATGACAAAGGAGCATTAAATCCAACATGAGACTTGAAAAATTAGCTTTAAGACCATTGTAGATACAGTGGAACAAAAATTTATGAGCCTTATTGACTTTGTTCCTGCTGCCTCCCTGGGATAAATGATGGTGGTGAAGAGATGATGAAGAATGCGCTGAGCAGGAGGGAAAACATTTGCATTCAAATTTTTTGGAATATCATCTGTATCTAAGACGACTGAATCATCAAGGCCCATCATAATCTTGTAAACAGACACTGTATCCAATTTCGTATTTGCTATGTTGGTTGTCTGATAACTTGGAAAACCAAAAACTTTACTGAATAGCCCTGAAGAAACCATGACAGGTTTGTTGTTTACTACAGTGTAGAGCTTGTTGTTCTTTATCACCATATTTTGATAGAATTGCAGAACAAGTGAGGGATAAAATTGCCGATGCTTACACATAAACGGTATCCAATTTTCTTGGGTGTTTACCAAATCAAATAGTTCTGGGACCAAATTGGTAACATCTTCAAGATCCACTGCCCTAGGACGCATGATTGGACGAGGATAGAGACTATAAGATTTGGAGCCTTGCAATACCTCAGCATGAATTTTCTTGGACCGCAACTTTGATTTCTGTCTAGACTTTATACTGATTGCCTGGGGAGGTTCATCCTCTAAGCTTGAAGAGAGTGGATCAACAACATACGAGGAGACCCTTGTAGCAGCCTGATGCCTTGGACGCTTAGCCATCGCCTTTGTCCGCGGAGCCATTGAAGAGCCTAGACTTGAACCGCAGGAACCTCATCTTTCTCTCCTTGAGATGTAGGTGAGCAGCTGACCTTGGACGAGAGCTTCCCTCCACCAGTCAGGGTTCCTTGGCACCTTCGTGGGGAGCTGGAAGGAGAGATATTGATGCCCGCACAAGGAGGGGGTGGCAGTAGCCGTTGGGATGTCCGCTGGTGCGATGGTCTGCGGGAAGGGCAAAGGAGAAAGCCTCGCGGTGTACAAGGGCTTGCGGCTGGTTTTAGGGAGGAGATGCCCCTTTTAAAAATACTCCGGTCAAAAAGGTTCAAAACAGGTGTTGACCGGCTTGCTTTTTGGTGAGGTGACAAAGGAGAATCGAAGCAGGGTTCGACCGTAAGGGACGACCCATTAGGCATCCCAGAGATATGTATTAAATAGGAAAACAACAAATGGCAAAGTGATAACCCACTTGACCTAATGAGGGTAAAATAATTGCAGCAAAGCAATAAATTTTGGTGTAGGTGTAAAGAAAAGGATAGGTCCCAGTGAGAAATGCCACAACAAAATCTGGATTTTTTTTTTGAGACTTTCCAATATTGTCTAAACAAGGAATATACTAGACCATCAGTCTAATTGAAGCTGCACCTTATTTCAGTCAAATTTTCTAAATAGGCCCAAAAAGGGAAAAAGTAGATTATTCAACTTCTTGTTATGTCAAGCAAGGTACATTCAGGCAATAATAGGAATAATAGTTTTATGTATAAATGTGTAGCACACAATTATGCATATGCATGAGAAGTTAATGTGAGCAGTGATGAGACTCAAAAATGTGCTTTGTGAGTAGCATGGCAGGAAGAGTTTTTGTGAAGGCTCAATGCGACGAGATGAATGTAGTTGGATATAGACATATGAGATGTGAAGGTAGGACAAAATGAGTAATTCATGGATTGAATAAAATGCAGAAATGCAAGTCTATCTAAGTGGTCTCCACTCTGCATATTCCTAGTTCTCTTCTTAGGGAGGTGAATTTCTCTTTGCTAAGAGGTTTTGTGAAGATGTCTGCTAGTTGTTTATCAGTTTCAATGTATTTTAGCTCAAAATCTATTTTATTTACATGGTCTCTCAAAAAGTGATGACGGATATCTATATGTTTTGATCTAGAGTGATGAATTGGATTTTTTGACAAATCAATTACGCTTTTATTATCACACATAATGGGAACGCATTTCAGAAACACATCATAATCGACTAGCTGGTGTTTCATCCAAAGGACCTGTGCACCACAACTTCCGGCAGCCACGTATTCGGCTTCGGCCGTTGACAATGCCACGGAATTTTGTTTCTTGGAGGCCCATGAGACTAGGCAACCTCTGAGAAATTGGCATGTGCCACTCGTACTTTTACGATCAAGAAGGCACCCAGCATAGTCGGCATCGGTGAAAGCCACAAGATCAAAATTACATCTACGAGGAAACCATAATCCTAGATTAGGAGTGCCAGCAAGATAACGAAAGATTCTTTTAACGGCACTCAAATGAGACTCACTAGGACTAGCTTGATGCCTAGCACATAGACAAACTGCAAAGTGTATATCAGGCCCACTTGCTGTCAAATATAGGAGTGAGCCGATCATACCTCTGAACAGCTTTTGTTCAACCTGTTTACCTTTGCAGTCCTTCTCCAGTTTTATGCTAGTTGACATCGGTGTAGCATAAGATTTCGCACCCTCAAAGTCATACTTCTTTAGAAGATCCAGCAGGTACTTCTTTTGATTGATGAAAATTCCATCCTCCCTTTGTTGAATTTGCAGCCCCAAGAAAAAATTTAGCTCGCCCATCAGAGTCATCTCGAATTCAGCCTGCATCAACTCAGAAAAGTCCTTGCACAGTTTCTTATTACTAGACCCAAAAATGATATCATCCACATAAACTTGAACTAGAAGCAAATTATTTCTAGAATGTTTAGAAAATAGGGTCTGATCAACTGAACCCCTTTTAAAACCATGTTCAATCAAGAAGGAGCTTAGACATTCATACCAAGCCCTTGGGGCTTGTTTTAGACCGTACAAAGCTTTTTCTAGTTTGAACACATGATCCGAGTTTTTTAAATCCTCAAACCCCAGAGGTTGCTCAAAAAAAACCTCTTCCTTAATAAAGCCGTTTAGAAATGCGCTCTTAACATTCATTTGATAAAGTTTGAAATTTTTTGAGCATGCAAAAGATAGAATGATGCGCACGGCTTCAAGACGAGCAACCGGAGCAAATGATTCATCAAAATCGACCCCGAGCCCTTGGCTATAGCCCTTGGCCACGAGTTGGGCCTTATTCCTAATAACCACGCCTTGATCATTCAACTTATTTCTGAATACCCATTTTGTTCCGATCACGTTGTGGTCATCAGGGCGGGGCACTAGTTTCCACACCTCATTCCGTTGGAATTGGTGTAGTTCCTCCTGCATAGCCATCACCCAGGAGTTGTCTTTTAATGCATCATCTACGTTCTTGGGTTCAACTTGTGACGTGTGTGCAAAGGCATTCAGAGTAAGCAAGAGTTTTAAGGATGAGCGAGTTTTTATACCTTCATCTACCTTACCCAGAATGTTTTCTACTGGATGGTCCTTAAGAGATTTCCACGAGGGAGGCAGATCGGGGTGAGTTGGAGGTGCATCCTTCAATTGTTCTGTGCTATTTTCCTCAGCTTCATGGTTCTTATCAGTTTTGGTTTCAGAAGTGGATGGGTCTTCTTGTTTTCCTTGATTTGTGTCCCCTTGAGTTTTGTCCTGCAAAAAATCTGATTCTTCATTAGATAAAGTGGAATTCTTGGAAATACCTTCATCAACAATCACATGTGGACTCTCTTCTATCACTAATGTTCTTTTATTAAAAACTCGATAAGCCCGTGAATTGTTAGAGTAACCTACGAAAATTCTAACATCACTCTTTGCATCAAATTTCTCTAGATCGTCCTTACCATTATATAATATGTAACAAGTACTCCCAAAGATCTTAAAGTATGAAATGTTCGGTTTCTTACCTTTGTAGAGTTCATAGGGTGTTTTACCTACAAACGGCCTTAACATCGCACGGTTGATAATGTGACATGCCGTATTCACCGCTTCAGCCCAAAAATATCAAGGAAGATTCCGCTCACTCAACATAGTTCTCGCCATATCTATTAGTGTGCGGTTCTTCCTTTCAACCATGCCGTTTTGTTCCAGCGTCCTTGGTGCAGAAAAATTATGAGTGTATCCTTCACTCCTGCAAAATTCATCAAAGTTAGCATTGTCAAATTCATGCCCATGATCACTTCGCAAACCAGTAATCATATATCCTTTCTCGTTCTGAACTCTCTTGCAAAAGGCGTGGAATTCCTGCAAAACATCACTTTTATTACTCAGAAATAGAAACCATGTGAAATGTGAAAAATCATCAACAATGACAAAACCATAACACTTACCCCCTAAACTATGAGTCCGAGTTGGACCGAATAGATCAAAATGCAATAACTCCAAGGGGCGAGTGGTGGAAATGGTGTTTTTGGACTTAAAAGAAGCTCTAGTCTGCTTCCCTTTGGCACATGCTTCACAAATCTTATTTATATCTAATTTTATTTTGGGAAGACCTATGACAAGATAATTTCTGCATAGTTTTGAAATAACACTACTACTAGCATGTCCTAACCTCTGATCCCAAATCCAAAAACCGTCGGCATCGTTAGCAACTAAACACAAGTGATTGCATGGAATCTCATTCAAGTCAACTGTATATACATTATTTTTCCTAAGGCCTAGAAATTTTATTTCGTTTGTGTGACTATCTACAATTGTGCAGTATGAAGATTCAAAAATGACTTTGTGTCCCCTATCACATAACTGACTAATGCTTAGAAGATTGTGATTGAGTCCATCAACTAACAGAACATTGTCGATGGTATTGGAGTTATTTACACTTACCTTGCCAATACCAATGATCTTACCTTTGTCGCTTCCTCCAAATGCAACAAGACCTCATTCTTTCTCTTTGAACTCAGCAAATATCTTCTTGTTTCTGGTCATGTGCCTCGAACAGCCGCTGTCTAGAAACCAATGTGAATCTTCGGCCTTAAGGCATCCCTACAACAAGACATAAGCTCAAGGAACAACTTTTGGTACCCAAGCTAACTTGGGTCCATGCTTGTGATATTTGTTATTCATAAAAGTATTTCTTGACTTCCGAGCAAAAACCTCATCATCTTGACTTAATGTACGGCAATATGACATGACATGACCAATGCGACCACAATAGTGACAAAAAACTCTGTTTCTTCTTGAATTTCTTTTCGTTGAGTCTGAAAATCCGTGTTGATGTTTAGCCGAACTATATTTCATTTTCTCATGCGAGGAAGATTTACCACTTGCGGCAGGCACAAAGGACACAAAAGATGTCATCATCTTATTTTCAAATGGTTTCTTTTTGATCGGTTCATAACCGATTCCCTCTTTTTGAAAATTCACTCTAGTTCCAAGAACCTTTTCAAGGTTATCTTTCCCTTTGACAAATCTGGCCAAGGCATCTTTTAACTTGTCAATCTCTTGATTTAGGGTGATAATCTTTTGATTAGATTGATCTAATTTCTCATGACACACTGAGATTTGGTCTCTCAAGATTTTATTGTCATTCCTCACTTTCTCATTTTCATTTTCAAGAGTGTGAATTCTAGCATCTTTCTCTTCACTACGGCCTTCATTTTCAAGATTGAGGAGTTGGATATTTTTTATGTTTTCTAACTCACTCTTGAGATGCAGTTCAGTTTCTTCGTGACTATTAATCTTCTCAAGCATAGCTTCATTTACAGTTTTCATGTCAGCACAAGTTTTTGTTAATTCAACAATTTTGTCATTTGAACCATCGGCATGCATCATAAGTTCCATTTTCTTTTTGAGCTGTTTATCCTCAGATCTTATTTTCTTGAATTTAGCATAAAGAGCAACATATTCAGACTCCCACTGTTCTGGAGTAAGAGTTTCTGAGTCAGAATTTACCTCCTCTGAGTCTTCCTCATTGTTGACACCTGTTTTATGACCGATAAGTCGGGTCATCTTCTTGTTCATTCTATGTGATGATCCAAGTTATTCATTCCTTTGTTGAATCTCCTTCATTAGTTTAAAGTTTATTTCATGGGTCTTCTCCTTGGTTGAGTATGGTTCCGTGATTTCTTGATTGGATGAAGCTTAGCAAGCTCTCTTATCATTTCAATCATCATTGTTTCTAACGGTCTGCACCATGGGCGTTACTTCCCTTATAACGCATTGTCCCTGAGCCGTTACATTTTGAAGAGTCCTACTACTTAAGGGCTTTGTTCCAATCCTTATCCTTTTGCATATCCATTGAGTATAACGGTCTGTCGTGTAGCCGTTACTTTTCTCTGACACATTCATCCTTGGCCGTTACTTTCATTCAAGAGTCCTATTGTTTTGACCTTCTTCCGTTGATCTTATCTCTTTTGAGATAAGGTTGAATGTGATAGTATCCCTCTAACGCGTTATTTCCCTCTGACGGTCTGTCGAGCAGCTGTTACATCCAACAGAGAGTCCTGGCAGTTCAGGCCTTTTCTCTGCTACTCTATGGTCGAGATAAGAGTTTGATCTTGTGATTTCTCTTCCAAATCTGATCCTCAAAACCTTCTGTTTGTTTCTATGGACTCTTGGTGATATTATCTTCGAGATTTTGCTAAGTGTTATCCTCTTTTCTTGTTGGATTATCCTCTATTCAACCAGAGATTTTGAGGGCCTATAAATATCACCCTTAACTTCATGGCCCGAGAGAGGAAGATCTGGAGTTTACGTTGAAGTGCTGCCACATCCTGGAGCCACATCCAACCAAGGAGAACTGTTTCTTAAGTCCATCTACTTCACGGTGAAGGGAGTATTCGTTTCATTGTGTTTGAGTTTCCATCGTTGTCACACATGTGTTCTTCCTTCCTTCTTCTCAAAGCATTGTCCCTTCTTTCTTATTCCACGTTCTTCATCTATTTTCATCATCTTCTTCCCATCTTTTAAAATGCCTAGAGGGGTTAAAAAACCAAAACTTTCCCGGTACTTCCCTTTCCTTTTGAATGATCTTAATTTCCTTAAGAATTGATACTATGCTTGTTTAAAGGGCTGATCTGGGTTTGTTTTCTTGTGTTTCACGTTCATTGATAGGTTTACAGGTTCATCAAACGAGGCCCAAGTCTTCTGGCCGGTTGGAAGATTTGGAGTTCAAAGAATTCATAAGCTATTTCTGCAGGTTGTCTGACGGTCTTGAGAAGACGTGTCAGGTTAATATAATGGTGCATCATGCGACCGCCACACTCCTGTGACGCACAGGGTCTGGACCATTACATTCAAGGCTGATCTACAGATTTCATTGGTTTCTCTCTCCCGTGAGCGGGTGCTTCATCCACCTATTTCCAAGGTATTTTCAAGTCTTTGACTTTTGTTTACTTTGGTGGCGATCACGTTCTTTCCTTAGTATTGGGCATTGATTTCTCTCTCATATCTTCATATTCATTTGCTTGTTCCACCCACGCGGTGTGTTTTATTTGCTACTTGCTCCACGCTCCGGCGTGTGTTTTTCTTTATTTCCTTAGATTAGTTTGGTTGAGATAACATGCCCATGCTAGAGCTTGTTCGGATTGCCTAGGTTCATGGTTCACATGTCCTTGGGTTGATTGAGATCATTGATTTTTGATTATCATCTCTATCATACATCATAAACCCACAAAAAGAAGGAAGCAAAATAAATCAACAGATAATTTTTTGGCGATCACGGTGGGACAACTTGTGCCAATCGTGCTTTTTGATCTCTGTTAAACCTGCCATCATCTCCTTGTTTGGTTTTCCCCGAATTTCCCTTATATTTTTCTGGCTATTTTTGGTTCTCTGGCTCTTTTGACGGCCCTGGTTCCCTGCGTTACATTGATTCTGGCGGTCTGGTCTTCGACCGTTACATACTTCTGACGCGGGTCTCATAGACCATTATATACTCCAGACAGGTACGCATCCCGAGGTGCATTTTCTTTCCGTAGTTTCTACTGTGATATTCTTGCTTGGGTGTTATCTGACTTCCTCCTTGGTTGTTTTACATATCTACATCATTGTGTGCATAATTGCTTGCTAGATTCTAGGTTAGAATTTGCATGCACCCCAGTTCACATAGGTTCATGCATATTATCATACATTAGATTGCATTTTCCTACCTTGGTGTGCGGACCTCTCGTCTCCATATTCCTTGGGGCCGACTAGGAAATCGCACCAGGGACCTCCATAAGTCCCCGCGAGCCGTGGATTCCCACACGGACGCTGGGCCGGTTGTACCTTTCCCACCCCGTGTCTAGGGTTGCATAAGTGAAGGAGTGATCACACTTAGAGTCAAATCAAGCTTTACACCCTCTCCTATCAAGAACCTATTGTTGAGAGCTCACATCAATCAATCCACTAAAGTTCCAAAGGAGAAATCATAAAAATCTTGAAGCATCATCTTAAACAACTCGGTTGACCTGGAGTGTTTTCATCTCTTGTCACTTACATCTTTGTTAGAAATCATCTAAGTTTGGTTGCTCATTGTGTGGTTGTTTGTGTTGTTTGCATCTTGTCAAGGTTGCCCGTTGCATGTGGAGTTGTTTTCGTCCGTTGGAAACACTTCCTAGAGTCAATTCCTTCTCCAAGTTCTACTCAAATCCGCTTTTCGAATCCACCATGGCTTCTTTCAACCCTCCCCATTCCCAAGAGGATTCCCTTCCTCAAGGACTTCTGGAAAACCCTGCTAGGGTTACCTCATTCCCTACTGGAGAGGGGACCGCCCCTCTTCCGTCCTTCACCCCCATGGAGGGTGGTCAAGCCACCTCTTCTATCTCTTATCCTTCTGCGGGCTCCATCCTCCAAATGATGGCCCAATTGGATCCAGCCCAACTCCAAGATGTTTATCAAGCCATGCAAGGATTCAATATCTCCCCTCCCACGATTATGCAGGGTCAACCTAATCCTTCCATCCAGCCCACTCCGATCGATCTTACTCCGGTCCAACCCCGGACCATCACCTTTGCTGGCATGGAGACGGGCCAAGCTTCTACTTCGGCCCAGCAATCATTTGACAAAGGGAAGTCTACCGTCCCTTCTTTCATTCAGTTGGATCATCATATGTCCAGCCCTACGGTTCCACAAGTCCTCATGGGCCCCTCCGATTTCTTGCGCCCTCAACTAGGGGTTGTCCAAGCCCACTCTAATCTGGGTCAGTCTCCGACCCAATATCCTTCTTATGCCCCCCCTGCTTTGGCCGTTTATCCTTCTGCTCCTTCTTATGGGCTCCCACCTTCTGCTGCGGTTCACCCTTCTGCTCCTCAACTTCAATCATCACCTCTCACTACCCCTGCTCCCTCTAGAGAGCAGGAATTACTTGATAAATGGGCCACCATGCAACAACAACTCGATTTCCTCCAGAAGTGGGTTGGCCCACAATCCTTGGCAGATGTTCCAGTTCCTAGCTTTCATAACATCCATTTCCCTCCGCAGTCCGAGCTCCCCAATTATCACAAATATGATGGGAACAGCAATCCCTTTATTCACGTAAGGGACTTCTTGTATGAATCAGCCCAATTCCAATATGATGATCGCCTCATGGCGTACTTATTCCGTCGATCATTGGACGGCGTTGCATTGGAATGGTTCTACTCTCTGCCACTGGAAGACGTCGAAAGCTTCAAGGTAGTGAAAGATAAGTTTATCCAGCGGTTTCAAGACAGGGTCGGCCCGGAGTACTCATTTACAGATTTGGTGGCCGAAAAGATGAAACCAGATGAGGAGTTTTCTACTTATGCAGATAGATGGAGGCAAATGGCCGCTAGAGTGCCCGACCATATCCGGAGGAAGAGAAGGTCAAGTTACTTATTTCCAATGCTACTCTGACCTTCCGAAACATTCTGGCCATGAATGACATAGCCAACATGCACCAACTCTACAGCCAGGCTCGGTTCATCCAAACACAGTTCAAGGACTCCCCCATTCACTCGCTATTTCAAAACCAAAAGCCCAAGTACACAAGAAACCTCAAGGGCCGGTCACCGAGGGGGTCCAAACAAACGAGCAAGTTTAAGCCGTTGCTTTCCCATTCCAAGCCACACCTTTCCGCTTCCCTCAAAACCCCCACACCCCACAGAATCCTGCTCCCCAAAACTACCAGGCCACTCCGCAAAACCCTCTGCCCACCTTCGCCATTCCACAAAACACCTTCACCGCACCGCAACAACCACCACCACCTCCGCAATACCACAACGTCCCTCCACCCAACGGCTACAACAACAACCCTAACAACAAGCGCCCGGCTCCTAAAAGAGCTCAGTACCCACCCTTGCCAGAAACACTCACAGACATCTTCTCAGCTCTTATGTCGATGAATGCCATACAACTTCCTCCGGAACGGCCCAACTGGAATCCGGCCGTTGATCAGATGAAGTATTGTATGTTCCACAGGCAGCCGGGGCATACCATTGAAGGGTGTTTTCAATTCCGGGACCTAGTCTATGACCTCCACGAAGGGCAGAGAATTGATCGGGCCGAGATACATCACATAAATCAAAGAAAAGAGAAGGCAGTCGCCGAGGCAGCAAGTACAGTAGCAACAAGTACCGCAGCCACAGCAGCAGCCGCAGTAGCAACAGCAACCGGTTCAAGACCTGGGTATTCATCAAAACCCAATGCCAAACCATCCTCCTGCTCCACAGCCTCCGCCGCCGGCACCAGCTCAGGTCAATGTCGTCCAACCCCTGGCTCCCAACCCCGAGTGGTCCTTCGATGAGGATAACTCCACGCCACAGGTCATGGCCCTTCACCACAACTACCATAATCCTCCCACTTCCCCCATCCTCATACCTACACACCAAACCCCTCCTCCACTCATCCTCCTATTTACCCCTATTCTATCACACGCACCATCACCCGCGCCTCCGTCACACTCACCATTACCTACGTCCACTACCATCACCCCTTCCCCACTCGCGCTTGCACCCACTATCGCCATACCTCCATCTAACCCTCCACTCATCACGCCTCCGTCCACTTTTATATCCCCACTTCCGCTCGCGCCCACTGCCACTAACCCCTCGCCTATTATCCTTTCCACCACACCCTCTTCCGCACCGCTTATCCATCCCACTGGGCCTACTAAATCACTTATCCTGAGCCCATCTGAGGCCGCGGCAGCTTATAATTTCGCCCTACGGAGCGGGCGCATGTACCACCGAAACTACCCTTCCACTTCCAATCCCCAGTCTTCCCAACCAACTGCCGAGCAAGAAGAGGCCGAGCCACTACCCGGGACCCAATATGATCTGTTACATCATTTGGATAGGGTGCCCGCCAAGATATCTGTACTGGAACTGATTAAGAGATCTACCCTTCACTAAGATGCATTAAGAGACTTTCTTCAAAAGGTTATGGTTAGTGAAGACATGGCAGTTAATAGCTTACCTACCGCACTGGCAACAATCTCCAAGGGGCCAGCCATTACTTTCTCTGAAACTGAGCTAGCACCACCAGAAGCTCGGCAAATGCCGCTGTGCATTACTATCATTCTAAACAAAGTCAGCATTGACGCGGCATTGGTTGACACAGGGGCATCTATCAACGTATGCCCGCTCAGCACTCTAAGGGCTTGCAATCTCTCAGAGGAACTTCTACGCCCAACTCCCACTACCATAGCTGCTTATGACAACTCTCGGCGGGCATGTCACGGGATTGTCACCATTCAAGCTGAGCTTGGGCCTCTTACGATGCCCATTGAGTTTTACATGCTCGATATTGACCCTATGTTCAAGGCTATCTTGGGTCATCCGTGGATCGATACCCTCAGCGCCGTACCCTCCACTGCACATCAATGCATTAAATTCCCTTTCCAAGGGGGGGTCGTCAAAGTTAAAAGCTTATCCACGGTCCAATCAGTGAAGGCTATCTGAGAGAAAGTTCTTCTCACATTGTGGCCAAGCAGTCGGCCTGTTATGTCAGTGCTACATCTCGACTTTCCTTGGGCTTACGCACCTCGCAAGCCCGTCACTGTAGCAGTTGACATCAAGGTGAAGCCCCAGATCCGAGATTCCAAGGGTTGGGACATTATACTGAAGCTAGGCTACCAACCGGGGAGAGGTCTCGGTGCTCATTTGCAGGGAAGAACCAAGCCTATCCCCAAGGGCAGGAAAATGAACAGAAGAGGTCTCGGCTACCGAGAGATTGCATTTTTCATGATGGGTGATTCCGGGCCACTCACCTGGGACTACCGTCAACACTTTGTTCGAGGGCCTCTCCAACCCGGCACATTAGCTTCACAGCCATCTCCGCCAAGGGAAGATACAGTCTGTCCGATTGCCAGTCCACCCCCAGTGCTAAGGGGGCCAGTTGATGATGTGATTGACTGTGGTCCAGCCCTTCAGGGGCTATTTCATGAAGAAGACTGCCAGCAGCACAAGAGGTTCGACTTGTTCAGTGGAGGCCGAAGAAGCAGCCAGACCGGCATCTACAGGAGAAGGGGAGTTCACCGATTGCCTTATCTTGGTCTCCCTCCCGCTTTCAATCTCTCATCCAGTAATGCGAATTCTTACCCCGTCTTCCTCCTATCATGATAAATCCATCCTTCATTGATCCGCCTGAAATTTTGTTTGTTCCTTGTGCTTGCGGGCATTGCCCGCCCATTGATCTATCCACTCTATTCACTCCTCCTCCTCCCAACGCCCAACTCCACGAGATGTGGTTCTCCTCCCCCGATCCCTTCTTTGATTGCATATTCCCCGAGCTGTTCCCCATGCAACTTCCGCCTCCTCCATCTTGTTGTGTGGTCTCCACTGATCCCCAAAAAAAATGTCAAATTCGAAACGGAGATTTCAGTTGAAGATTACGCTACCCTGTCTCCATCCTCCTCCTAGGGGCACGGGTCCCCTACTCCTTCCCTTCCACTAGGTCTTCTTTCTCCTAGGTTAGGATTAGGGTCTATCGAGTTTAGGGAAGTAGAGTCAGGTAGGTCTAGAGAAGTAGAGTCTTGTTCTAGGTCGTCCAACCCTTCCTCCTCTGAGCCGCGCTCACTTGGGCATCCTCCCAAATCCGTCCCTGATAGGTTCTTGCAAGATCTAGCTCAGCGTTGTCATGCTCTTTTAAAGTGTCCAGAATTTGTTGCTACGGCAATCATGATTGAAGATGAAAAGGAAATAGAGGAGGTGTGGAGCGATGACAGACTCGGTGTCTATGAAATCTTGGACGAGAAAGATCCAATTAACAAGGACAACAACGTAGATGACACGGCCGATTTGTATGCACAAGGACTTAAGAAATTCGACGAGCCATCATCGGCAGTGGATGAACCTACGAAGGAAATTAACTTGGAAACTGAAGAAGACCCAAGGCCCATCATTATTGCCGCTAATCTCCCTTCGCAAGTAGAAGAAGATTTACTTAAGGTTCTGAGGGAGTATAGCGATTCCTTCGCCTGGTCTTATGAGGACATGCCAGGTCTTGACCCCTCTTTAGTGGAACATCGACTTGTGCTTAAACCAGGGGCAACACCTGTGAAACAATGGTCAAGAAGATTTCACCCCCACATGGCCTTGAGGATTAAGGAAGAGGTCGACAAATTATACAAGGCCAGATTCATTAGAGTTGTTCTATATCCTCAGTGTGTGGCAAATATAGTCCCTGTTATCAAGAAAGATGGAAAGGTGTGTATCTGCATCGATTTCAGGGATCTCAACAAAGCATGTCCCAAAGATGAATTTTCGCTGCCTCACATAGATGTCCTGGTCGATAGCACCGCCGGGTACGAATCTTTATCATTCATGAATGGTTACTCAGGCTATAATCAGATACGTCTCGCTCCGGAAGATCAAGAGAAAACTTCCTTCACCACGCCCTGGGGCACGTATTGTTATGTGGTTATGCCGTTCGGTCTGAAGAACTCGGGTGCCACCTATCAAAGGGCGATGATGGCCATCTTCCACGACATGATGCATATCTATATGGAAGCGTACGTGGATGACATTCTGGTGAAGTCAAGGACCAAAGAAGAACACCCCTCTATTCTGGCTAAGGTGCTGCAAAGAGCTAGGGAGTACAAGCTTAAGATGAATCCGAAGAAGTGTGTATTCGGAGTCTCTTCGGGGAAGCTGTTAGGTTTCATAGTGAGCAGACGGGGGATCCAGATTTATCCTAACAAAGCACAGGCCGTCATGGACATGCCTCCGCCAAAGAACATCACGGAACTTCGAGGGTTGATTGATCGATTGCAATTTATCAGAAGATTCATATCCCAACATTTTCAAAGGTGCCGTCCATTTTATGAATTGCTTAAGGCGGGGGTTAAGTTTGAATGGAATCAAGACTGTCAGAAGGCCTACGAGGACTTAAAGGAATATCTATCCAACCCCCCAATTTTGCAACCTCCTGTCCCTGGGAAACCCCTAATCCTATATATCTCGGTCATTGAGGACTCCCTAGGGCCGGTCTTAGCACAAGTAGACGATGAAGGGAAAGAGCGGGTTGCTTATTATCTCTCTCGGTTGTTTAACCCAGCTGAGTCCAGATACACCGCTATGGAGAAGACTTGTGCCGCCTTAGTATGGGTAGCTCAGAAGCTTAAACATTACTTCTTTGCCCACCCAGTTAGGTTGATCTCTAGAATGGACCCGATTCGCTATCTCTTAGAAAAACCTGTCCTTTCTAGTAGATTAGCTCGCTGGCAGAGCTTCCTCTCCCAATTCGATATCACTTTTGTCGTTCAGAAGGCGTTCAAAGGGCATGACATCACTGAGCATCTTGCCTATCTTCCTATTCCTAACACCGACTCTATTCAGGATGATTTCCCTGATGAGCATCTCTCTGCTGTCTCTCATCATCCCTTTTGGTCTCTGCACTTCGATGGTGCACTCAATTCTCAAGGCCGAGGGATCGGCGATGTTCTGCTCACTCTAGAGGGAGTGACTATTCCCTTTGCTTATCAACTTCGATTTCATGCTACCAACAACATCGCTGAGTATGAAGCTCTCCTGCATGGATTGAAGCATGCCTATCTCCTAGGTGCGCACTATTTGAATATCATAGGAGACTCTCAGCTCGTCCTGCAGCAAGTTCTGTCAACTTACCGCACTCGTGACCCCAAACTCAAGCCTTATCAAGCTTTGGTCACGCTCCTGGTAAGGCAATTCCGTAAACTGATTTATATCCATACCCCCCGTTCTCAGAACATTCTAGCTGATGCTCTAGCATCACTTGCTTCCTCTCTATCTTTTCCTCTCAGTCGGAGCACTGAGACTATCATCGTTCAGAGATTGGACGCACCCTCCCTTCAGGATCCTTGGTACATCAACCTTATGAAAGTTGTAGAGGCGAGGGCTGAGAAGGAAGATCTCAAGGAAGTATCTCTAATAAAGCTAGAAGAGATTCTGGGCGAAGAAGAATTGCCTTGGTATCACGAAATCGAGTTGTTTCGCAAAGAAGGGTCATTCCCAGAAGGGGCAAACGCCGAGCAACGTAAGTCAATAAGAAGAGCCGCCTCAAGGTATACCATTATTGCAGGAGAACTATACAGGCGCGCTACTAATGGAATGCTCATGAGATGCTTGGATGATAATGAAGCTTGAAAGGTGGCTGAAGCAGCCCATTCTAGTGAGTGTGGAGGTCATGTCAATGGCCAGGCTCTAGCGAAGAAAATCCTTAGGCAGGGCTACTATTGGCCCACTCTAGAGGAAGATTGCTCCCTCTATGTCCGGAGGTGTCTTAAATGCCAACTCCACGCTGATAAAATCCATGCTTCAGCTTCATCTCTCCATCCCCTTTCTGCTCCTTGGCCATTCTCTATGTGGGCTTTTGACGTTGTTGGCCCCCTCGGTGATCCTAATTCTCAGATCAAGTAGAAATCCTTTATCCTTACCGCCACTGAGTACTTCACCAAATGGGCCGAAGCGGAGGCGTACGAAGAGATTAAAGCTTCAACGGTGTGTCACTTTATCATGAAGAATATCATCTCGCGGTTTGGAGTGCCAAGCAGCATCATCACCGACAACGGATCCCAATTTGTATCTCGAGAGCTCAAGGACCTATGTAAGAAGTTCAATATTGCATTGCATCATTCATCTCCATATTATCCTCAAGGCAACGGTCAAGCAGAGGCCACTAATAAAACCCTTCTTAAAATCATCAAGAAAACATGTGAATCTCATAAGTTTTCTGATTGGCTATAGAGATTAGTGGAAGCTCTGTGGGCTTACCGCACCTCCGTCCGTACCCCTACGGGACAAACTCCCTATACTCTTACCTACGGGATTGAGGCGGTGCTCCTATACGAGATCTTGATCCCTTCCCTTAGAGTGTAGCTCGATAAGGAACTTAATCTCCGAGAGGCGTTGCTCGTCCAGTTGGAATTCTTAGATGAGAAGAGGATGAACGCGACCGATCACATATCCATTTATCAAAAGAGAGTTTCGTGTTATTTTCAAAAGAAGGTAATTGAACAGAAATTTCAAAAAGGTGATATGGTTTTGAAACGCAAATTCATTCGGTCTGTAGGTCCTAGGTTTAAATTACAATCTGACTGGGAAGGGCCGTTTGTTGTAAAAGAGGCTTATCCAGGGAATGCTTATCGCTTAGTGAACGCAGAAGGTGAGGAGCTCTCTCACGCTTGGAATGGGTTGTATCTTAAGCGTTTCTTTCCTTAGAGTCTAAATATGTGCCACCCCGGCAGCAAGATGTTCCTCCCTTTTACGATAAAGAGTCCCGAGTGAGGCAATCACACACTACACGACGTCCCTGGTCAGGTTTTCCGCTTTAAAAGATACCGTTTCTCCTTGGCCATGCTTTGGGGGAAGGTCGAAGTCCCTGTTCATTTCTTCCTTTGGCTGAATCCAGGGGCAAGAGGTGAATAAGGAGGCGATGACCAATCTAGGAACCCTCACGAGAGGAGGTCTCAAATAGGGGCAGTCCGTTATGACCTGATGCCACAAGCAAAGAAACAAAGAAAAAAGAAAGCAAAGGACAAAATCAAAAGCATCATCTCAAAGGTCTATTGAATATGATTCCAAAGCTCCAGAAAGGCAAGAAAAAGAATATAGGCATGACAAGAGTGGCAGTACAGTTCCCCGCGGGACGAATGAGCCCAGTCGCACGCATGCCTAGAGTGAACTAAGGTTCGATGACGGACACAAAGCCCCGGCGCAACAGACCAAATTTCTAATGGGTTGTCTGGAGAGGAACCCAAGTCCTAAGAGCTTCTAGATCTGGCCTAAGCTTACCCCCCCCCCCCCCCCCCGCATTCTAGTTTCCTTTTTCAGGATTGAGACTAGTACCCCGGGTATGGCCTTGGTAGAAACACCGTCATGAAATCTGGGCCTTGGTCAGGGTTTGTCACCTCATTGCACGCCAACCTCGGGACTCTCAACACGATACGGAGGGCTCACATTGCTAGGGGAAAGCACTGATTTTCAAAAATCCAAAAAAACATATATTTCAAAAATCCAAAAACAACATATATTTCAAAAATCCAAAAACAACATATATTTCAAAATCCAAAAATAACATATATTTTCAAAATCCAAAAAACAACATATATTTTCAAAATCCAAAAAAAAAACAACATATATTTCAAAATCCAAAAACATCATATATTTCAAAATCTAAAAATAACACATATTTAAAACACCAAAAACATCAAAAATCCAAAATCAAACAAAAAAATCACATATTTCAAAACCCAAAAATGTCAACTATTTTCCAAAATTTCACAAAAATTCAAATATATTTTCCAAAATCCAAAAAAATACCATCATATGCATCGCATGCATCGCATTATTTCTATTATGTTTCCCGCCTATTTAATAAGGCTCCACCCCTTGACCAAATATCAAGAAACGGCCGTTATCTAACTTGTTTCAAGGCAAGGGGCTGAGTCTAAAAAGAGATCTAACTTGTTCCATGTTTAAGTGTGTGCAGAATGCAGGATCAAGACCAAAGCTCAAATCTCACAACTATGCAGGTTCAAGACTGTGACGCACCAGGTACAGGCCGTCACACTCATATAATGGTCCATGCTAGACCGTTACATCTCTTCAGGCCTTCGCTTTGATTCTTTCAGCAGCTCTCTCTCTAACGGCCTGGGCCGCGACCGTTATTCTTCCTAACGGTCTATCGTTGGACCGTTACTTCCTCCAGAAACCCAAACCCTCAGGTCTTTCACCCCGACGGCCTATCTCCTACCCGTTATATCCTTCTAACGGCCCTTCTCAAATCCGTTACACTCTCCAGAGTCTCTATTTTCCAGGCCGTTCTAAGCCAAGTCAAGCCACAACTCGTGCTCATTCAATTAAGGCAATCCCATCTCATTCAATCAAACTTAATGAAACAAAAGATTAATAAGATTCCAACTCTGATTGTCAATTACACCTTTCATAAAAGCAAAATCAAGCTACATTCAATTTCTTATCCGAAAGAGGGTGGATCTTCCTCAACTCTTTGAGGTAGCCACGGCGCGCTTCGTCGTTCTCTCCCACTTCTTCTTGCCACGGGCGCACCTTGCTGATCTCCCACATGGTCAGTGCGTTGTGGATCGCTCTTTCATCTTCCTCGGTCCCCATCTTCCTAGCTAGAAGGGGAGGGTAGTGTGATAGTGTAGGAGCTTCAATCCGAGGTAGTCCGATCTGAAGATGGCACCGGTGCGGGTTGTAGATCGCCATCGTAGTATTTCCCACTAGCTGGAGGTCCAGGCCTTGACGCCACAGTATTCTAAGAAGAGTGCTCCGAAGGATTCTTGGTCGCATGATAAATTTCTCCATTGGTAAAGTATTGAAGAAGAGGCGCCATTCATCCCGTGTTTTCTTATCCGCCGTCTTACATTCAACCTGTGGAGAGAATCTAGATGCCCCTCCAATGAAGAAGAGAGGGTGGCTCCCGAAGATACGGCTAGAAGAAGTAATATCCTCCTTTGGTTGGAATTTGATTCTCACTCCCATCCAACACTCAAGGAGTATCATGGAGCCGAACAAAGGTCCGCCTAGGCAAGCCGAGCTTAGTCCTTCATAGAGGTATGAAAGGATCGCTTGAGAGATGGACATTCCCCGCCACAACCCACTAATAATGATGAGATTTTGGGCATCTAAGAGGTGGTCGGTTGTAGTGAAAAGGAATACTCCGCATAAGCAAACCGCCATCACCTTGGCTATGGCTTCATGTCTCTCCCACTTGTTCTTGCAATGAGAGACTATCCATTGTGCCAAGGGTATCAAGTGAATGTGGTGTGGGCTGATCATGGTCCTCACGTCCTTTGGATTATGGATGAAATCACTCAAGATCAAGGACGGGTCAATAGGCTCAACGGTATAGCAAACTAGGTCTTCATCCCCCACCTTAGTCTTAGGAAGGGCTAGGTAGGTTTCTACCTCCTCTAATATGACTGTTGCTTCGAAGGAAGGGAAGATGAAGGTATGCGTTTGTGGATGCCACAATTCTATGAGGGCTGAAATACTAGGCCAATCTAATGACAATTTCTGGAAATTCTTACCTAAAATCAAGAAAGGTTGAAGGTGCCATGCTTTAAGAATTGATGTAACCTCTAAAGGGAGTGCCTTTACCATGGGAGCCACCAACTTCAGATTAGAATAGCATCTTGGACCAGGAAGAGGCTAAGGAGAAGAAGAAGGTCATGAGAAAAAGATGAAGTGCAGGTAATTTCTGAACTTGGTTAGGTCATGGAAGCTTACCACTCTTTGAGCATTGGAGCTTAGGTACTTGGGGAATAAGGTTAGCCTTTGTAGCTCTCCATACTCCTTTCTTGCAGCTTTGGGTCCGGTATAGATCTTCTCTTCCATAGCCATCGCCTCGAAGCTTCTCTTCATCTTGTTTCCTGCCCTTTAGGAGAGGTTTTTCAGCCCTTCTAGCAGAGAAATTCAGAAAGATACGATTTTGGCTAAGTTTCCAAGTTTTAAAAGTTTTGATTTTGGCTTCAAAGAGATAAGATTAGGATTGGAAGGCTTTATCTTAAGTTTGGGAGAAGTCTAGAACAGATTGGAGGCTTCTTATCTCGGATTTTGCCCCTTGCGGCTCAATCCGTCTCGGAGTACAATTCATTCTCTAACGGTCTAACGTCGGACCGTCACTTTCCTCAGACGCGCCAGCTCTAGGCCGTCACATTTCCTATGGGTTTAATTTGGTCCAACCTTGTTCTGTCAAGCTTAACGGTCTAGCATCAGACCATTATATTCTTATGACGCGTTCTCTTTGAGCCGTTACATTTTCTGCTGATCAGTTTTGGCTTCTTCTTGGTCAATCATTCTCAACGGTCTTGCTCATGACTGTTATCTATCTCCGACGCACTGCACTTAAACCGTCACATTTCCTGCACATTTTGTTAAGTCTATACATTGTTAGGGTGCTAGGCCCTGATACAGAGGGGGGTGAATGTAGCCCTCTAGAAAATATAGCCCAAATTAAAACTCTAAAGCTCAGATATTCGGAATAAAGACTAATGAGCTTTCCAAGATGAAATGATAAGGTAGCAAATGAACAAACAGTTGGACTGCACCAATGCAGCCACCTGAACAACCAGAAACGAAGCCAGAGCTAAACAACCCAATCACACTTAGCAGAATAAAATGCTCAAAAATAACTCTCTAGATAATGCAACTAGCCAAGCATGCACAACCGGTGAATGGGAGGTAGAAGATATGGAGCTAACGTAAGGCAAACCACTGCACAAATAATTTTAAGGTGGTTCGGTCCTCCAGACCTACATCCACCCCTCACTCCCAACTGGAGTGAGGCTTCACTAGCCAATGCTAGAACCAAGCAGACTCAGTCTGCAACAGGTGCTGACACACAGCTTGAACAGGGGAACAAACTCCCCTCTTCCTCCCAACCGGAGGGACACCCCAAGTGACTCCCAGCCACTTGGAAACCAGAGACCGAAGTCTCTCCTCCTCCAGACCGGAGGGACCCCTGGACTTGCTACCCACAAGCCCAGAACCGGAGACAAGTCTCCCTTCCTCCTAACTGGAGGGTACCCACAAGTAGCACTCAGCTACTTGCAACCGGAGATCAGATCTCCCTTCTCCTGACCCACCCGGAGGAACCCGACCTCAGTCCAGAGGATCGGATGTACAACGCTAACCAGAGAAACAAAAGGGAAAAAGGAAACATAAAAAGCACAGTAACAAAAGCTGGAAATGAAACACAATAGTCGTTCTGGATTTGATCCACGAACAGACTGGACAGGTCTTCAATAGACTCTCTCCTCTTCTTCTTTCCTTCCTCTTCTTTCTTCTTCTCAGCTCACGCAATCTTTCTCTTCTGCTCTCACTCTCTATTTTCTACTCTTTCGCAGGCTCTCCCTGTCTTTTCTCTTTCTTCTTCTTCTTCTGCTTCCTTCTTCTTTCGCTCACTGCTTCTCTTCTTTTTCTCTTTTTCTGGATCGAAGGGCTTTCTCCTCTCCAGGCTTCTTCTTCGATCAGTCTTCTACAGAGGATGAAGACTCGTATATATAGCAGCAGCAGGCATACAGGGCGCGTGTGGCTTCCATATTTCCTGCCCTAGAAATTCGGACCACGTGGCAACATCGTGGTATCTCGTCCATCCTTGGATCACGAGCCAGGCACCTCGGATCACGTGCCCTTCATTAGTACGTTCAGCAACTGGAGTTGAGGTGGCGTCAACACACTTGCTCCAAAGGGTTGACGCAGCCTTCAAAGACATTCGACCAGCAAAACTCAAGTGTGCTGCGTTGACTCCATCAGCCTGCTGCGTTGACGCATCGGTGATCCAGTGATCAAGTCTTTAGCAGATGGGCGTGCTGCGTCGACGCTCTCAGCATGCTGTGTTGACGCATTGGTGTTCCAGCATCTGAACTTAGATGGCTTCAGCCCTCTCACGTTTCGTGTGGAGTGCGTTGACGCATTGTGCAACTGCGTCCACCCTCTGGTCACCTTGTCGATCCATCAACCTACTGCGTCGACGCCACTTGATGAATGCATTGACGCACCAGAGTAATCCAGTAAGCTTCTTTCTTGATTGTTTGAACTACTGCGTCCACGCCACTTGATCAAGGCGTTGACGCATTGGTGTGTTCCAGCAGCTGAAATTGGATGTCTTCAGCCCTCTTGTGTTAAGGGGTTCATTAGCCTCTTCAGTCCCTGTCAGACAGATGAAACGAAGTCATTAGTTCTAAGTATATGCATTGCATTGTATAGACTTTGCTGTGAAGGCGAAAGCAACGTAAAGTATACACAACGCAATGTATAGACTTAATGAATATGAAGACATCATAAGACTCAGATGAACACAGGCGGTGTATAGACTTAATGTGTTCACTGGTGGATGTACACCCTTGCCCACTGTACAGACTTTGTGATGCTTGTATGCAATGTAGAGACTTCGCTGAATGCGAATGCAGTGTACAGACTTTTAAGCACAAAGGCAATGTACAGACTTTGCCTTTAAACTGGATGTATAGGCTTGGAGGGTTTACTGATGGCTGTACAGACTTGGGCGTTGTATAGACTTGGAACGGCTTCAAGGTAACAATGTACAGACTTTGAAATAAAGAGTGTACAGACTTGAAAGTTCAAGGCCACGATGTATAGACTTTGCCCAAGAAAACGAATGTATAGACTTCAAAAGAAGCAGTCCGATGTACAGACTTGGTTGCAAGCTGAACAGTCGGATGTACAGACTTGCTGAAACAGTCCGATGTACAGACTTCAAAAACTCTAGACAACGGACGCTGTACAGACTTCAGCTAAGTAGGCCACAGGCCGATGTGTAGACTTTTGGATTTGAAGACCAGTGTGCAGACTTCAAGTTTAACTGTGGATGTACATACTTCAGGTGTGAAGACATTGTGAATGCAAATGCAATGTTCAGACTTCATTGTATAGACTTGGAAAACCTGAATTAATGTGCATACTTGGAACGCCTGAAGACCAATGTATGGACTTGTATAAATCTGATGAATGAACTGAGGGGTCGACCCATCAGCACAAGGGGTCGACGCACCACAGACCAGACCAAAGAATAAATGAAGTTAAAGAGGCACCAAGCGTCAACGCATTGCCCAAGCAGCGTGGACGCATCAGTACAAATATTTCTTACTGCTACTTCTGAAGTGCCTTGGCAGCGTCGACGCTGCAGTTCGATGGGTCGACGCTGCAGTATCAAAATTCAGTCTAAGGAGCAACAGTAACATGACTGAACATAATCAAATATGCAATGCCATATCAGAACTTATGAAGACTCACACAGCAAGATGACTCATAGTGAATAACTCACCTCAAGGACCAATCATCAAAACCACCATTAAAACCACAGGGGCACAACAATCTCCCCCTTTTTGATGATGGCAACACTTTCAACACATTGAGTCATTCTGATGATGTGAGGCATTCTGATGACTCAAATTATTCTCCCCCTTTGACTTCATCAAAAAGAAAATAATTTGAGAAATTAAAGCATGTATAAAAATTCAGTCAATTTCTCCCTTTTGCAAGAACATAATTCTCCCTCTATGCAGCATGATGCATATGACAAGAAGGCTCCCCCTCAATAAATGGAATCTTATGAGATGGATGAGAAGAAGACCAAAGGGGTATACAAGGATAAGTTCAGGTCAATGAGTCAAGGACATGAGTAGAAGAGTTTCAAATAATCAGATTTTTCAAAGAAGGCTTCAACTACTAGAATTTCAGTCAGATTTTCAAGGAAATGTCATTCTCATAAATCCAAATCAGAATATTTCAAAGTCTTCCATTATAAGTGCTTATGAATGAGCTTTATTGAACAACATGGTTTAAACATGATGTATGTAGAGTTTATCAATAAAACTCTGTATTGATATCTAAAACCATGGTTTAATAAAAATGAACCAAGCCCTCATATTTATCTTGATAAAACTCACTTCCTCTTACACAATCAAATTTATTGACTTCTTTCGGAATTACATACATCAGTATTGAAATCAAGCAATTATGAAGTCATAAGATGTTGTCTAGGGTTGTAGCAATTTGATTTTAGCATCAATATTCAGATATTTCAATTTGTTCAACAATTTTTCATGCTACAAATTTTACGAGCACTCTAGTTCAGTGCACACCTTGTAACTAGAGGATATACCTTGATCAGAGGCCACTATCCCTAAGCAATTAGTGTGACTAACTGTCATGCTTTATATGAACAGAGATAGCATTTACACAACATGACACATTGCAAATCATTTCTTGATGAGTGAGTTGTATTTCTCAGTGTGCATGCCATTGCTCTACATGAATTTTAATTATTCTTAATCAGAGTTAACTATGGTACCTCATGACACAGTCCTTTGGACATGTGTTTCTCAGTGACCAAGGTCATTGCTCTGACAGAAAATACCCTTTAGACATTTCAGAAAAATTCATTTGCTTCAAATCAATAACAATTTCATGTACTTAACCAAATAAAGTCATGTATTCAATAAAGCAGATTTCAGAGGATTTTACAAGACACAGCATGAAACAGATGGTTAAGGTTTATTAAATATGCTTCAGATATTTTTAAGAGATTTTAAAGTCAAACTCATTGAATACATTAAACTTAAACCACATGAGTTATTTCAGTCATTCATAAAAAAGTATAATAGAAGATTTCTAGTTCAAGAGTTTTCAGATTTATGATCGAGATAGTCCCATTGAAATCTTCATGAAAGACTGATGGAATTCTGAAGCCAAAAGATACCAATTGATAAGAGAGATTTCGAGGCTCAATGATTTCTGATATTATCAAGGTTTGTCAACTAAGATCAATGATGAAGGGTATGCAATGAATTCTCACAAGAGTATGCATTTGACAACCTATATGCGATGCATTGACTCCCCCTATCAACATGCATTCAGACACTCTTTTTGGCATTTTCAATGAAATGAAATGCAATGCACTATATGTATGCAAAAACACATGCAACTAACTCCCCCTGAAAACATGCAATGTTTACCATGAGAAACTGAACATGCGATTCCAAATGATATAGTGACTTGTGCACATTCAGACTGTCCTATTCAGCAAAGTGACCCATGGTACTAGGTGGAGCACTTGGTCTAAAAGACCACCTCACACATAGTAGGAACCTCCAGACAGATTTCCCTGCCTTTTGGTACCATACCATTTATATACCATTGAGGTCATGCATGATAATTCAACATGGGCAGCATGCATGGATCAAATTTCAGCTTATCAGATTTTTCAGGATGCAATGGACAGATTTTCAATGAACTATGCAGTAGATAAATTTCAAGCCACATACATAAGCAGTTCAGATTATTTAGAATGCAATTTGTTTTCAGAGTTTATGCATTTCAACAATTATCAAACAATTACAAATAGCAGATATGCAAGAGTTTCAAAACAAGAAATGCAGAGAGTTTACCTTAACAGTTCAGAAGGGGTTGTTCATTCTTGAGTGCCTTGGTTTATTTCCCCCTTTTATTCCTCAGCTTCCAAGGCACACCTGTAGCAGACACATCATTTTGATGTAACAGGTACCCAAGAAACCTTGGGTCCTGATTTAGCAGTGACACTCCTAGCAGGTTTTCTCAACAGATTTTTCACATGTTTATCATCACAACACATGATATGACAATTATACATGGAATGCCCTACCTGCCCACAATTATAACAAGAAATAACAGATTTCATGTTCTCCTTGTATACATCAGCATTGGCGTGAACATGATGTGAGTGAACATGATTAATTCTGTTATTGACATAAAAATTTTTCTTTTCATAACCGGCCAGCCAACAGTTAACAGCTCTATGGCCTGGCTTTCCACATTCAAAACATAAATTGTGTTTGCTTCTAGAACCAAACTTCTTTCTATCAACAATGTTTTTATTAAAAGGAAAATTAACAAATCCAGAGTTAGTTTTCTTTCCCTGAGCATGTCAGCAGAAGGTAGCAATGTGACCAAACTTCCCACAGCAATAGCATTGAATTTTCTTTTCCTGATCAGTAGAATGTTTCCTAAGATGATTTCTAGGATACTTTCTAACAGCATTTCTTTCATCATTTATCAATGCTACACAGTTATACATAATATGGCCAACTTTCCCACAATAGTGACATGTTATAGCCTTTTTATTCACATTCACTTGTTTGACAAGATTGATATTCTCATGAGAGTGTGAATGTGTGTGTGAGCAGTGAGCAGCATGCACATGTAAATCAGAGACATGTTTGGACTTATCCAAATCAACATTTTTCTTATATTTTTGAATCTTTTTCTGTTTCTTATCTGAATTTTCAGCCTTCTTAACAGTGAATTGAAAAATAGAAGAACTAGATTGATTAGCTTGTTCAGAGCTTTTCACGAATACAGTTGACTTCTCTTTTCATTCACTTTCTTATTAACATGCACATACCCAAGTCCTTCTTTCTGAAAATTCACTTTAGAACCAAGCAGCTTATTCAAATTGTCTTTTCCTTTAACAAATTTTGACAAAGAATTTTTCAGATCTTCAATCTCAGAATTCAATGAAGCAATACTCACTTCATACTTGGATAGCTCAGATTCACAAACACTCAGCTGTTGTTGCAAAGCATAATTCAGGTTCTTCAGAGTTTCATTTTCTTGTTGAACCATTATTTCAATGTTGTTCTCATTTTCCTTCACAACAGTTTTTCCTTTTTCAATTGACAACCATCTTTCAGAGAAGACAGTATTAAGAACCATTAGCTTTTTATTTTGATCTTCCAAGTATACATTTTCTTCTTTCAGACTTCTGACTTCATAATTTTTCTCTTTTCTTAATTTTCTCTTTTCTGATTTAACTCTTTCATATTTTTTCAGTAGATGCTCATGCATGGCCACTAAATCATCATGACTCATATCCTCGGTCTCAGAGTTTACCTGGGATGAGGACTCATCTGATTGATCACTCCTTCTTGCCATGAGACATTCTTCTTCCTTTCCATTGTGGATGCGAAGTAATTCATCCAATATTTCCTTTGTCGAGCTACAACCTGAGAAGGAGAAAAAATCATCAGAACCGATTGCAGCCTTCATTAAATTTAGAGCTCTCACATTATCATCATTTTTCAACTTGTGAACATGAGTCCACTTGGACTTATCCTTAGGAAGTTCATGTGGACTGTGAGAGATAACCTTCCACAATTGTGGATTAATAGAGTTAACATGCTTGTGCATACGATATAGCCAGAATTTAATATTTGAACTACTGAATAGTGGAGGATGAGCCATGAGAACACAACAGATTAATGCAACATGAATATTGATGCACTAAAAATAAATTAGCACTGAAAACCAGAGATCGAATCTGCAGGTCGCTGGACCTTGTATGCAGACACCGCTCTGATACCAATTGTTAGGGTGCTAGGCCCGGATACAGAGGGGGGTGAATGTATCCCTCTAGAAAATATAGCCCAAATTAAAACTCCAAAGCTCAGATATGCGGAATAAAGACTAATGAGCTTTCCAATATGAAATGATAAGGTAGCAAATGAACAAACAGTTGGACTGCACCAATGCAGCCACCTGAACAACCAGAAACGAAGCCAGCGCTAAACAACCCAATCACACTTAGCAGAATAAAATGCTCAAAAATAACTCTCTAGATAATGCAACTAGCCAAGCATGCACAACCTGTGAATGGGAGGTAGAAGATATGGAGCTAACGCAAGGCAAACCACTGCACAAATAATTGTAAGGTGGTTCGGTCCTCCAGACCTACATCCACCCCTCACTCCCAACCGGAGTGAGGCTTCACTAGCCAATGCTAGAACCAAGCAGACTCAATCTGCAACAGGTGCTGACACACAACTTGACCAGGGGAACAAACTCCCCTCTTCCTCCCAACCGGAGGGACACCCCAAGTGACTCCCAGCCACTTGGAAACCAGAGACCGAAGTCTCTCTTCCTCCAGACCGGAGGGACCCCTGGACTTGCTACCCACAAGCCCAGAACCGGAGACAAGTCTCCCTTCCTCCTAACCGGAGGGTACCCACAAGTAGCACTCAGCTACTTGCAACCGAAGATCAGATCTCCCTTCTCCTGACCCACCAGGAGGAACCCGACCTCAGTCCAGAGGATCGGAAGTACAATGCTAACCAGAGAAACAAAAGGGAAAAAGGAAACATAAAAAGCACAGCAACAAAAGTTGGAAATGAAACACAATAGTCGTTCTGGATTTGATCCACGAACAGACTGAACAGGTCTTCAATAGACTCTCTCCTCTTCTTCTTTCCTTCCTCTTCTTTCTTCTTCTCAGCTCACGCAATCTTTCTCTTCTGCTCTCACTCTCTATTTTCTTCTCTTTCGCAGGCTCTCCCTGTCTTTTCTCTTTCTTCTTCTTCTTCTGCTTCCTTCTTCTTTCGCTCACTGCTTCTCTTCTTTTTCTCTTTTTCTGGATCGAAGGGCTTTCTGCTCTCCAGGCTTCTTCTTCGATCAGTCTTCTACAGAGGATGAAGACTCGTATATATAGCAGCAACAGGCACACTGGGCGCGTGTGGCTTCCACATTTCCTACCCTAGAAATTTGGACCACGTGGCAGCATCCTGGTATCTCGTCCATCCTTGGATCACGAGCCAGGCACCTCGGATCACGTGCCCTTCATTAGTACGCTCAGCAACTGGAGTTGAGGTGGCGTCAACACACTTGCTCCAAAGGGTTGACACAGCCTTCAAAGACATTCGACCAGCAAAACTCAAGTCTGCTGCGTTGACTCCATCAGCCTGCTGCGTTGACGCATCGGTGATCCAGTGATCAAGTCTTCAGTAGATGGGTGTGCTGCGTCGACGCTCTCAGCATGCTGCGTTGACGCATTGGTGTTCCAGCATCTGAACTTAGATGGCTTCAGCCCTCTCACGTTTCGTGTGGAGTGCATTGACGCATTGTGCAACTGCGTCCACCCTCTGGTCACCTTGTCGATCCATCAACCTGCTGCGTCGACGCCACTTGATGAATGCGTTGACACACCAGAGTAATCCAGTAAGCTTCTTTCTTGATTGTTTGAACTACTACGTCCACGCCACTTGATCAAGGCGTTGACGCATTGGTGTGTTCTAGCAGCTGAAATTGGATGTCTTCAGCCCTCTTGCGTTAAGGGGTTCATTAGCCTCTTCAGTCCCTATCAGACAGATGAAACGAAGTCATTAGTTCTAAGTATATGCATTGCATTGTATAGACTTTGCTGTGAAGGCGAAAGCAATGTAAAGTATACACAACGCAATGTATAGACTTAATGAATATAAAGACATCATAAGACTCAGATGAACACAGGCGATGTATAGACTTAATGTGTTCACTGGTGGATGTACACCCTTGCCCACTGTACAGACTTTGTGATGCTTGTATGCAATGTAGAGACTTCGCTGAATGCGAATGTAGTGTACAGACTTTGAAGCACAAAGGTAATGTACAGACTTTGCCTTTAAACTGGATGTATAGGCTTGGAGGGTTTACTGATGGCTGTACAGACTTGTGCGTTGTATAGACTTGGAACGGCTTCAAGGTAACAATGTACAGACTTTGAAATAAAGAGTGTACAGACTTGAAAGTTCATGGCCACGATGTATAGACTTTGCCTAAGAAAACGAATGTATAGACTTCAAAAGAAGCAGTCCGATGTACAGACTTGGTTGCAAGATGAACAGTCAGATGTACAGACTTGCTGAAACAGTCCGATGTACAGACTTCAAAAACTCTAGACAACGGACGCTGTACATACTTCAGCTCAGTAGGCCACAGGTCGATGTGTAGACTTTTGGATTTGAAGACCAGTGTGCAGACTTCAAGTTTAACTGTGGATGTACAGACTTCAGGTGTGAAGACATTGTGAATGCAAATACAATGTTCAGACTTCATTGTATAGACTTGGAGAACCTGAATTAATGTTCATACTTGGAACGCCTGAAGACCAATGTATGGACTTGTATAAATCTGATGAATGAACTGAGGGGTCGACCCATCAGCACAAGGGGTCGACGCACCACAGACCAGACCAAAGAATAAATGAAGTTAAAGAGGCACCAAGCGTCAACGCATTGCCCAAGCAGCGTGGACGCATCAGTACAAATATTTCTTACTGCTACTTCTGAAGTGCCTTGGCATCGTCGACACTGCAGTTCGATGGGTCGATGCTGCAGTATCAAAATTCAGTCTAAGGAGCAACAGTAACATGAATGAACATAATCAAATATGCAATGCCATATCAGAACTTATGAAGACTCACACAGCAAGATGACTCACAGTGAATAACTCACCTCAAGGAGCAATCATCAAAACCACCATTAAAACCACAGGGGCACAACATAAATCCCATTCATCATCCCAGTCTGTACAGCATTTTGAAGTTTGAACATCATTGATGAAGTCTATACATCATTTTGAAGCCTGTACAGCATTTTGAAGTCTGCACATTCATTCTTCATGTTGAAGTCTACACATCATTTTGAAGCCTGTACAACATTTTGAAGTTTGAACATCATTGATGAAGTCTATATAGCGTTTTCAAGTCTATACAACATTTTGAAGTCTGAACATCATTTTGAAGTCTACACATCATGTTAAAGTCCATACATTCTCCAAGTCTGTACATTCCACAGCCTCAAGTCCATACATTCTCCAAGTCTGTACATTCTTGATCCAAAGTCCATACCTTCTCCAAGTCTGTACATTCTTGATCCAAGTCCATACATTACCCAGGTGTGTACAACCCCAAGTCTGTACATTCCTCGTCCAAAGTCCATACGTTCTTCAAGTCTGAGCACCCTTTGCTAAACAGAAGTCTATACATCGTTTGGTCGTCTACACTCGAAGTCTATACATCACTTTGGCAAGGTCTGTACTCTCATGAGTATAGTTAGTGCATTCATAGTTCAATCCTGCTCTGCCATCTTTAACGGTCTAGCATTTGGCCGTTACTTATCTCTGATGCCCCGGCTATGGACCGTCACTCTTCCTGCTGCTCAGTTCTGAAATTTTGGGCTCTGTCCTCTCTGACGGCCTCCATCTAGTGCGTTACTTGCTCCTGACGGTCCGGACCTAGATCGTTACATTATTTGCTGCTGAGATTGTGCTATCCCTCTCTTCCTCTATTCAGACCTGGCGGTCTCACACACTTTCCAGTCTATTTCTCCTGTCCATCATTTCATCCACACATCATCTTATCCACACATTTCATCCATACATGTCTACATGCATTTCCTACATTTCCAATCACATATTCACACATTTGTTCCTGCATTCATCACATACACACAACCATTCATTCACAAGAACAAACAAAAGACCAAAAAGAAATTCTTATTCCATTTTCATCATAAGTTATGTACAAGTAATAAGAAAACCAAAAAAAAATGCATCACTCGGCCAGCTTATCCGCCGGGCCGCCATCATCATCTCCGCCCTCCAGTCTCCGCGCGGGTGGCGCTATGGAGGCGCTCTCCTCTTGCTGACCCCTCTCAGCCCTCTCATTCCTCCGCTGGCCAGAGGAGCTAGCGAGGAAGTCCCCTATCGAGCCGCTCGGGGCAACGCTCCTCCGTGCCCCACTCTGGGAAGCACTCCGCTCCTGTCCCCGGCCCATAATCCTGACTGTGCGCTCCATCGTCCGTAGCTCGATCTTCAGCTCAAAGATCTGACGCCGCGTGTCCCGGGCCTCGGTCTGGTAGCGATCCAAGTTCGCGATCCCAGTCCAGAGTCGCTCCACCTCGGCTTGTGACCGAGTCAACTCTGCCCGGAGTCGCTCTGCCTCCGTCCGAGCCGATTTCACCTCGGCCGCTACTGTGGCTAGCTCTCTCGCCTATAGATTGCATTTCATATAGTTAGTTGCATAAGCATTTTAATTCACATAAACATAAGCATTTTAAATCAACACATTTAGCATCTTACCCGCTCCGCGAGGGTGGCCTCCGCCTCCTCGGCCCTGGCAATCGCTCGGGAAAACTCAGCGTCTCACTCGGCCCTGCCTCCCACAGGCTGTGAGGATGACGACGGAGCGTCCGGTCCCGCTCTTTGGGCTCCCTCGGCCCGCTGCATTTTGAAATCATGATTAGTCAATCGCATTTGCATCATTTGCATCATAAAGCACAATCATTTTAAAGGTTTTGGGAATCTTACTAGAAGCTCCAAAGAGGTCCAGTACTCGTCCCGCTGCTGGACTGTGGCGTGAAGAAGCCCCTCGAGCTCGGCTATCCTTCCCTTGGGGTCTAGCTACATTTAGAAGCATGAGTCATTGCATGTAGTATATAGCATTTTGTGTCATATAGAAAGAGTTTAGGGTTTAGAAGTTGCATATTGGTTGTCGAGTACCTCGGTACACCCGGTCCCCGTACAGTCGAGCGAAGGCTTTCAAGTACGCCTCATCGCTCTAATCCCGCTCCTTCACTGCTCTGCCCCGCTTGTTCCAATCATGGACGAACTTCACCTTCCGGCCGCACCAATCTATATCGCTGCTAATTCCCTTCGCTGACTTACCCGGGCGCTCGTCACTGTGGCGTGGAAAGGTCACCTTGGACTGGTGTAGTCCCCGAGTCCTCCGAATCAATCGGTAGTGGAGTGGCTCAATGATATGGATGCAGTGCAACAATATGTCTCGTCCCCGGTACGAGAGGGCTACCTCCACCCATGGCTGACCCTCGTAACTCTCACCTCTGTACGGGGTCCATCTCACCTGAAAGCATATTAATCCATTCATCAAATCAACATTTAGAAGCATATAAAAGCATATAAAGCATTTAGAAAGCATTTTGAAGTTTCGGGCTTACCGCCGTATGCGGGAAGGAATCCAAGTCATCCTGGATCGCCCGGGTCAATCTGATGATCGACCCTGGGTCCCTCGCAACCACCCATCGCCTCGCGACCGGGATGCGGCCGGCGTGGAGTAGTGTGCCTCTCCCGATGCCCGCGAGGTACATGTAGCTCCAGATCTGCATTTAGAAGTCAAGTCAGTCAACTGCATAATCATTTTCATAAGCATAATCATAATCATATAGAAGGCATTTAAAATGCATTTACCTGTAGGAAAGGTGAGAAGCCGCCCAGCATCGTCTGTCGGTCCGTCGTGCTGAGGGACTCGAACAGGAAGGCTAGTACCGTCGCTCCCCAGGCGTATTTCCCGACTATGTCCAAATCTCTGATCATAGGCAACAGCCTACAGCTGATGACATCCGCCCGAGTCATGAACAGGAGCTTCCCGAACACTAGCATGAGGAAGCGTCTCAGGATGCGATCTCCCTCTGGTCCCGCCTCCGCCGCCACTCGTGGGCGCACCTGGTCAATCACTCTGCCCAGATGCTCCTCTGGTAGCTCTCCTACAGCTATGGCTGCTCCTCTCAATCCCAAGCTCTCCTGCAGCTGTGATCTCGAGAGCTGAGATGATGTCTGTCCCGGTCTGATCAAATCTAGCCCCAGCAGCTCCTGGGCCATCTCTCGGTAGTCTCAGTAAGTCCATCCTGTCACTGCGGCTCCGTGCACCCGCAGTCCGGCAATCTTCGCCATGTCTTCCAACGTCAGGATCATGTGACCCCACAGGAAGATGAACGCCCGACTGACTGGATCCCATCGCTTGTGTAAAGCGTATAGCAGTGGCGTATCCATCTGGATCACCTCGATGCTCAGCACCTCGGTGAACCCCATGCCGGCCAATCTCTCTCTCTAGTAATCGGGCAGTGCCTGGTACACCGCCCAGATCTGAAGCCAAGAGATCCTAATCCGTCTCTTTCCCTGCATTCATTTTAGAGCATAAGTTAGTCAATTGCATCATAAAATCATTGCATAAGCATTTAAAATGACAAACAAAGCAAAAACTGAATAATTGAAAACATAAAAAATAAGTTCTGGCCTCTGGTGGTTATAACGGCCCTATGGTGGGGCGTTACTTGTCTCTAACGCACCAAGGGTGGCACGTTAGGCTTGTGACGATCCCTGGAAGGACCGTCACATTCTCTGCTAGAGGGCGTTTTTCCCTCGCATTCCGTGGCTTTCCCACTTTGGCCAAAAGGCCTACAATGGATCCTAATGGGTTCATAGACCCATTTTCTACCCCCCATTCACACATGCATGCACATAAAAACACAAAAAAATGAAAATTTTGGAAAATGGGGTGGGCGGCCTACCTCTCGGTCTTGGCCCCTCTTCATTTTCTTCTCCTGTTCCTTGGGTTCTACCTCGTCCAGGGGAACCTCCCCTTGATCCTCCTCGGCCGTGGGAATATCCTCCTCCACCCTTGGCTCTCTCCTCGCCCTAGTTTCTTCTTCCACGGGCGGGATGGTCTCTCGCTCTATCCGGCGGTAAAGGTGGCGAATCACCTTCTTCTTCATCCCTCTCTCCCTCTTCTTTGGTGGCTGGGAACCCTCGTCGCCGGCCATCTGGGTGGTGGTCGCCAGTGGTCTCCTCGGTTGGGGTTTTTTTTTGGGAGCGCTTTGGCGTTTGAGGCTTTAATGAATGTTGAATGAAGTTTAAGACCGTTCAGTTTTGTTTTGAACGCTCAGGAAATATGACGGTCTATCGTCCGACCGTTACAGTCTCTGACGCGTACTCCTGAGACCGTTACATGGATTTGAACTGTTTTATTGAAGAATGTGAACCGCCTAGTCTCTAACGGCCCTGCCCTGGTCCGTTACTTTATGTGACGCCCTATCAATGGACCTTTACAGCTTGCAAATTTCTTGATGAATAAAATGGTCTATTTAATACTTGAATGATCATATTTTCTTTCATGATGCACATTACTGATGCTTCTCATGCGTATGAATGGTTATGCCTTGTTTTATGCTCATATCTATTGTTGGCTAACCTCTTTATTCATGAATGAAGTTATGAACAGCATCAGGCTTTGCCGGTCGTCAGGCAAGTAAGTCAGGTATTATATCTCGCTCCCTTATCCCTTTAATGCATTACAATATGTTATCTATGATATATTACCTCGAGAACCGGCTGGTCATCCATGTGTTCTGGGATCTGATGTTCCTCTTAAACAAAAATGATGATGATCTAAGTACACATGTTTGATCATTGGATAGGCCGTTAGGTTGGAAAATTTTGGGGACGATGGTTTTGTCTTGCACGCCGTGGTTGCAGATAGTGTCCTGACCCTGATTTCTCCGGTCTAGCAATACTATTCTCGAGTATCTTGTTATTTTATTCTTTCTTTGCATTTGTTTTAACGATTTCTTTTTCATTTAGCCCAGCATGCATCATACGCATATTTGAGCATTCATGATCTTCATCTGTTCAAGGTGTCTCAATGATGGTGAATAGCTGTGTTCTTGATCTCGAATAAGGAGAGACATTCCACTCTGAGTTGGAAGGTTTCTTTCAATCTGTCGCTTGATCTGGTTGGCTGAAGATTCCTGTCTAGAGTTTAGTCAGTTCTCTTTCCTTTCCGTTGCCTCCGACGGCTAGCCGTGTTTCCTTTCCTTAATTGTTAGTTTCTCCAGACTTGCATCCTTTGGTTAGCTATTTCCTTTTGATCAGTTCAAAGTTTTCCAGAAAATTCCTATCGCTTGTTGGTAAAGAACGGGTGTCGATTACCTTAACGCCAACTTTTTAGTCCACTCCGCTTCATTTCTACTTCATCTCCATGTTCCATTTCACTTTCGCTTCACCTCGGCTCGCTCCCCTGTAAAGAGGACGTTAAGGAGGGGCATCTGTTGACACCCGTTTTATGACCGATAAGTCGGGTCATCTCCTTGTTCATTCTATGTGATGCTCCAAGTTATTCATTCCTTTGTTGAGTCTCCTTCATCAGTTTAAAGTTTATTTCATGGGTCTTCTCCTTGGTTGAGTATGGTTCTGTGATTTCTTGATTGGATGAAGCTTAGCAAGCTCTCTTATCATTTCAATCATCATTGTTTCTAACGGTCTGCACCATGGGCGTTACTTCCCTTATAACGCATTGTCCCTGAGCCGTTACATTTTGAAGAGTCCTACTACTTAAGGGCTTTGTTCCAATCCTTATCCTTTTGCATATCCATTGAGTATAACGGTCTGTCGTGTAGCCGTTACTTTTCTCTAACACGTTCATCCTTGGCCGTTACTTTCATTCAAGAGTCCTATTGTTTTGATCTTCTTCCGTTGATCTTATCTCTTTTGAGATAAGGTTGAATGTGATAGTATCCCTCTAACGCGTTATTTCCCTCTAACGGTCTGTCGAGCAGCTGTTACATCCAACAGAGAGTCCTGGCAGTTCAGGCCTTTTCTCTGCTACTCTGTGGTCGAGATAAGAGTTTGATCTTGTGATTTCTCTTCCAAATCTGATCCTCAGAACCTTCTGTTTGTTTCTATGGACTACTGGTGATATTATCTTCTAGATTTTTCTAAGAGTTATCCTCTTTTCTTGTTAGATTATCCTCTGTTCGACCAGAGATTTTGAGGGCCTATAAATAGCACCCTTAACTTCATGGCCTGAGAGAGGAAGATCTGGAGTTTACGTCGAAGTGCTGCCGCATCCTGGAGCCACATCCAACCAAGGAGAAATGTTTCTCAAGTCCATCTGCTTCACGGTGAAGGGAGTATTCGTTTCATTGTGTTTGAGTTTCCATCGTTGTCACACTTGTGTTCTTCCTTCCTTCTTCTCAAAGCATTGTCCCTTCTTCCTTATTCCACGTTCTTCATCTGTTTTCATCATCTAAACATCTTCCCATCTTTTAAAATGCCCAGAGGGGTTAAAAAACCAAAACTTTCCTGGTACTTCCCTTTCCTTTTGAATGATCTTAATTTCCTTAAGAATTGATACTATGCTTGTTTAAAGGGCTAATCTGGGTTTGTTTTCTTGTGTTTCACGTTCATTGGCAGGTTTACAGGTTCATCAAACGAGGCCCAAGTCTTCTGGCCGGCTGGAAGATTTGGAGTTCAAAGAATTCATAAGCTATTTCCGCAGGTTGTCTGACGGTCTTGAGAAGACGCGTCAGGTTAATATAACGGTGCATCGTGCGACCGTCACACTCCTGTGACGCACAGGGTCTGGACTGTTACATTCAAGGCTGATCTATAGATTTCACTGATTTCTCTCTCCCGTGGGCGGGTGCTTCATCCACCTATTTCCAAGGTATTTTTAAGTCTTTGACTTGTGTTTACTTTGGTGGCGATCACGTTCTTTCCTTAGTATTGGGCATTGATTTCTCTCTCATATCTTCATATTCCTTTGCTTGTTCCACCCACGCGGTGTGTTTTATTTGCTACTTGCTCCACGCTCCGACGTGTGTTTTTCTTTATTTCCTTAGATTAGTTTGGTTGAGATAACATGCCCATGCTAGAGCTTGTTCAGATTGCCTAGGTTCATGGTTCACATGTCCTTGGGTTGATTGAGATCATTGATTTTTGCTTATCATCTCTATCATACATCATAAACCCACAAAAAGAAGGAAGCAAAATAAATCAACACTCATGTGCCGTTAGACACATGCTCTTCATTAGCTCCTCCAGCTCCGCATCATCTTCATCATCTTCGTCCTCTTCATCGTCGCTCCAAGTAGCGACCATTGCCTTGGGCTTCTTCTCTTTGTCTTCTTAAAAAAATTTTCAGCTCTGGACATTCGCCATACATGTGGCCAGGTTTATTGCATTCATAGCATATTACATCCTTCAGCTTACTTCCTTCCGTCTTCCACTAGGACTGTTTCTTCAGAGGCTTTTTAAACTTTCCTGGGAATTTCTTTCTTGCTCTCAGGAATCTTCTCACCTTCCTGGTTAACATAGCAATGTCTTCCTCCTCATCACTATCTTCTGTGGAGTTTTCATCACTTGAACTGATCGGCTCTGGATTTGCCTTTAGAGCAATTGTCTTTATCTTCTTGCCTTCTTCTTCAGACCTCTTAACATTAATTTCGTTGGTCATAAGTGACCCGATAAACTCATCCAATGTCAAAACAGACAAGTCTTTCGAATCTTCAATCACCGTGGCTTTAGTGTGCCACGCTGGTGACAAGGATCTCAACACTTTGCGAACCAATTCTGAGTTGGAGTAGTCCTTTCCTAATGCCTTCAGCCCATTTGTGATTTCTACAAGTCTTGCAAACATTTCTGATATGGTCTCCTCCGGCTTCATCTGGAATAGCTCATAGTCTCTTATCAACAAATTGGCCTTTGTTTCTTTGACTTCTGACGTCCCTTCATATATCAGCTTCAATTTGTCCCACATTTCTTTAGCACTGTTACACATAGAGACACGAGCATACTCGTTAGGATGAATGGCACATTGGATAATATTCAAAGCATTAAAGTTAACAGTAGCATGTTTAATGTGTTCATCAGACCATTTCCCTTCATCAGGAGGTAGAGTATGTGGACCCTTGTTGACAACGGTCCAGATCTCATGACTTTGAGCGCGAAGAAATACAGTCATTCGATTTTTCCAATAACTGTAGTTCGTCCCGTCAAAGAATGGAGGTCGATGACTCGAATGCCCTTCGGGCATCATCCCTTTGTTTGCCATTTCAAAGAATCACTCTGTGAACCGTGGGGTTCAGAATAAAAGAGCCGAGGCTCTGATACCAATTGTTCTCCCACTGAATTGGCAAGCAAGAGGGGGTGAATTGATTACAGGCTAGCTAAAAATACTAGATAAGGCTCGAACCATCAATTTAAGATAATTCCATGCAAACACCCGCCAACAGCTCGATTGCAAGCAACAACACAAATATCAAACCACAGGAGACGATGATTTTTTAGGTGGTTCGGATGCACCCAAGTGCGATCCTACGTCCACCCCTCTCAACTTGAGAGGATTCCACTATATATGAGCTACACAAACGTAGCGCTCACACACACACACACACGAGGTCGATGACCTCAATCCACACACACACGTCCAAGCATGAACACATGCATCACTTGGAGATAGGATCTCCGACCACACACACACATCAATATCTGAGTTCTGCAGTAAATGAAATCAAAAATACATTGAAGGATCAAATTTAAGTCAATACAACTGTGGACGAGCTCCCCCTTTCTGATCCACGTATTGGCGTGAGATGATCCTGCAGATTGGGATGGCTGCTAGCAGAATCGCTGAAGAGGTTGAAGCTTGGATGATGATCACAGAAGCTTGAAGGGTTCCCGGACTTGTTGAAGGATGGAACAATCTAAGAATCATGACCTTTTCTTTAGGGAAGAAGCCTTTTCTCCAACTGGTTCGTCCGCCCTATTCCTTCGGGTGAAACTCGCGCAGGCTCATGCGGCAGCTTTTCTCTCCAACTCGTGTATTGTCAGAATGCCCTAATCATTGGGCATTTATATCTTGGATGAGGGGGCTCTGATTCGGAGGAAAGAGAGTAGGAATCTCTTCATTGATTGGCCCTTCGAAGGTGACATGGCAGATGACTCGTCCGAGCTGCTTCCTGCGATTAACACATAATAAATGGATTAGTTGCACTCATATTGTGTTAGGAAGGCTTAATAGGCTAACCCACTTGTTAACTGGTTAAACCCATTGCAAACCAAGTGGTTAGCACGTGAGGTTTGGCCCACAAATTATTAGAAGAAATTCAATTGTGAAATTCGGTGAAAATATGCAAACCAATAAGGGGGTCGACCCATCTACCAAGTGGGTCGACCTATATAGCAAACAGATTCTATTTCTAGAATCTGTAAGTTACAGGGGTCGACCCCCCTTGGCAGATGGGACGTCCCACCTGCGAAACAGGGGCCAAAATAGAAGCTTGTGTATTTACAGGGGTCGACCCACTTGTCAGATGGGTCGTCCCATCTGTACCAGCAACACAAATGTAGCTTCTGCTGTTATAGGGGTCGACCCATCTACCTGGGGGGGGGTCGACCCACTTTAGGTTAGACAGGAAAGCCCTATAAACCTTGAACCAATTCAAGAGAATTTTTATCACTATATGCCAAAGTAATTCTAGATGAGTTTCTTACCATGTTTGATTTGTATTGTTCATTCTTTCTCACCATTCATGGGGACCCTTCTTACAATTTCCTTTGCTTCCCACTCAGTCTCTTCTTATTTCTTGCAACTTGCCGAGTCTCACCATGGAAGTAAGGTCAGTTACTGTCAGCATGATTAGTCTATCACATGGTTAGACAGTTAAGGATAAGATAAGGAGATTTGGCATCTCATGAGTTCAATTTTACCAAAGCTGAATGATCACTATGAAAATGGAGAATATTCAAAAGCAAGTGAAGTGCATGAACACACATGAGGTTTTATTTAATCTTAAGGAGCTTTGTCATCATCAAAACCAAGGAGGGCACAACAATCTCCCCCTTTTTGATGATGACAAAAACGTAATGCAATTTTAGCTTATTGAGGAACGATTGTGAAATTTAAAACTGAGAAGATTTCCACCTTAATCACAACCATGCATATATAAGAGCCAAGATCATTTTTAATGACAACAAAAAAGGAATGAGATATTTAGAGCCATGCAAAGTAGATATCTAGAACGACGTTTTCATTATTCAACCATCGACAAGGAACATGGTAAAAGCTTGAGCAATCCAGTTTCCAAAAACACATGAGCATTTCACATACCACCCTATGAGCATATGAAAACATGAACATCAAAACATAGCAAGACATGTTCACAAAAGACTATCAACAAATTGCATTCAGTTCTCCCCCTTTTTGTCATGAGCAAAAAGGAGATGTACAGAGTAGGATTACAAAGTTAGACTAAGCAGATGGTAGAGATAAAGAAGCAAAAGATAGAGATAAATAAGATGACCAAGGAGAGAGATTCTAAGATGGGCATACGAGCATTCAGTCATGCAGCTAAAAATAGTAGATAAGGCTCGAACCAACAATTTAAGATAATTCCACACAAACACTCGCAAACAGCTCGATTGCAAGCAACCACACAAATATCAAACCACAGGAGACGATGATTTTTTAGGTGGTTCAGATGCACCCAAGTGCGATCCTACGTCCACCCATCTCAACTCGAGAGGATTCCACTATATATGAGCTACACAAACGTAGCGCTCACACACACACACGAGGTCGATGACCTCAATCCACACACACACGTCCAAGCATGAACACATGCATCACTCGAGATAGGATCTCCGACCACACACACATCAATATCTGAGTTCTGTAGTAAATGAAATCAGAAATACATTGAAGGATCAAATTTAAGTCAAAACAACTATGGACGAGCTCCCCCTTTTTGATCCACATATTGGCGTGAGATGATCCTACAGATTGGGTTGGCTGCTAGCAGAATTGCTGAAGAGGTTGAAGCTTGGATGATGATCACAGCAGCTTGAAGGGCTCCCAGACTTGTTGAAGGATGGAACAATCTAAGAATCACGACCTTTTCTTCAGGGAAGAAGCCTTTTCTCCAACTGGTTCGTCCGCCCTATTCCTTCAGGTGAAACTCGTGCAGGCTCGTGCAGCAGCTTTTCTCTCCAGCTCGTGTATTGTCTGAACGCCCTAATCATTGGGCATTTATATCTTGGACGAGGGGGCTCTGATCTGGAGGAAAGAGAGTTGGAATCTCTTCATTGATTGGCCCTTCGAAGGTGACATGGCAGATGACTCGTCTGAGCTGATTCCTGCGATTAACACATAATAAATGGATTAGTTGCACTCATATTGTGTTAAGAAGGCTTAATAGGCTAACCCACTTGTTAACTGGTTAAACCCATTGCAAACCAAGTGGTTAGCACATGAGGTTTGGCCCATAAATTATTAGAAGAAATTCAATTGCGAAATTTGAAGAAAATATGCAAACCAACAAGGGGGTCGACCCATCTACCAAGTGGGTCGACCCATGTAGCAAATAGATTCTGTTTCCAGATTCTGTAAGTTACAGGGGTCGACCCCCCTTGGCAGGTGGGACGTCCCACCTATGAAATACGGGCCAAAACAGAAGCTTGTATATTTACAGGGGTCGACCCACTTGTCAGATGGGTCATCCCATCTGTACCAGCAGCATAAACATAGCTTCTGCTGTTACAGGGGTCGACCCATCTGCCTGGGGGGGGTCGACCCACTTAAGGTTAGACAGGAAAGCCCTATGAACCTTGAACCAATTCAAGAGAATTTTTATCACTATATGCCAAAGTAATTCTAGATGAGTTTCTTTCCATGTTTGATTTGTGTTGTTCATTCTTTCTCACCTTTCATGGAGACCCTTCTTACCATGTTCATTTACTTCCCACTCAGTCTCTTCTTATTTCTTGCAACTTGCTGAGTCTCACCATGGAAGTAAGGTCAGTTGCTGTCGGCATGATCAGTAAATCACATGCTTAGACAGTTAAGGATAAGATAAGGAGATTTGGCATCTCATGAGTTCAATTTTATCAAAGATGAATGATCACTATGATAATGGAGAATATTCAAAAGCAAGTGAAGTGCATGAACACACATGAGGTTTTATTTAATCTTAAGAAGCTTTGTCATCATCAAAACCAAGGAGGGCACAACAGTTTCATTATCGGCCTAGGCGATGATGCCTCGTAACCGATGGAGGGTTTTATCATCGGTGAGACTTGTGACAGTAGAGAATGGGTGAGTTTCATCAAAGTAGACTAAGGGCCCACTCTGGGTAGGTTTCATTATCGGTTTAGGCGATGATGCCTTGGGACTGACAGCAGGTTTCATCATTGGCATTGGGTTTATGCCAATGCAAGGGGATTAATGAGTTTCATCAGAATGGATGAAAGGTCTATTCTGGGCAGGTTTCATTGTCGATCTAGGCGATGATGCCTTGTGGCCGACAGAGGGTTTCATCATCGACATTGGGTTTATGCGGATGCAAAGAAATTGATAAGTTTCATCAGAGTAGACGAAAGGTCTATTCTGGATAGATTTCATTATCGATCTAGGCGATGATGCCCTGTGACCGATAGAAGGTTTCATCATCGACATTGGGTTTATGTCGATGCAAAGAAATTGATAAGTTTCATCCGAGTGGACGGAAGGTCTACTCTGGATAGGTTTCATTATCGATCAAGGCGATGATGCCCTCTGACCGACAGAAGGTTTCATCATCGACATTGGGTTTATGCCGACGCAAAGAAATTGATAAGTTTCATCAGAACGGACGGAAGGTCTACTCTGGATAGGTTTCATTATCGATCTAGGCGATGATGCCTTGTGACTGACAGAGGGTTTCATCATCGACATTGGGTTTATGCCGATGCAAAGGAATTGATAAATTTCATCAGAGTAGAGGAAAGGTCTATTCTGGATAGGTTTCATTATCGATCTAGGCGATGATGCCCTGTGACCGACAGAAGGTTTCATCATCGACATTGGGTTTATGCCGACACAAAGAAATTGATACGTTTCATCAGAACGGACGGAAGGTCTACTCTAGATAGGTTTCATTATCGATCTAGGTGATGATGCCTTGTGACCGACAGAGGGTTTCATCATTGGTGGGGCAACCGGTAGAATTGTCGCCAAAAAGGTATAGCATATGTTTTCATATTATAGTAACCACATTACTGACCCAAGCGCCCTTTCGGGTTTTCGCCGGAGCCAGCCCCATCTTGCTTTTGCCCACGCGCCCTTTCTGGTTTTCACGTGGCGGGGTACCCGATTTTACCTGCAGCGCCCTTTCAGGTTTTCACCACAGTTGGGTTATAGCCCTTTTTTCCACTTGTCCAGGATGCCTGAACAAGTACGGCAGGGCACCTCTATTTTAAGCCCCATTTTTATATTCATATTTTTTTCTCTCCTTTTTTTGTAATATTTGAGATTGCACGTCGCCTTTTGAGTATGTAAAAGAGTTCATCGTTGATGTGGGGTTTGACATCAACGCAAAGGAGATAAGGTTTCATCATCGATCCAGACGGAAGGTCCAGATTGATATCTCATGGAGGAGACTCAGGCCCGAAGCCGTTCGCCTATATGTGCATGTGTTTCATCGTTGATGTGGGGTTTAACATCAGCGCAAAGGAGATAAGGTTTCATTATCGACCCAGATGGAAGGTCCAGATTGATGTTTATATGAAGGAGGCTTAGGCCCGAAGCCGTTCGCCTATAATGCTCATGTGTTTCGTCGTTGATGTGGGGTTTACATCAACGTAAAGGAGATAAGGTTTCATCATCGATCTAGACGGAAGATCAAGATAGATATGCATATGAAGGAGGCTTAGGCCCGAAGCCGTTCGCCTAGAATGCTCATGTGTTTTATCGTTGATGTGGGTTTGCATCAACGCAAAGGAGATAAGGTTTCATAATCGATCCATACGCAAGGTCAAGATTGATATCTCATGGAGGAGGCTCAGGCCCGAAGCCGTTCGTGTATATGTGCATGTGTTTCATCGTTGATGTGGAGTTTACATCAATACAATGGAGATAAGGTTTCATTATCGATCCAGATGGAAGGTCCGGATTGATATTCATATGAAGGTGGCTTAGGCCCGAAGCTGTTCGCCTAGAATGCTCATGTGTTTCATCGTTGATGTGGGGTTTAACATCAGCGCAAAGGAGATAAGGTTTCATTATCGATCCAGACGGAAGGTCCGGATTGATATTCATATGAAGGAGGCTTAGGCCTGAAGCCGTTCACCTATATGTGCATGTGTTTCATCGTTGATGTGGGGTTTACATCAACGTAATGGAGCTAAGTGTTGGGTCCCTCGATCAATGACACCCAAGAGGGGGGTGAATTGGGTGACTACAAATTTTAAATAAAACTCTTGACCTTTTATCAAAGGCAATGAGATAACAATTAAAACACCCAAAACTGTTGATCTGGCAAGCTCGATAACAACAACACTATAAGACAAGACAAGTGCACACGGTGGAGTTAAAGACATATAACAGAATTAAGGAAGTTGATTAAGCCATTAAACCGATTCTCTCAAGTTCATCGATCCCACACGATCATATAGATGGATACACAAAATAAACCAAACCAGTGCGCAAAGCAAACCACAATACACAGGGATTTTAAGGTGGTTCGGGACCACGACGGGCTCCCTACGTCCACCCCTCACCAAACTAGGTGAGGCTTCACTCGAGAATAAATTCTCAACCGGAGACGACGCTCCAAACACACACGCAGGACGACGCCTGCACACACACACGGGGACACGCCCCAAAGCACACACACACACACGGAGACGTAGTCTCCCACACAGTCCAACGACCGGAATAACAACACACACACGATCCGATGGCCGGATCACCAACACGAACACACGCTGCCACAAGTGCAGCAAACCACACACAAGATACAACACGGATCTAACTAGACACCCACACACACAAACGTAGATCTAGGAAGACCTACGTACACACACGAATAAATCACGACACACACACGACCACGGATCCAACAATGATCCACACACACACAAATATCTGAGATAAAGATTACAACATATGCTGAAGTTTAAACTCAAAGAATCAGAATGAAAGGAGTGAAGAGAGAATGAATTATCCTTGTAGAAGCTCCCCCTTTCTCTTCTCGGAATTTAATCGAACACTTGTGCAGCAGGAAGACGTTCTTGACGATCTTGAATCGGATGAGCTTGAATCTTGATTTCACTCACAGCCAGCAGTAGAGGGTTGATTGGAACTTCGAATCCTCCTTCTTCCCTTCACATTCACGCACAAACACAAGAGGAACAAGGGCTGGAGGTGGCTACTGCGACCCTTCAATCGAATCTCCGGTTCTTCTTGGTTTGATGTCCGATGATGGCGATTTCGGCGTCCTCTTGTTCCTCTCCTCAATCCGCTTCTTTTCTTCTTCTACCACGAGCTCCAAATCTTCATGGATGTAGATGATAACCACCTTGCAAGAGCTCCACCTTCTTTTCCCCCTTTTCTTCACCTACAAGAAAGAACAATATAAGCAATAGGGTTCTCATCTCCCAAATTCGTAACTCCTATATAGGCCAATATGAGAAGCATGAAAAGACACATAAAACCCTCACAAAACATGTTAGAAACCCCCTAATATGTTTAGGAACCAATGGGGGGTAGTTTGGTAATGTTTGAAGGGGTTTAGGATGAGTTTTAAACACTTTCAGAAGTCCCGTCCGGAAGGGGTCGACCCTTGGGGTCGACCCTCGGGCAACAGGTTGCTGGAAAACTCAAAACAACACCTTCTGTTACAGGGGTCGACCCTTGGGGTCGACCCTTGCACTGGGGGTCGACCCCTGGGGTCGACCCTCGGCAACCAGGTTGCTGTCGGGGCCAAAAAAAGAGCCAAAATTATAAGGGTCGACCCTTGGGGTCGACCCTTTCTTGAGGGGTCGACCGTAAGGGTCGACCCTTTCAGGCAGCTTCACAAAAATACAAAAAAACAGCACTGCATGCTCCGGCCGCAGGAATTAATTCTCTTAGCTCCGAACTCCGATCGAAGCGAGACTGGAGGCGTTGGAAAGAGGACTTGCAGAGCTACAACATATAATTTTTATGGGGAGATCCAATGGTGGGATTGAAAATGGTAAAGACTGTAAGACAGTTTGAGTTTGAAAAATAACTAAAACCTCCATCAAATCGAAGGGAAATGATTGATTAAATGTTACCATAATCCCATGAAGATCAACAATGATTTTGCATCCTGAAAAACATGATAAACCAAGAAGTTAGTTTAATATCAAAATATATGGGTCATGCATTAACATATGAATCTAGTTTTGAGACCAAGACCCAAATGGCATGAAATATGATTACGAAAGCATTGGCATGAGGCATATAAGAATCCACATGAAAGATCTGTATGAAAGCACTTGAGAACCCATTTTTCCAACTCAAGATTAGAAGAGTGTCACCATGGATTCCAATATAAATTCTTACCTTGAATCCATCATAATGTGGGAAATATTAACCTGCAGTCTTTGGGAATTTAGAAGCAAGTTAATATTCAACCAATGAATCTGAAGATCCCAACTTCAACCCAATTCTCCCACAAAACATTTCAAAGTAGTTAAGCCCTATGATTAGAATGATTAGGAGCCATCACTCATGCATTCATGATATACAAGAACCAGAGGAAATCCTCAACAGAGCATGTAATGAAATGGCTATGCATTTACATAACACAAGGCCATGCAATCAATTTCATATCCATAAGGACTCAACCATTTCACTGAGAAGCATAGTCTTCACATGGAACCTCCAAAGACTAATGTGCAGCATGCATGATTCAATCATCAACCTACTTAGTAAAGCAACCTGCAAGATAAGATAGCCACATGTGAGTTCATTTATCATGAAGATGTTTTCCACTAATCAAGCACACAATATGTCACATAGTTTAGTTATCATCAAAGTCATAGCTTACAATCTCCATCACACACGAAATTTAGTTATCATCAAAACCATAGCTCAACAATCTCCCCCTTTTTGATGATGACAAACTTAGTGATGAATGATGACAATCTTAGTGAAGATGACAAACGAAGTGGCATGTTTTTCATGAAACCCCAATCATGAATCCAGCAAGCATGAATCACATGAAATATTTCTCCCCCTTTGACATTATCAAAAAGCCGGGTAAGGCCAAACATACTCCCTCACGATGAAGAAACAGAGGAGATGCACATTGTAGCATGATAAATGTGCAAGGAATAGTAACCCACATTTGAAATTCTGATGAAGCAGGAGTAAGTTATAAATGAGTGGGTTCATGAAATGTATGGGAAACACCAAGTGTTGGCTAGAGAGGATACCAAATGTTGATTACTTGGTTGTGCCCAATCTTTCTCCCCATTAGCCAAGCAAGCACAAGAATTTATCGAGCAAGAAAATAGCATGGGAAGTTCACTCAATTTTTTGGTTTTCAGTATTTTACAGATTTTTAATTTTTGATTTGTGGTTTGAAATGCATGAGATGCAACTTATGCATGTGATGGCATGTGAGATGCATACATAAGCAAACAAGTAGATACATATATAAACATGCAACACTGCTCCCCCGTACTTACTAAAGAAGGGATGGGTATAGGAAAGATGCAAGAGAGTCATGGCAATCAGAATACACATGTGTAGCACATGGGAGATTTTCCAATCATATAGGAGATTAATGCAATTGCTAATGCAGTCAATCAACTTTCTGAATACATATTAAATCAAATTCTCAAATGTGTAAGTGAGTAACATGAAAAATGATAGTTTCAATATGGATATTTAGATTTTCAGATCAACACAGGGAGACATTTTACAGACTGCACTTCAATTTTGAGAGCAGCGTATTGGAGGCTTCGCTCTACCACAATGAGTTTTCACCATCATTTTTTTCAACTCAACCAGTACCACATGATAGTCAAATTTTTCAAGAGTGATCAGGTCCAAAATGATTCCTTTTTACGCGAGTAGACGCATGGAGCTCATGCCAGAATCCCCGGTTACTTAGAATACTGAACCATCTCACCTCATTTTGAACAGAGGTACTAGTCCACACTTTTCAGATATGAACCACATCACGTCTCAGGTGACATGTGCCCAATTTACTCAGTGAGACCAAGCATTGCTCTACCGTTCATTTTCATTTCAGATTTTTCAACAAAGATAGGTAGGCAGCTTTTTCCTCAACTGTCTCTTCAACATACATGCAGCAAGTTTAACATCTCGAGAGTGTTGAAAAGAAAAACATATATCCTTATTCTTAACACTCATTTTCATATTCTGTGCATGAATTGTGTGAATTTGATTCAGCATGTATACCGAAAATACCATGAATACATAACAATACAACTCCCCCTAAATAGAAGCATTTTACTCCCCCCAAAGTGTACAACATGAAGCACACCAATAATGACTCAAATGCAACATTATTTATCAAGAATGCATAAGGTCATAGAATTTTCAAGGATGTGGGTGAATAGCATATAATAACACACAAGCACACATTGAGAGTTTATGCAAATGCACTATGACATGTATGCGAGCAATGTGATGTCAATTTGATACTAATTGAATGGATGCCAAACGAATGAACTAAGTGTGACGAATGCATGAGTTCTAATGCAATGCAGAAATTAACATGGGTGCAAGGTGTGTGTTTTTAGTTTTTCATTTGAGAGAACTAAATGCACCTAATGCATTGGATTCTGATGCATGCAGCCTATTACTGTATGAGAATGAAGGATAGGATGCAAAAAGAAGATGAGAGCTTTCATTTCCAAGTCAGTGTGACAGAATTCTTATTAAGTTCATCCACATTCAATCCATGAATCAGCAAACATTGTTTATGACAAGACCTTTATGAATGAGGGTGCATAAATGATCAAAAGTAAGCAGTGCAACCCAAATTTCAGAATTGTTCAAAAATAGATTTTGAACGGTCTTTCACAAGTTTTGAAATGAGAGTTCATCCAAAAGTCAAATGTATGGATCATATAATCACAAACATATTTTCAAGTCACATAACTCATCTCAAGGATTCATTCTGTTAAATCAATTAAGTATGTTCATCACATCAAACTAGATTCAACCAATTTGTCACATCATGCTAGTAAATGACAACTCAAGTTTTTAGAATCACACTTGTCATCTAAAGGTATCACCAAGTGATAAAAAGACCATTGCATGATTTAACAAGGTTGAATTACCTTGGTTCAGGAGACAAGATTGGAAGCCTTCAATCACTGAGATTGCCAACCTCACAGGGGTTGATATTTCAGATTTTGCTTTCTTACCTTTGCCTTGAGAATCCTTTTTCTTCCAAGTCTTTCACCTATTGAACCCATCCTTTGTTAACAGAGACGCGCACTTTTCATACCATGTCTTGGGTACTATCAAAATCACTTCCTATCTCCCAGTGGTGGATTGAGAAAATTTTTATCATTTTCATCCTTGCAAGGTATTCCTCATTTGATTCAAACTTGGTCACGGCCAGCCCATCAGCATTTGGATTTTGGGAGTGTAATCTGTATCCAAGAACAACAAGAATTGATTTGTCAATTTTGATTCAAATTTATTAACTTTGGCATAACAAATTATTTTAACAACCAAAATCCACTAGATAGCTCAAGATGCAATGCATGACTCATGTGTGAACCTTAAACACTGAGCTCATATGAAGAATGTGGTTGCTCTCCCTTAGTGTGTGCAAGAATGCAAGATGTTCAGTAACAATCCAATGTCATATGCAGCCTTTTAAGTAAACGACTCATAGTACTAGGCGGAGAACTTAGATCCAAAGATCACCTCACGCGTAGTGATAGCTCCCAGACAGGCATAACCTGCCCTTCCACATGTCACCATTTGATATACTATGTAGTCAAGGGTGATGAAGGTAGGAGGAATGCTATGCATTATGACATGACTTCACAATGTTCAACTTATGCAAGATAATATGTGAAAGGGTGTATGTAAACATGAGGGTGCATGCAAGCTCAACAAATGTAGTGAACTTTATTGATGGTTTCAAAGCACCACTTCAACAAGATGCTATATGAGGATGATATGCACAAGTGTATGCAACTATCTATGGATGGAATGCATGAACAAACATGTGCATTAACACAAGACAATTCAGCACAATATGAATCAAACAATGACATAATTACTGAAGAGAGTGAGAGGGATATCACCTGAATTTTCAAATTTCAGTTTTGGTTTTTTCTTTTAACCTGATTTATCCCACTTGTGTGCCTTACCTTCGTGAGAAAAATAGATTTCATGCTTTACATTCCCAAGGCACACCTGCAAAACAAATTTCTCATTTGGCATTCTTAGGTACCCAAACCATCTTGGGTCCTTGTGGGTTAGCAACATCTTTGGCACGTGGCTTCCACTTCATAACAACATTCAAATCATCAATTTTCTTTAGAAAATAATCATGCACCATATGTCCAAATTTACCACAGTAGTTGCAACATGACTTTGAGTTCTTAAAAGCACGAGGATTCTTTGAAGCATGTGATTTTTTGTTCCACTCTTGTTTCCCATTTGCAAAAGGTTTCATTCTTTTCCTACATGCTTCTAAATCATCATTCTTTCTCATAAAACAATCATGCATGGCATGTCCATATTTTCCACAATAACAACATGAGAATTTCTTTCTAGGTGGTTGTGTGTGTGTGGAAGAAGTATGTTCAACATGCATGGAGATGCTAGCAGCATTTTTGGATTTTTGATGCATGTTGATTTTCTGATTTTTGTTTTCTTTTTGAAGCTTTTGGACATTCACATTGTTTTTCTGATTTGATTGGGTTCTTGATACAGTGGGTTGCTGGGAGTAAGATGTGGAGGTGGTAGGTGCACAATTGTCATGAACAAATGAAGTATATATTTTACTTTCAAATTTCTTTTTATTCACAAGATTGAACCCCAGCCCTTCTCTTTGAAAGTTTACTTTCATTCCCAACAGTTTATCCAAGTTTTCTTGACCATTGACAAATCTAGATAAAGAAGCATTCAAATCAGAAATTTCTTTTTCAAGTGATGAAATGTGCAATTCATAGGAGACCATCTTATTTTCATAAGTCTTGACTTGTTCATGTAGTTGGGTGTTGATGATTTTGTAGGTTTCCATTTCTTGTTTCATCACATGTATTTCTTTACATTGATCAACAAGCAAACTTTTTCCTTTTTCAAAAATAAGCAATTTTTCAGAAATGGTATTGTTCAATTCCTTCAGTTTCTCATTTTCCATTTCAAGATTTTTATCATGAGCAAGCTCATTTTGACCATTGTTCATAAGACTAACTCCCTCTCTCAGCTCTTTGTTTTCATTTCTCAAGGAAGAGATTTGATCTTTGTGAATTTCAATGTCAAACATGTAACCATCAATCAATTCCTTAAGGTGTAAGCATTCTTTACAAGAGGAATCAGTTTTATTTTGACCTACATTCTTTTGCAATTTTTTGTTTTCAGATTTTAACTTCTTGTATTTTTCAGCAAGCTCTTCATAAGCATTCAACAATTCTTCATAGTTAAAATCATCTTCATAATCAGAATCAGAGTTTACCCTTGAGCTCGATTCACTTGGCTGACCACTCCTTTGTTCACTCGTGCCCGCTATAAGACATCTGTCTTTAAGCTCCTCCTTGAGGTCTGCTAATCCATCCAATATTTCCTTCGCAGATCTGCAATGGGAGACAAAAGGAAAATAGTTAGAGTCAACTGCAGCAATAAGTAATTTTAGAGTCAAACCATTTTGATCATGTTTAAGTTTTTGATATGCAGTCCAAACACTTTTATCTTTAGGCAATTCATAAGGACCATGTGAAATAAGCTTCCATAGCTTAGGGTCGTATGAATTGACTAGACTACACAACCTTCCTAACCACAAATCAAAATTACAGCCATCAAACACGGGTGGAGAATTCAAGGTGTAGATCATGGTAGTCATTGATTCGGATAACTCTAGATCGTTAGATCTATCAAATTAGAGCCTTAGCTCTGATACCAATTGTTGGGTCCCTCGATCAATGACACCCAAGAGGGGGGTGAATTGGGTGACTACAAATTTTAAATAAAACTCTTGACCTTTTATCAAAGGCAATGAGATAACAATTAAAACACCCAAAACTGTTGATCTGGCAAGCTCGATAACAACAACACTATAAGACAAGACAAGTGCACACGGTGGAGTTAAAGACATATAACAGAATTAAGGAAGTTGATTAAGCCATTAAACCGATTCTCTCAAGTTCATCGATCCCACACGATCATATAGATGGATACACAAAATAAACCAAACCAGTGCGCAAAGCAAACCACAATACACAGGGATTTTAAGGTGGTTCGGGACCACGACGGGCTCCCTACGTCCACCCCTCACCAAACTAGGTGAGGCTTCACTCGAGAATAAATTCTCAACCGGAGACGACGCTCCAAACACACACGCAGGATGACGCCTGCACACAGACACGGAGACGTAGTCTCCCACACAGTCCAACGACCGGAATAACAACACACACATGATCCGATGGCCGGATCACCAACACGAACACACGCTGCCACAAGTGCAGCAAACCACACACAAGATACAACACTGATCTAACTAGACACCCACACACACAAACGTAGATCTAGGAAGACCTACGTACACACACGAATAAATCACGACACACACACGACCACGGATCCAACAATGATCCACACACACACAAATATCTGAGATAAAGATTACAACATATGCTGAAGTTTAAACTCAGAGAATCAGAATGAAAGGAGTGAAGAGAGAATGAATTATCCTTGTAGAAGCTCCCCCTTTCTCTTCTCGGAATTTAATCGAACACTTGTGCAGCAGGAAGACGTTCTTGACGATCTTGAATCGGATGAGCTTGAATCTTGATTTCACTCACAGCCAGCAGTAGAGGGTTGATTGGAACTTCGAATCCTCCTTCTTCCCTTCACATTCACGCACAAACACAAGAGGAACAAGGGCTGGAGGTGGCTACTGCGACCCTTCAATCGAATCTCCGGTTCTTCTTGGTTTGATGTCCGATGATGGCGATTTCGGCGTCCTCTTGTTCCTCTCCTCAATCCGCTTCTTTTCTTCTTCTACCACGAGCTCCAAATCTTCATGGATGTAGATGATAACCACCATGCAAGAGCTCCACCTTCTTTTCCCCCTTTTCTTCACCTACAAGAAAGAACAATATAAGCAATAGGGTTCTCATCTCCCAAATTCGTAACTCCTATATAGGCCAATATGAGAAGCATGAAAAGACACATAAAACCCTCACAAAACATGTTAGAAACCCCCTAATATGTTTAGGAACCAATGGGGGGTAGTTTGGTAATGTTTGAAGGGGTTTAGGATGAGTTTTAAACACTTTCGGAAGTCCCGTCCGGAAGGGGTCGACCCTTGGGGTCGACCCTCGGGCAACAGGTTGCTGGAAAACTCAAAACAACACCTTCTGTTACAGGGGTCGACCCTTGGGGTCGACCCTTGCACTGGGGGTCGACCCCTGGGGTCGACCCTCGGCAACCAGGTTGCTGTCGGGGCCAAAAAAAGAGCCAAAATTACAGGGGTCGACCCTTGGGGTCGACCCTTTCTTGAGGGGTCGACCCTAAGGGTCGACCCTTTCAGGCAGCTTCACAAAAATACAAAAAAATAGCACTGCATGCTCCGGCCGCAGGAATTAATTCTCTTAGCTCCGAACTCCGATCGAAGCGAGACTGGAGGCGTTGGAAAGAGGACTTGCAGAGCTACAACATATAATTTTTATGGGGAGATCCAATGGTGGGATTGAAAATGGTAAAGACTATAAGACAGTTTGAGTTTGAAAAATAACTAAAACCTCCATCAAATCGAAGGGAAATGATTGATTAAATGTTACCATAATCCCATGAAGATCAACAATGATTTTGCATCCTGAAAAACATGATAAACCAAGAAGTTAGTTCAATATCAAAATATATGGGTCATGCATTAACATATGAATCTAGTTTTGAGACCAAGACCCAAATGGCATGAAATATGATTACGAAAGCATTGGCATGAGGCATATAAGAATCCACATGAAAGATCTGTATCAAAGCACTTGAGAACCCATTTTTCCAACTCAAGATTAGAAGAGTGTCACCATGGATTCCAATATAAATTCTTACCTTGAATCCATCATAATGTGGGAAATATTAACCTGCACTCTTTGGGAATTTAGAAGCAAGTTAATATTCAACCAATGAATCTGAAGATCCCAACTTCAACCCAATTCTCCCACAAAACATTTCAAAGTAGTTAAGCCCTATGATTAGAATGACTAGGAGCCATCACTCATGCATTCATGATATACAAGAACCAGAGGAAATCCTTAACAGAGCATGTAATGAAATGGCTATGCATTTACATAACACAAGGCCATGCAATCAATTTCATATCCATAAGGACTCAACCATTTCACTGAGAAGCATAGTCTTCACATGGAACCTCCAAAGACTAATGTGCAGCATGCATGATTCAATCATCAACCTACTTAGTAAAGCAACCTGCAAGATAAGATAGCCACATGTGAGTTCATTTATCATGAAGATGGTTTCCACTAATCAAGCACACAATATGTCACATAGTTTAGTTATTATCAAAGTCATAGCTTACAATCTCCATCACACACGAAATTTAGTTATCATCAAAACCATAGCTCAACACTAAGGTTTCATTATCAATCCAGATGGAAGGTCCGAATTGATATTCATGTGAAGGAGGCTTAGGCCCGAAGCCGTTCGCCTAGAATGCTCATGTGTTTCATCGTTGATGTGGGGTTTAACATCAGCACAAAGGAGATAAGGTTTCATTATCGATCCAGACGGAAGGTCCGGATTGATATTCATATGAAGGAGGCTTAGGCCCAAAGTCGTTCACCTATATGTGCATGTGTTTCATCGTTGATGTGGGGTTTACATTAACGCAATGGAGACAAGGTTTCATTATCGATCCAGACGGAAGGTCTGGATTGAAATTCATATAAAGGAGGCTTAGGCCTGAAGCCGTTCGCCTAGAATGCTCATGTGTTTCATCGTTGATGTGGGGTTTAACATCAGCGCATAGGAGATAAGGTTTCATTATCGATCCAGACGGAAGGTCCGGATTGATATTCATATGAAAGAGGCTAAGGCCCGAAGCCATTCGCCTATATGTGCACATGTTTCATCGTTGATGTGGGGTTTACATCAACGCAATGGAGATAAGGTTTCATTATCGATCCATACGGAAGGTCTGGATTGATATTCATATGAGGGAGGCTTAGGCCCGAAGCCGTTCGCCTAGAATGCTCATGTGTTTCATCGTTGATGTGGGGTTTAACATTAGCGCAAAGGAGATAAGGTTTCATTATCGATCCAGACGGAAGGTCCGGATTGATATTCATATGAAGGAGGCTTAGGCCCGAAGCCGTTCGCCTATATGTCTTATCATTGATGTGGGGTTGACATCAACGCAAAGGAGGTAAGGTTTCATTACCGATCCAGACGGAAGGTCTGGATTGATATTCTCATAAAGGAGGCTTAGCCATCCTCATTTTCCTCATGATTCTTCAGAGCTCTTATCACCATCATTTCTTTATGTTGGGCTTGTTCATTCAATCGTCTGCCACTCCCTCGAAGGGCAGTGGTGTAGCATGGTAGAGTTTCAGATGCTTCCCAATGAGCGGTGGGAATTGAACTTCCCCACGATGGTTGACAATCACATTGTCTCCGCCTTCGTAGACCCTTTGGACCATAGACGGATCCAACCAGTTTGCAGCCAGCTTGCCCTTTGGGTTGGAAGCCATGACTTCTTTCTTCTTGACCATGACTAGGTCACCTTTCTTGAACTCTCACCCTTTAACGACTTTGTTGAAGGCATTTGCCATGCGGGATTGATATGCATGGATATTCTTCTGTGTCTGAACGCGTCTTCCTTCCAGCTCAGCTAATTCTTCAAATCTTCTTTCAGTGTTTGCTTGTTCATCGCGAGCTAATCCATATTGAATTGCAACCTTGAGTGACGGGACATCCATCTCTATGGGGACTACTACCTCGGAGCCGTATACTAAGAAGAAAGGTGAACATCCTATAGGGGTCTTGTAGACTGTACGATACGCCCATAATGCTTTGTACATCTTTTCCCCCCAGTCCTTCTTGCTGGAGCTGACAGTCTTAGCAAGGAGGGTGCACAGGGTTTTATTGAATGCTTCAGCCAATCCATTTGCTTGTAGATTGTAGGGGGTGGATGTCCTCCAATCAATCTTGTACTTCTCGGCGAGCCGATATATTTTCTGGTTCTTGAAATGGCTTCCATTATCAGAAATTATTCGATTGGGAGCACCAAACCGAAAAATGATGTTCTGTTTGATGAACCTGGCGACCATCTCACCAGTCACTTCTCTGAGTGCTATAGCTTTTGCCCATCTGGAGAAGTAGTCTGTTACAACCAAGATATACTTGTGTCCAGCCGAAGAAGTTGGCCGAGGTCCAACCACATCGGTTCCCCATTGAGCAAAAGGCCAGCTGGGAACTGTCGGGTGTAGAGGCACAGGCGGCCTTCTAGGCACGGTAGCATGCTCCTAGTTTTTGCAAATTGACAGCAGTCTTCAAACATAGTAGGCCAGTAATAGCCCAGCTTCTTGATTTCGATCTTCATCTTTGGTCCAGCTTGGTGCGCTCCAGCCGTCCCGGCATGTATCTCTTTCATCACTTGCCAGGCTTCATTAGTGGATATGTAGCAGAGCAGAATCTTCTTACGAGCGTCTGCCATGATTCGGAATAGTGTACCGCTTTGGAGCTCATAGGAATCTTTAGTCCGGAGAAGTCTCATTCTTTCTTCTTTGTTTTTGGGTAGCTGCTGGTGAAGGAACCACGGTAGCAAATGTTGTCTCCAGTCGGACTCCTGTGCTTCTTCGGCTATATTGGCCTCATATTCCTCTGGGCATGATTCTAACACACTAGGAACCTACCGTCGGTTTATCACAACAATGTTGAGTGTTTCATCTGGCGGGACTGCTAGTGAACTGGCTAGTTTTGCCAAAGCATCAGCCTGAGCATTATTTCCTCGGCCCATATGATTGAGTTTGATATGGTGAAAGCTCGCCACCAGGCACAACGCTTTTTGGTAGTAGGGGTTTAGTTCTGGCTTCCGCACCTCAAACTCCCCTTGCATCTATTTTATTATCAGCATTGAGTCGCCGAACACTTGGAGCATATGGATTCCCATGTTGAGTGCAATTTGCAGGCCAATTATCAGAGTTTCGTACTCAGCTTCATTATTAGTGCATGGCTTGTTTATTGAGCATGAAGTGTACACCACTTCCCCTTCAGGTGATTTCAGAACAATGCCGACTCCTGCTCAGACCCTGACCAGTCCAGCTGAGGTAGTTTCTGTCTTGACGCACAATCAAAATAGAGGTGCCACATTATTGGCTGGGCTTCACATGCCTCCAGTGTCTCATCATCAGGGAGTTCAGCTTCTAATGGAACATTCTTTGGTGCAGGGTGTGCTACAAAGAAGTCCGCTACGGCTTGGCCTTTTACAGCTCTTTGAGGCACATGAAATGTCGAATTCCATCAGGATCACAGCCCATTTGCCGAGTCGACCCTTGAGTGCTGGCTGAGATAATATGTACTTGAGCGGGTCCGCTCTAGATATCAATTTGATTTCATGAGACAGCATGTAATGCCGGAGTTTCTTGACAGTGAAGACCAGGGCCAGACAGGTCTTCTCTATAAAAGAGTAATTTTCTTCAGTCCTTACTAACCTTCTGCTAAGGTAGTAGAGGGCTTGCTCTATGCCTTCTTCATTTACTTGAGCTAGCATTTCCCCCAGTGAACAGTGAGTAGCTGCTATGTAAAGAATCAAAGGTCTTCCTTTAATCGGCACTCCTAACACGAGAGGGGTTTTCAGATATTCTTTCAACTTTTCAAAAGCTGCTTGGCCTTCTTCATCCCATAAGAATAGCATGTCCTTCATCATTAGCCTGTGAAAATGGTGACTTCGACCCGACAGGTTTGAAATAAATCGGTGAATGTACGCTAGCCGGCTTTGCAAGGACCGCAGCTCCGATAGACTCTTCGGAGGAGGGAGTTCTTGAATAGCTTTAATCTTGGACGGATCAATCTCAATACCCCTATGCTGGACAATGAATCCAAGAAATTTCCCACTGGATACACCGAAGGCGCATTTCAAGGGATTCATTTTCAACTCATATTGGCGTAGCCTTTGAAACACCACCCTCAAATCTTGCAGATGGTCTTCCTTTCTTTTGGTTTTCACTACCAAATCATCAATACAGCACTCCACCTTATTGTAGAGCAAGTCATCGAATATCTTTGTCATGGCTCTTTGATATGTAGCGCCGGCATTCTTGAGGCCGAACGGCATTCTTTTATAATGGAATATCCCCTTTGGGGTGCGGAATGCACTATGGACCCTGTCTTGCTCAGCAATCCAAATTTGGTTATATCCGGATGATCCATCCATAAATGAGAGGGCTTCATGGCTAGTGGTGGCATCTATCATCACCTCGGTGATCGGCACAGGGAAGTCATCTTTCGGGCATGCTTTGTTGCGGTCCCAAAAGTCGTCACATATCCTATCTACCCATTTTTATTCTTCACTGGCACTATATTTGCTAACCATGTCGTATATTGGTTTTCTTCGACAAACCCCACATCAATGAGCTTGTCGACTTCTCCATTAATTTGGTTAATTAGCTCGGGCCGCATCCGCATGGGAGGTTGCTTTACAGGCTTTGCTCTTGCATCAATAGACAGCAGATGTTGTGCTACATCAGGGTTCAATCCTGACATCTCATTGTAGGTCCAGGCAAAACAATCCCAGAAATCCTTCAAAAATTGTGTATATTGCTCTTGTTCTTCTGTTGACAATAGTGCACTAGGAAAGGTGGGTCTTGAATCCCCCTCGCTCCCCAGGTTTACTTCTATCAGCTCATCAACGGTAGCTTGACCGCCGTCTTCGACTTCTGGTGGAGCTTCTTCCTGGTTGATGAAGCCTCCATTGATAAAATCTTCTTTAGCTTCTAGGGCCTCCAGCTCCCTGAGTGATGTATAAGTCGACCTCGGGTCTTCGAAACCGGCTAGTGATTGCTGGCTTTCTTCAGACTGGCTCTCTAAGGTTAGAGGAACCTATGTTTCATTTTCTTTGCTCCATTGTTGAATTACCGGACTCTCCGCCGGGCTTTGGTCAACTCTGCTCTACTGTTCAGATGTCTCATCTTGTGTTTCTGACATAGGGTCTTCTGCCCCCTGAGGGTTCACAGGTAGAAATTCTTCTTGATGGGTTTGCTAGGTCCTGCATGGCCCGGATCTCTTCCAGCATGTTCTCAGAGGCTTCATCTTCTTCAGGTGTTCCCCTGTCAAACCTGGCTTCATCTTGGAATAGATCCTCCTTGGGAAAGGGCTCTTCCTAGTACTGGCAAAGAGTAACTTCATCTTGTCTTCCTGAGTTTTCATAGCTGTCATGGGTATCAGCACCACCTTTGGGGCATTGTGTTGGTTCTTTGCCATATAGCGGGTAGTCATCATAGTCTGCCTCGAAGGGGTCCTCGTGGGTGAAGTAGTTGGAGATAACATCTACCTCCATCTCATAATACTCCTGCAGAGTGTAGCCTAGCCTCGATGCCGAGTGATTTTTAGCAACTCTTTATTGTTGTTGGGTGGGTCCCAGAGCTTCTGGAATGACTTCTTCTGTCCAACAGGCTACAGCATGGGCATTTGCATTTTAGAAAACATCTGGGAGACCCGTTGGGTAGTGTAATCCAGACCTGATATCGGCACCATTCTGTCAGCTGTCTCTTCCAGGATTTCATAGTCTTCATCATCCTCATCAGCAGGTTCAACAGGATAGAATACCATAGGGGGTTCGCTGAAACGGGGAACCTCCATAATCTTCAGTAGTTGCACTATTTGGCATTCCAAACTCGGAATGGGTTTGACTAGTCTAGGCGGGACCTCAACAAGATTGAGCTTCTCCCTTATATCCTCATCTGCATTGACAAGGTAAGCAGTTGGTGGTGCAATTCTAGCGAAGTCCCCAGTCTGAGAAACATGGGTGACCTCCTGCTGTTCCACGTAACCCGGGGGTGGTGGAGGAGACCATTCATCTGGTTCTGACATTGCTTTCTTCTGGCTTGCGGGAACCTCTCTTTTCTTCACCTTTTGGGAGACTTCTGTATAGAATGGTGCATCAAGCATGTAGCACTCATTTACTTCGAAGGGGTGCAAATAACGCCCTCTCTTCTTTGCCATTGTGGCAGTATTTGATACATTGGTGTAAAGGAGAGGGCACAATCGGGTATCCATGCAGCCAGGGCCGTCCCAATAAAGCTTTGTATGTGGTACTTGAATTTATCACATAGAATTGCACAGTGGTGGTGAAGTCACCCAATGTGAGGTTTAATTCTGCCACTCCGAGTGGGGTCTCGTACTTTTAAATGAAGCCAGCAATCCTCATATCTTTCACCATGGTGAGGTGCAGATCAAAGTGGTACTTCTGGTAGATGCGGTAAGGCAAGATGTTTACAGCAGCTCCTGGATCTCTCAGAATCCAGCTTAGTGGCTGATAGTTGAGATGCCCCCTCATATACAGAGGCATGTTATGATTGGGGTCATGGATTAGCATATCATCCTCCGTGAATGTAACAGTCATCCCGGAGTTAACTTCTGTCAGAAGTGCTTCATATTGAGCTGGCGCTTGTAAGGCATCAATGATGGCATGGCGAGCTTCTTCGCTCAACCAGAAGATCTCTCATATAGAAAATCTTGTTGGGAGCTTCTTCAACATCTTCATAATTTGGCTGCCCACACGGACGTTGGACAGTCGCATCTCCTCTGCCCAGTGGGGTTTTGGAGGATCATGTGGCGGCTGCAGCATGGTTTGCCCTTCTCTTGCTTCTTTCTTCTGCGGGGACTGCTAGGGAGTCTCTGTTGGAGCTGTTGCTTTTGATGTCGAGGGGAGGTTGATGTTTGCTTCATCTTTTTCTCTAATCATTGCGGTAGATGGTTGTCAGGAGCTTTCATTTTTAGCAGCAGTGTTCAGGGCCGACTGTTTGCCTTCCAGAACAGAGAGGAATTCAAGGAATGACGGGGTCTCATCACCCCCTTTTGTCTTTGCATAGAGGCATGATGGGGGAGGGACTTCAGTACCCCGGACTTCTGGCTCTGGTATCTGATAGGGTTGCTCGCCCCTGAAGATAATATTATGGTTGGGTGGAGGGAAACGCCCACATCTTCTCCCAGAGCGGGTAGCATGGATTGAGGTCGAGGCCTCAACTTGATTTGCTTCTAGTGACGGAGTGGAAGACTCTCCTTCATCTTCTTCCCCTGGTAGGGTGAACAGTACTGATAGAGTGTTACACTGCAGTGTGACTGTTTTCTTCTTGTTTCTTGGCTTATTCTTCTTTCGACGCCTGGACTCAGATGGCTTATGCCCCCAGAAGAGGTCGGTTTCAGCTTTCTCTTGCTCTTTTTCTGATTGTTCTTTGATAGTCAATCCTTCCAGCTGTTCCCAGAGGACATGATCTTTCACTAGTATTGGCTCAGCTTAGGTTGTTCATATTCATCAAGCTGGTTTATATATTGTTGCAAGCGCCTGACCTCGGGGCCTGTCTTCTCAAGGGATGGCAGCGGAGTCTACTTCCTCCGATTGGGAGTGAATATCCAGATAACTGGTGGTGATTCTATAATGCGCCACATAGGGTTCATTGTTAGCGGGGGTTGCTTTGTAGTGACACCCCGGATGGAGGCCCCTGACACCTCAGAGACTAATGGCCGTCTTTTGGTCTTGGCTGGTACTATCTGCCATCCCACGTGATCTTTGATGGGGGTAAGAAAGCATGCCTCATATGTATGTTGCGTGAAGATTTCAGCAGCCTCTTCAGGCAATTGTTGGTATATGGAAACCATATTGACAGCTGGTCTCATCACTGGGGGTTCATGAGGGCGTGGGGGATCCACCTGGTGCTCTCCCATTTGGAGCTCACCCTTTTTAATCTTGCTTTCTATGACGTCTTTGAAAACGTAACAATTTTCAATGGTATGACCCAGTGCCCGGTGGTTTGGATAGAAGAGGGGATCATCCTTCTTAGCTGCATCCTCGGGTCTCTTTGGCTCAAGAAATGTTATCTTATTGTACTTATATGCCCAATTAAACAAAGGCCCTGTCTTTTCTTTGGGAAAGGAGTACAACTTCCTCATTTTGTTCCTTAACGAGACTTTTTCTTTCTTTTTCGTTGCCTCTACTGGCGGAGGGGAAGCTGCTGCATTGGGCTTTGCTGTATGTTGGTCAAAGGTATTGAAATCAACATTATTTGCTTCAGTCGATGCCGGTCGTCGTTCAACAGCCTTCCCTTTCTGGGCAGTAGGAGTGTTGCTGGCAGGACGTCTGGATAAGAAGGTCCCGACCTCTGTCACTACACCGTTCAGACGATCAAATGTCCTAATATCTGTCCCAATCATCTTTTCAAGCACTTCCCTCCTAAGGTTCTGCTTGCATATTTGCACATCATCTTCTTGGTATGGAGGCCGCTTGCATCTCATGGCCAGATTCCTTCATCTTTTAATACAGTCTAGGCCTGTTTCATCCTGCCTCTGCCTAGTAGAGTATAATTCTGCCACTGTAATCTTTCTTTCTGTGACATGGAACCTTTCTCGGAACTTCCGCTGCATATCGGGCCAATCAGCCACAGACCCGACCGATAAACTGGAGTACCACTCAAAGGCCAAGCCAGTGAGGGATGAGCCGAAGAACTTTAGCAGATAAGCTTCATCACCAGCCAAGTCTCCCATGACTATTGTGTAGTAAGCAATATGTTCCCTCGGGGAGCCTTGCCCATTAAATTTGTCAAACTTTGGTGGCTTGTTAATGCCTGGGGGTAATCTCTTCGCAGCATATTGTAGAGGATAAGGTACCCGGTAGATGTCAAAGGTACCATAATCACCATCTGCCCTCTCGGACAGCTTCATCTCTATCATTCTTTCAACCATCAGCTTGTTTACCATAGCAGTATCGACAGGCTCTGCATAGAAGTGTGCCCGTTGTTGTGTGAAGGGGGTTATCATGACAGTGGCATGTAAACCTGGCTGCACTCCTGAAGGAGAGGGTTGTACTGCTAGCTATGGCGGGAAGGGTTGGCATGGAGCGTTTCCATGACTCGCCTGGTGGGAGACGGCAGACATTAGCACCTCTGTAGAACTGGAAACTTCCCTTGCTGGCTCTGCATGCTTGGAGACAGGAGTTTGTTCATTTTTTTCATCGAGTTGCCTTTGAAGAGCTTCAATCTCTGTTAGTATCTCTCAAACATCATAAGGATGGTTGGGTCCAAAGACGCAGCCATAGGTATATCCTCTGTCACCCGACCAGATGTCCCCTCACCCGGGTTCATGAGCGGCACATCTTCTTCTTCTGAAGTCACCACATTTACAGTTAAAGTAGTGACTCTTGATGTATCATCGACAGCCATGAGTTTTTCCTTTGCTGCCTGACTTCGCCTTGTCATGAGGCAGGGTCTTTGAGCCAGTCTAGTGAGTTCTTCAGGCTGGTTAGTTAAAGCACCATACCTCCCAGCAACTCCAGCCATATTACAAGCAAAGATTTGCAACTTTCCTCTTCGCCTACATACTCTTCTTCTGGCATGACTAGGAAATGTCAGCCGGTCGAACACAGATTTTCTTTCTTTATCTTCTCCCCGCTGCGGGACATCCTTCGAATATCTGGTCCTCTGACCATCTTCGAGTTCATTGGAGTCCGAACATGAGACTCCTGGCATTGTTGCTTCCTTGTCATCTTCCTCTTCTTCTTCGGCGCACAGGGCACGAAGTAACCTTTGATGCCCTAGGGATGAACTCCCTAGACAGTGGAAATAATCTTGGACCACTCTACCCATTTCTTCTTGACTATGCCTCTAGGGATCAAATCGAGGCATCAGTCGTTCTTGTGTTTTTAACTGATAAGCCAGCCTTGTCATCTGTGCAGCTTGATACATCTTCCGGGGATACCGGAATACATCTACCTGTCGGGCGCAGGCCCTTGGCATGTGGGGAACAACCATTAGAACAATCTCTTCTTTTTCTTCTTCTCGGATCAGAACTCTCTTTCCCTCTCTCCTAGGGCGCACAATAGCAGCTTCTTCCTTTGCGGGGGCTGGTGCTAGGCCCCGCGCTCTCTAGGGCATCCAGACTTGTTTAAATCTCACCGGGTTGGGTGCCAGTGTCTTCCTTTCTTCTCTTTCCATGTTGGCCCTCCTAGTGGCCAGCACTTGGAACTTGTTGTTGGTGGGGACCGCTGGAATGAAGCGGTCGGGCAATGCTTTAGCTGAGCGACCGTTGAGGTACACTCGCATCCCTCCTACCAGCATAGATTTCCCCGAGACTAACAGACATCCCTGGGGTGCAGTAGTCTGGTTCCTCTGGTAATTCCTCTTCCTCCTGCGAGCAGAAGTAGGGGTCGTGGTCCTTCTATCCATCTGGTGGACATAGCATGGAAGAACGGTGTATGAGCCAGCCGTCTTCTGGGTCTTCTTCTCTTCAGGCATCTTCACAGGTTCCACCGCAGTAGCCTTCTCAGCCCCATCATCGATCTCAAGCAGATCAATGAACACGAGCCCCAAGCAGTTAGGCAGGCCCACCGTCGAGGGCCTGGATCCGAATGCAGTCGGTACCGCCAGGTACCCGTCACGGACGTGATTGTCAACGACTTGCTGGCCGAACTCGACAGAGACCAGTCCGGTTTCCATTTGAATTCGTACAAGTAAGATTAGCACATAGTCAGAACTTTTGGAGAGGCCGCCAGGCCTCTTACTTTGTCCAAAAGATGAAGGGAGACTCATGTCCCACCGGGTGTGCCAGCTTATGGGGATGGATTTTTATAATTATTTAAGTTTATTTATTTTATTTTATTTGTTTAATTTTTTATTTAGTGAATTTGTTTATTTATTGAATGGTTTATTAGGCGTGCCAGTCACTGGAGTGACAATTTATTATGCGCTCGATATGACTTAGTCAATCGATTGTGGAATCTGAGTTGGGACCAGAAGTTCATCATACCATAAAGGCTATGACGTTAATTACGCCCTTCCAAAGAAGGACAACCCTTGATTAATCGCCAAAGTAAGAGGGGCCCCGGGGGCAAAATGAAATAAGACTGATGTGTTGATTTATTTACAGGATATGAGATACATATATATGCTCATGCAGTTAACAGATTCATTATGATTCATCTGCTTGTTTCCCGGTACGGGGGCGGAGAACTTAGATTCAAGAACCACTCTCAGGATAGGATAGGACAGGATATGATAGGATAGGATAGGACAGGATAGGATAGGACAGGATAGGATAACGATGGCTTCCATTCGGGCATAACCCGATTTTCAACCACGCGTTATTTGATATACCGAGAGCACAGGATAGGATGATTTCAGATTTGTTTGATCGCATTCAGAGCTCGGCATAAAATAGGCATATTCGTTCATTATGGAACCATGCAAGCATAAATGGAGTAGCAAGAATCATTAGAATATTACGACATTACATGCCCATCCATCAATCTCATCCATGTGAATTACAGAATGAATCTGGTAGCATGTCCCCTTGATCTTAGTTCATACCAAGTGGAAATAGGATAACATCCACGCAGAGGCGAGATGGAACCCAGAATGATCAGGTAGTGTTAGTGCCTGGACAATGTGAAGCGAGACTAAGCCAAGACGGATTAATCCGAACGGTATTTGTCCATGAAGGATCTTATTATTCTATTCCCTGAAGTGAATCGCTAGAGGCCCTGCAGAGATAGGGCCTCTTGGATCCAAAGGGTTTGACGCTGATATAGCGTACCGAAGATCGAAGTTAAATCCGGCAGCATCTCCCCTTGTTTTGGGCTATGCCAAAAGGGGAAATAGGACATCCATCCACGAAGTGTCGGGATGGAAGCCAAAAGAAAGATTGGCATATAGCCTAGAACCCATGGAAAAGGAAACACGGTGGTTTAATGTCCATTATTATAGTGTTCGGTCAATATTCCCTTGAGGAACCATCGGAGAACATGTAGTGGCAGAACTCCGTAGGTTAATAGGGTTAAAGGAACATCATTCATAAGCCAACCCAATGTAAGGGTGTGACCCTGTTAATATAGCCCTAGTAGCTTGGGTGAAACCTCTGGTCTTTTCCTCTTTCAAAAGGATGGAAATTCATAAGAGGCTTGGTGAGGATCGGCTAGAGTTGAACATAGTATAAGGCTCCCAGTGCACTGGCCTCGGCGTGAAGTCAACAGCGCATGAGTATCCTGGCCTGCATCGGCGTGGAGGGTGGACTTGGAACAAATGGGCATCGGCGCGAAACCACCGTCGGCACGCCTCCAACTCTCGGCGTGAGAATGCTCACGCTAAGGGGAAAGGCATATGCCGAGGGGAATTTGTGCCGATAGGCCTCCAAGGCAGGATTTTCTATTTTCAGGGGCCAGTTTTTAGGGTTTTCAGAGGCAGGTTTTCAGGGGTTTAAGGCTTTGATTCAAGAGGGTGTTAGAGGTTTTTTCTTGAGGTTTACAGGGGTTTGGAACCAATGCAAATGGGGTCATATGGGGTGCCAAAAAGAATGGGTTTCAGTGGGATAATCCCAGGGGATGAAATCATGTTTCACTCAAGAAATGCTGCTGGGGGCTGACCGTCTATCGAATCATATACACTATGATTCTACCATATCCTTACCATCTCATAGATGAAGGACCACGAGATAGACTGTCTCGGGTTTCATCCTGATCATGAGGTGGAAAGGAGGAACGGAAGAAAAGTTGATCAAAAAGCCCTAATATGAACATGTCCCTCACCATTCTGCGAATGAGAAGCCACGAGATAGACTGTCTCGGGCTCTCATCATGGCTCAGAGGTTGGGAATACTCAGACGATGTAGCAGAGATATACTTAGATAATCTGAGAGGTGCGCATACAACGAGAACAACCATCTTCACAACAAAGACCAAATACGATAAATTTCAGAGGGGGCAGAAGAAAAAAAGGAAACTCAGAATCCCCTACTTCATTTCATTCTAGACGAATGCATTCATTTAACATCGGGGAAATCAGATTGCAGCATACAATAGGCAGATGCTCCTCGAATATACGCCAGACTATGCTGGCACTTAACATTTACAGAGGAACATACCTTGGAAATGAAAACATAATAGGAACATAAGAACGAGTTACAGAAGAGAAGACAGATAGGAAGACATGAGATGGGGGAAAGGAGTGGATGTAGCCCCTTAGGGCGTTTGGAAGCCAACCCCACCTTGCATTCTTCTCCACAGATCTCTGCAGCTCTCTCCTCCTTCTTCAAAAATCTTCAGCAGGCTCTCAGACCCTTCTCTTTTTTATCTCAGCTCTCCCTTTCTTTTCTCAGATGGTTTTCAAATGTTCTCCCCCTCTTCAGCTTTGTCGAAGGCCAGGGGTTTTGTAGAGGTTGATCCTCTATCCATCGACGCGAGCTCTCCTGGCGTGGTGGCCCCGGCGCGCCTCTGGAATCCACCTTCTCGGCGCGACCTGCATCGTAGTGTGCTTGGGCCCATTTCAGTTGTGATTTGTACTGATAGAGGTCACTTGGATGACTGAGCTTTATATTGGTTAAGCGGGCTTCTTAGAGTGCTCATTGCCTTTCCTTGCTGTCTATTTAGCACCTGGGACCAACAGGTATGCGTGAAGCTATGTGAGTCCAGTTTCATGAGCATCAGAATATACTGAGGATCCTTTTTAGCAGGCAGATGATTGCCCAGGTGTTGAGGTAGTCTTCATCAGCCTGACTATCTTGAGTGATAGCCATGGTGGACAGCGGCTTGGCCGATGATGGCTTCAGCCGGACAGAATGTCAAGTGTAGTGGGTCTTCTTCTATTCTGATTCTCATAACCTCCAGGGACGACACGAGCGCCGCATCCTTGGTTGGTCTTTAAAGCCTTTGACTTACTTTGACTTCTTCTTTATCTTTGTATATTTTTGGTGTCAACACTTGTGTAGAACACAAAGACAGGGTCGGTGCATATATGTAAGAACAACAAGGACCAGCTCGGTACACATATGAAACTCGGTGCAAATATGAAGAAAAGGCAGGACAGTCGGTGCAAACCAGCAAAGACAAGGTCGGCGCAAAGTAGGTCGGTGCACATCTGTAGCACCCTAAGATGAGGTCGGTGCACTTTATATGAAGCTAGAAGGATGAGTCGGGCGGTGCACACTGTATGGAAGCCAAAGACTGAACTCGGTGCAATGCCAGATGCGGTCGGTGCAACTGTGAATTCAACACAGAAATGAGGTCAGTGCAATAGTAGGGTCGGTGCAAGTATGCAAAGACCAACACATATGAACCTCGGTGCAAGTATGGTGCACATGAACAAAAGTCAGTGCATATGCCAAGTCGGTGCAAAGTTGAACATGAACAATGCATATGCCAAGGTCGGTGCAAAGTGAAACGTGGTGGAAGTTTTACAAAGCACAGGGTTAGTGCAAACATTTAACAACTTGCCATGGTCGGTGCAAAGTCGGGTCGGTGCATGAATTACAGGGTCGGTGCAAACTGTGCTGCGTGCACAGTGCAAATGCAAGATGTGGTCGGTGCAAGTTTTGAAACTTGCCAAATGATAGTCGGTGCACTTTGTGCCTTTAGACATTTGTGAAACTCGGTGCAAACTTTTAAAGGAAGGCAAATAAGTTCAGTGCATATAATGAAAGACCTGAACGCACATATCAAAGGGCCGGTGCACATATTGAAGCACCATCAACCCATTCAAGCAAGCACGGTCGGTGCAAGTTCTGAAGCTTGCAAAAAGATGGTCAGTGCAGAGAATGAAAGACACCAATGCAACCTGAAAGTGTCAACTCCTTGAGTCGACACATTTCAGCAGAGGTTTTGTCTGCGTTGAACGCAGCGTCTGGACACCAAGAGTAAAAATAGAAAACACTCTATGCAGTGAATTAAACCCCAAAACCATGATATACAAATCAAACCTAATCTTGCCACATGGAAATACATCAAAAGAGAATTCTTACCATGATTTCAAGGATTTGTTAGCTTTAAAGAACCTGCAAAACTTGGAACCTCAAGAACATGTTATTTTAGATAAAAAGTCAAGTTTGTGCATGAAAGAGACCAATGTCTGAGCATCTGAAGGGCAGGTCGATGCACATGTTTGGACATGGTCTGAGCATATAAGTTTACTCATGGATACAAGTTCAGTCCAAGGACTTCAGAGTCAATCCAAAGCTATATGAACTCATATGACATCATATAAGGATGATGCTATAACAAGCAACATTAAATCTTCACCTATATGCTAGAAACACCATCATGCTATACATTCATTCCATCAAGATATATACATGAAGGACCATGCTTCATAACAAAGTAAGAACCAAGGCTCATTGAGCCAGGGATCGACCCATGGTGTCGACCCTTGCACAGGGGAATAGGAAAACTACTTTGGCAGTCCAATGCAATCTGAAACCGCACCAAGGACATTTCAACCCTGCGAGCCAGAATATCAACATGTGAGCTCATTATCTCAAGACATTTTTCATAAGATAATTATGAATGATGTTTACATCAAAACTTATGAAAATCACACAATACATTGGAATCATCAAAACAATTATCAAAGACAAGGAGGGAGCGCAACGAACCCAAAACGAACCCAACAATCTCTCCCTTTTTGATGATGACAATATATTGTGGCAATCCAAAACACTCTCCCCCTTTGGCATTATCAAAAAGTGGGGGATAAGGTGAACAAAAACAGAATAAGGAAAGTAATGGCGCAAGAACCTAGCAGTGTGAACTGTATGAACAATATACAATTTTCCAAAAAGAAACCACATCATTTATTAAAACTGAGATTAAGTATAAGTTTGTCAAGAACCCAAGATGGTGTGCAAATGTAAACCTAAAAATGCAAGATTTGTGTGTATGCCTTCTAAATGCGATGACTATACAACTCATGTGTTATGCAGAAAATTGTAATATTCACAAGTATGACTGAAATAAGTGCAAGTATGCAATTTCTGAATTATAAGAAAGATGCATGATCGAACTATGCACAAAATATATGACCAAACAGAACTATATACAAGTGCTATGCTAAAGAGCACATTATTCTCCCCCTATTGTCATGAACAAAAATCGACTAACAATGGGATTAAATAACATGTTATTTACATGTATAACCTATAGATGCAAACTATGGAATGAAATATGATATAAATAAACGGATCAAGCATTCAGGCACTCAAGCATGCATAAATAAATATAGACTCATGCAAGTCCCTTCGGGACGGGTGTAAGGATTATGCAATCGATTGTAGAACATGATGTGCATGTACAATAGTTAGAAGGTCGTGCTTACATAAATAAGGTAATGCATAAACAATGAAAGTTGACAGATTCATAAGGTATATTCACACAATCAAACCCAAGGTGTATATATGAAAGATTGAGCAATGAACTCCAAAATAATATGGATAATCAGATTTTTTAAAGAACACCAAAAAAAACTTATCATCTATACACTTTCATATATAATGCTCGAATAGTGGTAGCTACGTATGACCCCAATTTTTTTAATTACTAAAAATGGTGTGACTAATCTTTTGACACGAGTTGTATCCTTTATCTCAGGCACACTTCCCGGTTACTCATTTTCGTCACTTATCTTAACTGTGGATATTGTCATTTTTCGGCGCGAGTTGTATCCTTTATCTCATGGACACTTCCCGACTACTTGGTGGCAAATCGCACTTATTTTAATGTGGATTAGTTTCACCTTTCGGCGTAAGTTTCCTCCTTTATTTCAGGGGGGATTCTCGGCTACTCAGATCCACATTCCACTTATACAAATTTTTGGTGGGGTAAACAGCTTTTTCCTCACGAGGTATGTGATTTCTATGTAAAGAATCAATAGTTCTTGAAGTGTTGAGTAGAATAATTGAATCATTATCTCAAAAAGGTGCAATTTATGTGAGTGGTTGTATTGAATGTAAGAAATGAATTAGTCTAATCACAGTAATGCCTCTCCCTAAATGTATGCACGGTTATAAAAAATCTCCTCATTAATATATGCCGTGTAACAAACATGTCTAAATCAATGTAATTTCATTTTTAGAAAGGGACGAGTCATAGAATGAGTCAAAAAGGTGGGTGATATCTTATATACATTCAAGCATGCATTGAAATGGATTTTTCACATAGGTTGATTACCGGTACGTGGCGGAGGTTAAGGTCCGAAGACCCTGCTCACGCATAAGGAAAGTTTCCAAGGGGATGTAATCCACCTTTCCACTAACATCATTTTATATACCAGTTAATAATGGCATTGAAGCACACAAGTATGAAGTATATGCAAGTATGTGCATGTAACTTGAAAATATGATTAAAAATTATTCCTATTCACAAGTACCCAAAGATGTGCATGATACGTGCAAACTGTGTCATGCAAGTAAGTGTGTAAACTGTATATGCAAAAGTGAATTGGTATTTGCAAAATACAAGTAAAAGAGTGAAAGACTCTTTGCACAGACCCAAGCATTCAAACCTGAATTGTCATTTCTAAAACGAAGGAAAAGGTGTATATATAAAAGAAACTATGTATGTCCAAAGTGAAGTATTCAAAAAGTAAATTTATTCACAAGATGTGGAACTACTCCAAGCTCAATTTTACCTTCTCAAATTCTTCAAAATGAACCTAACCAAAGTAAGTTCTCAAAATTAACCCATTTTCTTTCTCACCTTGAGAGTCCTTTATTTATTAATATTCCTTGACCTCAAGGTGCCCCTACAAAATAAATTCTCATTTTGGTGATTTGGGTACCCAAGCCATCTTGGGTCCTGAGGTGTTAGTTCTAACATAACCAAATGTATTCTTATTATTTTTCTGCTCATACCATTCATTATAAGCCCTCATCATGGTACAATCATCCATTGAATGTCCATTCAGGCCACAATAAAAGTAGTGAGAAGTTTTTCTTTTCATGGACCAATTCTCATCATTTTTCCTTAAAGAACAATTATCCATGATGTGTCTAAGTTCATCACAATAATGACACGAAAAATTTCTTTTGAAAGACCATTCATCATCTCTTTTCTTTCTAAAGTAATTTTCAAAAACGTGGCCATATAATCCACAATAAAAGCAATAAACATTGAAGTTCTTTTTCATTGGTTTTTCAAGATTTTTTGACTTATCAATGCCTCATTATCATCAAATTTCATCAGAAAATAATCATACATGTCATGGCCAAATTTTTCACAGTAAAAACATGAAACATTTCTCCTTTTACTTGTTACATGATTATGTTTAACAACAGGGGTTTTGCATGCACACAAGAGCAATCAACATCATTTTTCTGATCTTGATTTTCTTTTACAGATGTGGACATGAGTTCATTCAAACTTTTTATTTGACTTTATAAAGATAAGAAATGCAATTCAGAACTAGTCAATTCTTCTTCACAAGATGCAATTTTCTCATTTAACAAGGAGTTAACAATCTTGTGACTTTCAATTTCTTATTCAAGAATATGCAAATTATCACAATTATCAATGATCACACATTTTCCTTTCTCAACCATTTCAAGAATTTTCAATTTACCTTCAAGTAATGAAATCTGAATTAACAAAGCACCGTTTTCATTTTGGAGTTTGTCAAATGAATTTTTGTTCATAGAAGTGTGTTCAAGTTCTTTCATTTGAAAACTCACATTTTCATCAACCATTTTATTCATGGTTTCATTGCATTCAACTTTATCATTCATATTCATGAAGCTTTCGATTTCCTTTTTTAGTTCCTTCAGCTTTTCCGACATGTCAACATTCAGAGTAGCTTTTCTTTTTTCCAGAAGGACTCATTTCTCAGATATGACGGTATTCAACATTTTCAGCTTCTCATTATCCTTTTCTATTTGTTGAAGTTCAGAAATTCTAGCCAATAAAGATTTATTTTCAGATTTAAGATTTACAGTCATCTCTTTGTGTTCTTCATCATCAAGCATGTGAGATTCAACTAATCTTTCAAGCTCGGTGCATTTCCCACATGAAGAATTGTCATATTTCTTTTTCAATTTTCTATTTTCAGATTTTATTATCTCATATCTAACAAACAGTTCATCATAGGCATTCAACAATTCATCATAGCTCAATTCATCATCATCATTAGAATTGGAGTTAGGATTTACCTCAGAGGTTTCGTTGCTTTGCCTATCACTGTTGCTTGCAACGAGGCACTCACTATTTCAGTTTTCTTCTTGGGCTTTGCTTAGCCCATCCCAAATTTCTTTGATAGATCTGCAATAAGAAACAAATGGAAATTTGTCAATGCATATTGCAACTTTAAGAGCATTGAAAACATAAACATTGTCAGAGTTCATTTTTCTATGCTCATCGGTCCATCTTAGCTCATTTTTAGGCAAAACATGTGGACCATGAGTGATTAATCTCATAAGCTTCAGATCAACATTAGAAATCTAAACACAGAATTTTTCAAGCCATGAAGCGTAATTAAAACCATCAAAGACGGGAATCAAATTCATGCATGCCATTAGAAAATGATCTTTCTCTCGTAGACCGTGAGGTCCGCTGAATAAAAATCAGAGACTAGGCTCCGATACCAATTGTTGGCCCAGAGAGATGGCGGACAAGAAGGGGGGTTGAATTGTCCCCTTACCGAGATGACGGATTTTAAAAACTTTCTTAACAAAATACAGTGGAATTAAAACTAACAGCTCTAATTGCCCTAAATAGATGTGAGATTAAAACAGTTCTCTCAAGCTTTCCGATCTCACTCAAATTAACAATGCAACTAATCAAACAAATCAATCTCAACATAGATAAGTTTATGCTTAACACGGATAACGGAGGTAGCAATGTGTGGAGGTGTCGTGAATAAAAATCTACAAGTTGACCTGTGAAGGGAGATAGAAGAAATGAACAAACACACAGGCAATCACACGAGACACAGAGATTTTTAAGTGGTTCGAGACCACGACGGGCTCCCTACGTCCACCCCTCACTGAACCCAGTGAGGCTTCACTCCACGCTACGGAACGTAGCAACACGGGGATGAACCCCAACACCACACACGCTACTTCCGCAGCAAAATCTACACGGGGACAAGCCCCAAAACGCTGCCACTGCAGCACACACACACACAACGTTGGGGAACACACCCCATACACTTAAAACCACACGGAGATGCAGCTCCGCCCACACACGATGATATATCGAGTTTAAGACAACAAGAAGATTTACAATAACGCCCACAGCAGTATGTAAATGAAGATAGACTATGACGCACTCATGGAAAGAAACATAATGAGGATGTAGAAATATCTCCTTGATTCTCTAATCGTCGTGAGGGGATCTTCCTTGAAGCTTAAGTTGGAGAATGTCTTATCCGCAGCTGGTTGGAGCAGTCGATCGTCCTCCTTAAGGATCCAACATTTGTTCGTTCAAATCCCAGCTCCAATCAAGCCTGCACACACCAAGAATAGATGAGTCAATATGCTACAGAACTATATCTTGGTTAAAAGGGACATCACAGACAAATGAAAGTAGATTTATATATATTTCCTTTTGAATGTCCCATAACTCCCTTCAATCAGTAGGTAGGGTGCGCTGGAAGTAGATCCTTGGAGTGGAAGCAGTAGGACTTGAAGTTTCAGACGCCCAAAATCTCGAACGGTGGAGAGCAGCAGCGGCAGCTCCTAGAACGAGACTCAGGCTCATGGACGGTGCCCTCTACAGCTTCTTCTTCCTCCTCCTTGAGTGAGCAACGCCCTCCTTCACGTTCTTCCTCTCTCTCTTTCTTCTTTTCCTGCAAGCAGATGGAGAATGTTAGCACACGGTATTGTCTCCTCCGATGGAGATCGCAGGATTTAAATAGGGCAGGGATATAGAACAAAAGCCCATTAAAAACCCTACCAAAGTTACACCCATAACATTGGAGAAACCCTAAGGATGGTGTAAAATACTAAGTCAATCGGATCTTACATTGATGGGTTCTCAGTGAGAATCGAAAACCCAATCCGCAACGCTCAAGGCAAATTAAATCCGATCAACCCAAAAACATGTTAATTGAATTAAGCCCAAAGTCGGTGCACTTGTGTAGAACACAAAGATAGGGTCGGTGCATATATGTAAGAACAACAAGGACCAGTTCGGTGCACATATGAAACTCGGTGCAAATATGAAGAAAAGGTAGGATAGTCGGTGCAAACAAGCAAAGACAAGGTCGGTGCAAAGCAGGTCGGTGCACATCTGTAGCACCCTAAGATGAGGTCAGTGCACTTTATATGAAGCTAGAAGGATGAGTCGGTCGATGCACACTGTATGGAAGCCAAAGACTGAACTCGGTGCAATGCCAGATGCGGTCGGTGCAACTGTGAATTTAACACAGAGATGAGGTCGGTGCAATAGCAGGGTCGGTGCAAGTATGCAAAGACCAACACATTTGAACCTCGGTGCAAGTATGGTGCACATGAACAAAAGTCAGTGCATATGCCAAGTCGGTGGAAAGTTGCCCATGAACAATGCATATGCCAAGGTCGGTGCAAGTTTTACAAAGCACAGGGTTAGTGCAAACATTTAACAACTTGCCAAGGTCGGTGCATCAATTACAGGGTCGGTGCAAACTGTGCTTCGTGCATAGTGCAAATGCAAGATGTGGTCTGTGCAACTTTTGAAACTTGCCAAATGACAGTCGGTGCACTTTGTGCCTTTAGACATTTGTGAAACTCGGTGCAAACTTTTAAAGGAATGCAAAGAAGTTCGGTGCATATAATGAAAGACCTGAACGCACATATCAAAGGGTCGGTGCACATATTGAAGCACCGTCAACCCATTCAAGCAAGCACGGTCGGTGCAAGTTCTGAAGCTTGCAAAAAGACGATCGGTGCAAAGAATGAAAGACACCAATGCAACCTGAAAGTGTCGACTCCTTGAGTCGACACATTTCAGCAGAGGTTTTGTCTGCGTTGAACGCAGCCTCTAGACACCAAGAGTAAAAATATAAAACACTCTATGCAGTGAATTAAACCCCAAAACCATGATATATGAATCAAACCTAATCTTGCCACATGGAAATATATCAAAAGAGAATTCTTACCATGATTTCAAGGATTTGTTAGCTTTAAAGAACCTACAAAACTTAGAACATCAAGAACATGTTATTTTAGATAAAAAGTCAAGTTTGTGCATGTAAGAGACCAATGTCTGAGCATATGAAGGGCAGGTTGACGCACATGTTGGGACAGGGTCTGAGCATATAAGCTTACTCATGGATACAAGTTCAGTCCAAGGACTTCAGAGTCAATCCAAAGCGATATGAACTCATATGACATCATATAAGGATCATGCTATAACAAGCAACTTTAAATCTTCACCTATATGCTAGAAACACCATCATGCTATACATTCATTCCATCAAGATATATACATGAAGTACCATGCTTCATAACAAAGTAAGAACCAAGGCTCAAAGAGCCAGGGGTCGACCCATGCGGTCGACCCTTGCACAGGGAAATAGGAAAACTGCTTTGGCAGTCCAATGCAATATGAAATCGCACCAAGGACATTTCAACCCTACAAGCCAGAATATCAACATGTGAGCTCATTTCATCAAGACATTTTTCACAAGATACTCATGAATGATTTTCACATCAAAACTTATGGAAACCACACAATATATTGGAATCATCGAAACCATTATCAAAGATAAGGAGGGAGCGCAACGAACCCAACAGCCCCCCCTTCCTCTCTCCTATCTCCCCTTGCAACTGTGAGAGCTCAGATCTCTGAGGTGTGATACCTTCCAATCCATCCCCTTTTGAGTGTGAAGCTCATCTCCACTGCCGTCGCCGCCATCGAGCCGCCGCCGTGCCGCCAGCGCCACTTCTTCGGTGTTGTGTCCACTCTATATAGAAGTTGTGTCTGTAATTTTTAGCTCTCAATCAGGAGCTCAAATCGTGATGAAATTTGGAGGGTGAGTTCCCCACGTCCACCCCAGCCTCCACAAAAAAATTCAGATTATTTATCCCTCGTTTACTATTTTTACCAATCTGGTCTTCTCCCTTCTAGTAACCTGCCCCCTGTGTAGTTCCACCAACTAGAAAGCGACCACTTCGCCCTTTTCACCCACTTTTCATTTTCTGAATGAGCTGAAAATTTAACTGGGAGTTCTGTCCACCGAAACCCCATTCCAAAAATTTTCTTGGGATTTTTGGAGTTCTTTTACTATTTTTAAAAACCACTGTCTTTTCCCAAATCTGTTCTATCCTGTGCAGTCCAGATCCGACCACTTCCACCATAAAATCCCTTTCCCCACCCAAATCACCTCCAAATTTTACAAAAAATTATCCACGTGTTCCTTACATCCCCACCTACCTCTCATAAAAATTTTAGATCCAAATTTCCCCGTTTGATCTTCGGTCAAACCGAGTTCTCGGGAAAATCCATTTCTGTCCTGACTGTTCTAGATCTGTGAACCAGCCAATTATAAATTCCACCACGAAAATTCCAGAGACAGCAAAATTACTGTAACAATAGGTGTTCGAAGATCTCTGAGTCAGCTTCGCAACGGCATTGGTTTCGCGTCGATCCGACGTCCGTGCTAATCGCAGCAATTTTTCTTGCCGAGTCGCACAGTGCTGACAGCAGCAGAACTAGTTCGGGACAGCAAGCTGCCGCCCGAGTAGTCGTGTACCGGAACCGACGAAGCTGTCCAACACGCTGCCCATCAACCCAAGATTGGTCCTCCCCGTCCCACTTGTAGCCCTTTACCCCCCTACGTGGAGTGGGTATAAAAATTCACTTCTGTAATTATTGACTTGTTTGTACGAGGAGTTATTATCTTGGCCGGGATTGTCTTCCCCATGCCCGGTAGCGTGGAGGTAAACTCGGCACTCTCTCTTATCGCATTTGCTGATTGCGTATTTATTTGTATATGCCGCTGCGAGTGTTAGGTTACTAGCTCGTTCAAATTTAAATCACCATTGCGAGAGAGAGCGAAACCCATCCCGTGACCCGATCCGAGCATAAAAAAGAGCCGACTACCCGACTCATCGGCGGTTCCTCAACCGCGCAAGATCCCATGTTTCCCTCGCTAGGGGCGTACGCGAGCTAGAGTCCCAGGTCGCGTGTCCATCCAGCATCAGATTGAAAACTTTGAATTTTCTTTTAAAGCAAAATAGATGAATGTTTTGAATTTTCATAATTTAAAGAACATGAAATAAACCTATCTAATCCAATAAAACTAAATGCAAAACAAAATAGATGAAGTCAGATAGAATTGCGGCCGTGGTATGATGACGGCGTCGTCTCCTCGAGCCATTGATTTACGAGCCGTCGAGAACGGCTATGTGCACTCGACCGGATCGGAACCGCTTCTCTTAACCATCTTTGAAGAAATTGAGAGGGTGATAGATAAAGAATTGTGGAAGAGAGATTAAATAGATGGAAAGAAATTATGCTAAGTAAAACTAAAAATAACAACACCAATGGAATTAAACATGAATTAAAGCAAACTTATAAGTGAATGGAAATTACAATAAGAACAAAATAAATTACAACAAGTCAACTGATAAGAGATGGGGAGATAGAGAGGAAGAGTCTAATCCTAACACTAAACAATGAAAGGGAAAGGTTTCCTATCTACGTAAGAGAGGGGAGAGGAGAAGCTATGTATGTGCATATTAGTAGTGGGAGAGAGGGAAGAAGAGCCCCCATACCCTCTTTTATATAGGCTCCAAAGCTAACCCCTCCCCATGTGAACAACTCGACCCACGTTCTTTGAAAATCTCATTTTCTTCTCATTGGCCGACGAAGCCTGTGTGAAGCCTGAAGTCGCATTCACCCACCGACCGCGTGAGAAGGCTAACCACATGCCATGCATTTTCACACTGCCGGTTAAGCCCTTGGCCACGCCAGCTTCCCTTGGCCACGTTGCACCCGCAGTTGACCATGTGCCCAAGCCACCTCCAGCATGATTGGCAGTCTTTGGCTGCCAACTTTTGAACTTTGCGGCTTAGCCAAATTTGAAGACTACTCTCGTTGAAAAGGGCATCGTGCATGCATGAATGGGCCGCTTCGCGCTCGTGTGAAGAACTTTGCGCCTGTTGGCCGAACGCCAGCCGCATTTGCCTCTTTTGGCGTTGACTTGATGCACCCCTGCCAACTGTCCACCAACGCCCTTGTGAAGCCACCCTATCGCGTGGAGAAGCCTCCGCCTCCCAGCGTTGACCGCGTAATGAAGCCCCATGTGTCGGTCATCTATTGGCCACCCACCTCCTGTCGACGTCCTCTGTGTCGCGTGTGACTTGCGTGAAGGGGCGCTCTAAGGGTCCTGGCTGTCTGCCTCCGCGTCCGTGCCATGCTCGAGCCCGCATCGGCGTCCCGCCATGGCCGCTCACCCTGCTTCATTCGCCCTATATATATATATATATATATATATATATATATATATATATATATAAAACTAATGCCAACTGTTATATTATTTTTTTATTTTGTTTCTTTTTCTTTTTTTCTTTTATTTTAAACAAGCCCATGGGCCCTTGGCCCATTTGTTCTTTTTTTTTCTTTTTTTTCTTTTCAACCTTAATGGACTTTGGCCCATTATTGTGTAAACTTGTAGAGTTCTTGCCATCGTCCTCTTCGTGCCTGTAAAATAAGTAAATTTATTTATTAAAATTACTTAATTTCAATAAACTAAATATTTTACTCTAGATTGTGATTAAGTGTGATAAATGCATAGTGATGCATATTAAAGTTCATAAAAATGTGATATAACATTAATTAACATGTAAAAATGCACACTTATCACACCCCCCAACTTACTCATTGTTAGTCCCTTAGCAATGTAAATAATTAAAAATTAAGGACCAACAAGAGTTTGAAAAGTCCATACTTTCATATCAAGCTTTTCTTTCATAGAATTAACTAAAGATTAGGAATTTGGAAGCATTAACATAAACTAGCCTTAGATTTAGAAATTAGGGTACCTGATCAAGAATTCAACTCAAAATTCAATAGCACTAATGCATGTGTAAATACTAAATCACAGCTTAGACAATTGCATCTCCTATTTGCTATTCCAAATAAGTGCCTTTGAACCATGCACCCCTCAATCAGAGCATTAAGCATATTAACTTTTTGTCTGCCTTATTACTTCGTCTCTTAGGGATATTTTTTTATTTCTCTACATACATGATGCTGCACTACCCTTCATTATTTAACGCGAACCTCGAAACAGGCTCGGTTTCACAGATCAAGGTTCCCTTTTTCTTTTGACGTGAACCTCAACACGTCCTAGGTGAAGTAGGCCCGGTTACTTAGATTCGGAGCATTTTTCATGGTGTTTTCTCAAAAAAAATTTAATTATGCTTTTGCACTAATTTTGATACATAACTTGGTAGAAAGCTTATAAAAGATCTCTTCTTAAGAAGTGTTGAATATCAGGCAACATACCCAAAATAGCAGAAGACTTGTCCTACTTGTTTCATTAGCTTGCAACGTGATTTGGACCAAGTGATCTTGTCCTCCTTCAAATTCCAACCCTTATGTCATTGGAAGACAAGAGTAAGCATGTATGTATTGGGACTAGAAATATGTGGGACCCGCACATTATTGATTTTTACTTGAATCATATGTGTGATCTAGTTTTCATCTTTTGGGGTCATGAAATGATCAATGGCCAATAATCTGTCAAGATCGAGGTGGAACCTTTGCAGAATAGCTACCTAGTGGTCCTCTTGTCTTGTATCCGCCCTCCTGACTAACCCTTTACTGACTACTTCCTCCACTGGAACTTGGTCAGGCATTGGTGGCTTATAAATAAGTTTGTCATGATTATCCACATTCCTCTCAATAATAGCCACATGAGCTTGAAGGGCACTAATCAACTTGTCTTCCTGATGGGGAGTCAGATCAAAGGTGAATGTGCTTGGCATATCCCCCTCAGGTCCTAGAAGGTCATATTGGAGAGGCTGTACTGTCAGAGGAATCATATTGAAGGAAACAGGAGCCTAGAATCTAATTGATCCAATGATTAAGACAGAAAGGGCTCAGGGGTAAGATCAAATGTGAATTTCTCAAATAAGACCCCTTCATCACACTCATCACTCAATTAAAGATTATCAATCACATTTTCCAATAATGGGATGGGTAAATGAAATGTAAACTTTTCCAACAAGGCCCCATCATCATGTTCTTCAAGGGGAGGAGGATATTCAGAATTTGTTTTCATTAAATCAACAAGATTATTAATTACAAAGTAATCCTCCTTTTCACTTATATCCTCAATTGAGTTGTTTGCACCACTATTCTTCACAGTGATATTCTCAATCTCAAAACATTCATAGAGTGGGGTGATGACATCAATATGATCATTTTTATCCTCCAATCCACCCCCTGCTTCTTTCCCTTCCTCCATCATGGTATTGCGAGTGCGCTCCCCCTCATTCCCGGTATTGACATCTTGAGCGAAAATGACAGGCATAAGATCATCATCATCATTATTCACATATTGAGGGGGTTGGTTGAATATTGAAGAAGGGCCATGGTAAGTAGACTCACAGCACACGATTTGAGGTTCAAAGTAGTGGCCCGGTGAATCACCCCTACTATCGATATTGCTTTTGAAGTTAGGGTGAGATGAGTGGGGCTGAACTGGATGACACATGGGCCGCTCGTGGCCTTCTTGGGGTGAAAGTTTAGACAAATGGGCTTGGATTGGTTGATCCATCCAAGGGAAAGTTGAGTGATTGCTCTAGCCAAGATTATAATTATCAGAAAAGATTTCACAATCGAGCTGAGAGAATCCTAGAGCATTTTGGACTTAAGCTTGGATGACTGGTGGAGTCGGGCTATAGTAGGACATTCACTCACATGGTGAGTGTGACTGGCACAGAACTGACAGGTTTCTGTGAAAGTTTGGATTGAAGTTTCAGCCTGTTTGAAGGATCCTACAGATTTTTGAAGAGATGAGAGTGAGGCATGATTCATTGAATTTTTACTAAAAATTTCAAGCAGATCATAAGCCTCATCTTCACTTTTGTTCGTAAATGCCCCTCCGCAACATGTGTCCACCATTTGTCAATCATAATTAGATAACCCCTCATAAAATAAAAATATAATTTACCATTTGGGCAACCCATGGTGTGGGCATTGACATAACAAATCCTTTAGTCGTTCCCAAGATTCATGAATTGGCTCTCCCAGAAGCTAAGTAAATCCCATAATCGCCCTTCTCATCATGTTGGTCCGGACTATGGGGTAAAACCTTTTTAAAAATTCTAACTGCATAACCTCCCAAGTCCTGATGATCTTTTCAAAACTCCTTATCCAACATTTTAGTTTTTCTTTTAATGAGAATGGAAATAAAATCAACCTAAGGGCATCATCACTATAGTTTCAGATTTTGACCAGGGAGTAAACTTTTAGAAAATCATTTAGATGCCTATAAGGATTTTCATTGAGATTCTCATAAAAAGGTGGGAGCATCTAGATGAGACTAGGGTCAATCTCATAATTATCCATAAGAATGTCAGGTAGCTCAATACAAGTTGAGAGTTTATAAGTAGAAGGAAAAAAATGGTCCTTCATCGGCGTGGGTTTCCCTCCAAGATAGATGGCCATAAAAATAGGTTGGATCCCAAAAAGATTTTTCAAATTTTTTGTCAATTTTTTTTCATTTTTTTCACTTTATTTTTCTTTTATTGATCTCCTTTTTTGTTTTATTCTTTTTTTGTTTAATTTTTTTTTCACATGCACAAACAAGTTAACACGTAAATTACCTGATGACCTAGATGTGACGTAGACCTACAAATGAGGTTTCACAAAATGACTAAAGTACAACTTAAGTTCACCCTCAATATTTCCACCAGCTAGATAAGGGGTGGGGTAGTGGGAGGCTCCTCCTACTTTCGTAGGGACCTAATTAGATAATCACTAGCCCGCTTAAGCGTTTACCGTCCGACCGTCTTACCTTAGGCACCGGTTTCCACAAGAGTGTAAACCTAAATAGCACAAGAACCACAGTGTGAACCTAGAGCCAAGTCTACTTACTTTTATTAGGTTAGGTGTAATGCAAAATGTAAGAATGGTTGTTTTAGGCTAAGGAAGGGTGATGAAATCCCTCCCTTATCTTGCTTAGGGGGTATTGCCCTTCAAATATTTTGGAATGAGATGTGACAACCAATATTAAAACAAGGTGTTTCAATGTAAGATTAAATGTAAAATGCATGAGCATGATCTTGGTAAAAATTAAAGTGCTCACATTGTCCCCTGCGTTCTTTAACAAAAATAAAATGACTGAAAAGAAACTAAAAAAATAAATAACAAACTAAGATGCAGCCTTAAATGATGCATGTCCCAAACATGATGTTTCTAAACTTGAGATGATTTTTTTCTTTTTTTGTTTTGTGATCAAGTTTTTTTTTAGTTAATGAAACTACCTAGCCAACAATTTCTTTTTGAGATTTTTTAAATATAAAAGCTAAAAAAATATAGAAAATAAATTAAATCACAAGAGGGAAGATTGGGGTACTTACTTGGATTACGATCCCTCATCTAATATTTTTTTTGTTGATTTTTGTTGCTCTTTGTTTTCTTTTTAAAGGAGATGTAAAAAGGGAAGACATATATCAAATTTTTTTCCTTTTTTTGAATATCAATATATACAAAAGAAAAAACAAAATTTTCAACTTATACTAACCTTCCCGGCAACAGTGCCAAAAAATTGATGTGGCAAATTGTTCGTCGTTAAAACCTGCGGTAATCAATCAAAATTACTGAACTCGCAACATAATACAAATTAATTGTAATACATTGGTGAGCACGGGTCGAATCCACAGAGAGGAATGTTGAGATTGAAAACTTTGAATTTTCTTTTAAAGCAAAACAGATGAATGTTTTGGATTATCATAATTTAAAGAACATTAAATAAACCTATCTAATCCAATAAAATTAAATGCGAAACAAAATAGATGAAGTGAGATAGAATTGTGACTGTGGTATGATGATGGCGTCGTCTTCTCGAGCCTTTGATTTATGAGCCGTCGGGAACGGCTACGTACACTCGACTGGATCGGAACCGCTTCTCTTAACTGTCTTTAAAGAAATTGAGAGGGTGATAGATGAGAATTGTGGAAGAGAGATTAGAGAGATGGAAAGAAATTATAATAAGTAAAATTGAAAATAACAACACCAATGGAATTAAACATGAATTAAAGTAAACTTATAAGTGAATGGAAATTACAATAAGAACAAAATAAATTACAATAAGTGAAATGACAAGAGATGGGGAGATAGAGAGGAAGAGTCTAATCCTAACACTAAAAGATGAAAGGGAAAGGTTTTCTATCTACGTAAGAGAGGGGAGAGGAGAAGCTACGTATGTGCAAATTAGGAGTGGGAGAGAGGGAAGAAGAGCCCCCATGCCCTCCTTTTTATAGGCTCCAAAGCTAACCCCTCCCCATGTCAACAACTCGACCCACGTTCTTTGAAAATTACATTTTCTTCTCTTTTGCCGACGAAGCCTGTGTGAAGCCTTAACATCGCATTCGCCCGCCAACCGTGTGAGAAGGCTGACCACCTGCCATGCATTTTCGCGCTGCTGACGAAGCCCTTGGCCACGCCAGCTTCCCTTGGCCACGTTGCACCAGCCGTTGACCTTGTGCCCAAGCCACCTCCTGCATGATTGGCGGTCTTTGGCTGCCAACTTTTGAACTCTACTACTTAGCCGCATTTGAAGACTACTCTCATTGAAAAGGGCATCGTGCATGCATGAATGTGCCGCTTGACACTCGTGTGAAGAACTTTGCGCCTGCTGGCCTAACGCCAACCGCATTTGCCTCTTTTGGCGTTGACTTGATGCACCCCTGCCAATTGTCCACCGACGCCCTTGTGAAGCCACCTTGCCGCTTCGCCGCGTGGAGAAGCCTCCGCCTGCCAGCATTGACCGCGTGATGAAGCCCCCCACGTCGGTCGTCTGTTGGCCACCCACCTCCTGCCGACCTCCTCTGCATCGCGTGTGACATGCGTGAAGGGGTGCTCGAAGGCGCCCGGCCGCCCGCCTCCACGTCCGTGCCACGCCCGAGCCCGCATCGGCCTCCTGCCATGGCCGCTCGCCCTACTGCGTTCGCCCGCTATATATATATATATATATATATATATATATATATATATATATATATATATATATATATATATATATATATATATATATATAATGCCAACTGTTATAATATTTTTTTCTTTTTTTTGTTCTTCTTTTTTTGTTGTATTTTAAACAAGCACATAGGCCCTTGGCCCATTTGTACTTTTTTTCTTTTTTTACTTTTTCTTCTTTTTTTTCTTTTCAACCTTAATGGACATTGGTCCATTATTGTGTAAACTTGTGGAGTTCTTGCCATCGTCCTCTTCGTGCCTGCAAAATAAGTAAATTTATTTATTGAAATTACTTAATTTCATCAAACTAAATATTTTGCTCTAGATTGTGATTAAGTGTGATAAATACATAGTGATACATATTAACGCTCATAAAAATGTGATATAACATTAATTAACATGTAAAAATGCACACTTATCAGAGGCCAATTGAGGTTTGGAGGCAAGGATAAGGGAAAAGTCATTGGCACAGGCACCATGAGTAAGAATTCCTCCAACTTCATTGAAAATGTGATGCTTGTTGAAGGCCTTGAGCACAATCTGCTCAGTATAAACTAATTGTGCAACAAAGGGCAAAAGGTTCTGTTTGATGCTAATGAATGTAAGATATTTGAGAAGAACTCTGACTCTATGATGTTTGTAGGTCATAGTGTACATAATGTCTACAAGGTAGACCTTGACACCTCACTTTCAGAAGATATGTACTTGTCTGCCAACCAGCTCAGTGATGCAGGGCTGTGCCACCGACGATTGGGGCATGTTAGCTATGGTACACTGCATAAACTTTCCAAACATGTAATGGTTAAGGGTTTGCCAAAACTGACCTATACAAAGGTTGACCAAGTTTGTGAAGCATGTTCCGTGGGTAAACAAACTCGAAAAACCTTTAAATCTAGAAGTGAGGATTTGTCATCCATGCCTTTTGAATTTCTGCATATGGACTTGTTCGGTCCAACCAGAATGGTCAACTAGAATGCTCAAGAATTAACTCAGGAATTGGGCAGGAAAACCAGAGGCAAAAATATTATTTTCAAATTGGATATGGAAAAGGCATATGACATGTTGGAGTGGGATTTCCTTTTTGCAGTCTTTCACAGGTTTGGCTTCAATCAGCAGGTTACTCTGCTAATTGGAAAAATGGTAACAAACTGCTGGTTTTCAGTTCTTATGAATGGTGACACAGCAGGTTTTTTCAAGTCAACAAGGGGTGTTCGCCAAGGTGACCCTATAGCTCCCTCTTTATTTATCATAGCAGAGGAAAGTCTTAGCAGATCCTTAAAACAAGCTTATCTTAACAGTCAAGTTGAGAGCTTCCAAGGGCCGAGAAGATGCCCCCCCCATATCTCATCTCCTTTTTGCTGATGACACCATGATTTTCAGCAAGGCCAGCCTTGGTTCTGTAAAAAATTTATTGAAAGTCCTCAAAACATATGAAAGGAGCTCCAGACAGCTTATAAATGTTAGCAAGAGTGGTTCCTTTCTGCATCCTAGGTTTCATGGCTCTATCATCACTCACATCTCAAATGTTACAGGTTTCAACTCCCACAGTTTCCCTCACAAGTACCTTGGTTTTCCATTGGTTCTGGGCCGCAGCAAAAAAGTTCACTTTGCAGGCATTATTCAATCCATCCAAAAAAGAATTTCAGGATGGAAATCTAACCTGCTCTCCCAGGGTGCCAAGATCATTTTGATAAAGCATGTTTCAACCTCTATTCCCATTTTCTCACTCTCCACTTCACCACTTCACTCAGGAACCCACTTAGCACTTGAGAAGTCTTTTGCCAATTTTTTTTGGGGTTCTTCATTCAATGGGAACAGAAGGCATTGGAGACCTTGGTCCTCAATCTGCAAACCCATCCATCTGGGTGGTCTTGGCATTATGTCACTCCGACAAATGGACATTGCCTAATGAGTTAAAATGTTGTGGCAGGCAATGAATTCAGATTCTCTTTGGGCAAATTTTTTCAGAGCAAAATATATAGGTCCGAGACACTTGAGAGATGTTCAGTTCAAAAGCATGAAGGGACTTGCTAGAAGAAGCTGGCTACATGCAAAAGTCCTTGTTGTCAATTTCAACAAGATGATTGTAGGGGATGGAAAACTAACAAATTTTTGGTATGACAATTGGATTGGAAATCAATGCTTGGCTGAATATGTTCCTGCGAGCATCATCACAAATCCTAGCACCTCTGTAAAAGATTTCATTTTGCAAGCTTCAAGTGAGGAGAAGGACCTAATGGATAGATTCATCCCAGCTCCTATAAAAACAGCCATCATGAATACCAAATTATCTCAGGAAAATGACATACAGGTATGGAGTTTATCATCATCAGGGAAGTGCTCGGTTGCATCCACTTACCATGTTTTAGCTGAAAACACACCCAGCCAGATCGGATTAAATTGGTCCAGACTTTGGTCTCCTTGGCTCCCAACAAAAATTACTATCCATTTGTGGAAAAGCATTCATAACTGCCTCCCAGTGGATTCCAATATTAAGAGATTGGGTGTGCAATTATGCTCTAGCTGCTCTTGCTGCAAGATTCATCATGAGGAAAATTTAAACCATCTCTTCTTGCACAGTGAGCTGGCCTCCCATATTTGGTCTTTCTTCAAAGCTTTGGGACTGCACCTTGAGGGAAACACAGTAAGTTCATTTATCACACATGCTGCAAGTAGTATTCAACTTAAATCGGCGTATGGTCTTCTCATCCTGGCTGTTATTGGCCATGGTATGTGGAACATTTGAGAGCAAGGAATGAGGTCAGATATGAGGGTAGAACAATAGCAAATAACAGTGTTCTTCATCAAACTCTCACTCACGTGAAGCAAATGTGTTCTGCAGCAAAGTTTAAGGAAAATATTTTCAGATACAAGATGATTCTGGACAGCTTGGGCATTCCACTTCCTATCTTTAATGGCGCTCAACTGAAAATCATCAAATGGAAAAGCCCTCCGTGGCCCTTTCTTAAGCTAAACTAAGATGGAGCTTGCAAGTCAAATGGAGAAACTGGAGGAGGAGGTGTTATCAAAGATTATAGAGGGAATGTCATTTTAGCCTACTCTCATTATTATGGGATATCCAACAGTCTTGTAGCAGAAGCAAGGGCCCTGAATGATGGCATTAAGTACCTTCACACTATTTCTACTCAACCTACCTATATAGAATGCGACTCTCAAATTCTGATTTGGATTATCAAAAAGAATATCATTATCCTTGGTCCATCCTTCAGCATGTTAGAGAGATATGGAGATCAATCACTCAACATGACAAAGTTGATCACATATATAGAGAAGGAAATAAAGTTGCGGATTCTTTGGCCTCCATTGCTTGCTCATCTAAATGTAATGTTTTTTTCTTTTCTAATGAGCTCCCCTCAATTATAAAGGGAGAGGCCCGTATGGATAAACTGGGAATGCCCAACTTAAGACTGATGTAACCTTTCCTTCACTTTTGCAATAAAATTTACCTCCTAGAGACTCGGTGGTGGAATGGCCAGTCCTTTACCTCTGGCAAAGGGCGCATTCTCCCACTCGCCCCTAGGCAGGGTTTCTTATTGAAAAAAAAAACAGAATGGTCAACCTAAATGGGAAAAGGTTTGGATATGTAATAGTTGATGATTTCTCTCGTTTCACATGGATTTTCTTCCTTGCTAATAAGAGTGATGCCTTTCATGAATTTCAAAAATTATTCAGTAAAGTGAAATAAGAAGGAAAGTTTAGAATTTCTACCATTCTGTCTGACCATGGAGGCGATTTAAAAAATTCATCTTTTTCTGAACTATGTAATCAGGAAGGTCTAACACATAGAATTTTCTCTCCCAGGACCCCAGAGCAAATGGCATTGTGGAGAGAAGAAATCGAACAATTGTGAAAATTGCTCAGACCATGTTGATTGAGAGCAAACTCCCGAGAAGATTCTGGGCTAAAGCAGCAAACACGACATGCTACATAATTAATAGGGCCATGGTAAGACAAAAGAGTATGAAAACTCTTTATGAGATGCTGAAAGGTAAGAAACCTAACTTGACATACTTTAGAGCATTTGGATCAAAATGCTATGTGCATAACAATGACAAATCAGATTTGGACAAATTTGAAGCCAAGAGTGATATTGGAGTATTCTTGGGTTATGCTGAAACATCAAGGGCATATAGGGTTTTTAATGTTAAGAATTAAACCGTGGAGGAAACTTCACATGTAGTGTTTGCTGAAATGCCTATTGATTCATATAAAGGTATTGTTGATAGGGAGAAGGAGGATGATGATGGAAGATTTTTGGAGCATAAAGAAGAACAAGGAGAAGGCAGCCAGCAACATCCCATAGAGCTAGAAATAGGTCGGTCAACCGAAATCCCTGCACACTCAGTTCTGCCCGATGAGTCTTCTACAAATATTCGAACCTTAAAAGATCATCTTGTCCAAAACATCATAGGAAACATGCATGATTCCCCTAGGATCAGGTCATTTCATAAAGATGTGCATAATGAAGACCTCATTGCATTAGTTTCTCAATTTGAACCCAAAAGCATTGAAGATGCCTTGTAAGATGAAAATTGGGTTAATGCCACGCATGAAGAACTTAGTCAATTTCAAAGAAACCAAGTTTGGAATCTGGTTCCCAAACCCACCGACCAGCATATTATTGGGACTAGATGGGTTTTTAAGAACAAGCTAAATGAAGATGGGGCAATCTCTGGAAACAAGGCTAGGTTGGTAGCCAAGGGGTATAATCAAGAAATTAGAATTTATTTTGAAGAATCATATGCCCCTGTAGCAAGACTAGAAGCCATAAGAATCTTGTTAGCCTGTGCATGCTCCCTAGACATTAAACTAGAACAAATGGATGTCAAGAGTGCTTTTCTGAATGGCCTGATAAAAGAGGAGGCATTTGTAGAATAGCCCCCTGGTTTTGAACAGATTGATTTGCCTAACCATGTTTACAAATTGAACAAGGCACTTTATGGGCTAAAGTAGGCTCCACGGGCCTGATATGACAGACTCAGTGCACACCTAACCGACAGAGGCTACAGTAGAGGTAAAATTGACCAAACACTCTTTACAAAAGTAATGAATGACCACATCATCATTGTACAAGTATATGTGGATGATATAGTGTTTGGTTAAACGGATTCTAACATGTGCAAGCAATTTGCCAAACTTATAACAATTGAATTTGACATGAGCCTCATGGGGAACTCCAATTCTTTCTTGGATTGCAGATTACACAGACTAATGAAGGATCTTTCATAAACTAGTCCAAATATACAATGGAGATCCTGAAGAGATTTGGAATGAAGGATGCCAAACACATACCCACGCCCATGGGAACAAACGCATCTCTAGATGCAGATGAGAATGGTAAATCTGTAGATCCTAAAACATATCGAGGTATGATCGAGTCTCTTTTATATCTCACTACCTCCAGGCCTGATATTTAGTTTAGTGTGTGCATGTGTGCTCATTTTCAAGCCAATCCTAAAGAATCTCATTTGATTGTTGTGAAAAGAACTTTAAGATACATTGCTAGCATACATGATCTAGGGTTGTGGTATCCAGCATCATGTTGTCTTGAATTAATTTCTTATACTGATGCTGACTATGCTGGGTGTAAACATGATAGAAAAACTACTAGTGGGTATTGTCAATATTTGGGTGGGTGCCTAGTCACTTGGGCTTCCAAGAAGAAGCGCTTGGTGGCCCTATCTACTACTGAAGCAGAATATGTAGCAGTGGATAGCTGTGGGACCCAAGTGTTATAGATAAAGCACCAACTCTAGGACTACGGAGTAGATCTTGGATGCACACCCATATTGTGAGATAACACAAGTGCCATCAATTTAACTAAGTACCCCATCTAGCATTCTCGCATAAAACACATAGTAATAAGGCATCATTTCATTCAAGATAAGGTGAGCAAAAAGACTTTTGAATTCCAATTCATTGAAATTGAGAAGTAATTTGCGGATATTTTTAGTAAACCTCTGAGTAATGACAAATTTTCAACTTTAAGGAGGGAATTGGGTCTGTGTAGACCTCCCACTTGATTACATTTGCATTTTTTGCTCATCTAAGTCCAAGGGGTCACTGATTACTATAGTCAGGGGGAGTCCATCATGAATGACTAATTAGCTGCATTGTTCATAAGTTGTAGGTTGTTTCATTCCATTGCATGACTTAATGGTATATGAAATGGTGGTGTGTGAAAGGATAGGCATACCCTATCTGAAAGCACCCATTATGCATGAGTTGATACTTCGCCAGGTACCAAGGGTTCAAATGCATTGTATTTTTAAGTCCATGAATTGAGGGGGAGTTTGCTGCTCATCTTGAGACAGGTGCTTTGTTAAGATTGTTGTTTTCTCATAGTCAGACATCTCCTGCGTCGACGCACTGATAAGTCTGTGTCAATGCCATAGTTCAAATAGTCCAAAATCTTTGTGCTGTGAGTCTGCTATGCATCTACGCACTATTATAAACAAGTCGACGCTCTTGACAACATCCCAAGGATTTCACAGTTTCTTCATTTCATATGGATTGCATCCTTGAAGGAGTGGTACTCTCATCTTAATGTCCTAACTCCCAGTATCTCCTCATTGCCACACATTGTTTGTGCATACACTCAGTCATTCCATTCCTAGCAATTGCTCTTTATCAACTCTTCACTTCCTTGTGGAATGTTTCAAGGGGGGATTCCCTTCTAAGAGTATTTTTATTGACTGACTTCTCTAAAAGCAATCTCCTGCATCTCCTTTTAACATGGCTGTTTAAATGAATTGAGGCTTAAAGTCAACAACTTCCTGTAGTCTGAAAACTAGCAACTTCGAGGAAGGACTCCATAGGCTTACTTCTGTTGATGCTTTTCATGTTATAAGTTCTAATGTTCCATGGTCTGCTGATGCATTTTCATTGACAATTTTGGTTCATGTACTTCTATTGAGTATTGTGATCAAACGACCATATCAAGTGAGATTTATCCAAAGCACTCATTGCAGAGCAATGGTTAGGGCTTACTGAGTAACCGAATTCACTTCACCTTAGACATGAGGTGGTTCACATCAAAAGGTAATGTAATGCCCTGGATCTCTATTGGATCTTTATTAGCTCTTTCGGATGCCTCATTTTCAACCGTTCACCATCTCTCTTCATTCTCTCTCGTTTCAAGGTCTCTCGGCGCGGGGATGCACACCGTTGCGCAGCTGGCCAAGGCAAGGACATGATGGAGTGTTCGGGACGCGGGATGGGGCGACGGTTTGAGTGTGGCGGGCACGATCCCTCGGTGGATTCAAAGAAAGGCGCCATTCGTGTTCCTGGCGGATTTCGACGTGGTTTAGTCGCTTCGGCGCACGGTTTCTTCGATAGAGGTAGGGAGATAGATCACCCACTCGTCCTCTACGTTTTCCCTATCCCTGCACTTCGTTAGGAGTCTTCTTACTTGTCATTGTCTAGTTCCGGTCAACCCGGGGTCACCCAGTGGTTGACATGAAGCCTTGTGTGTCTCGACGGTTCTGTCCAGTTCGAGAGATGGTTCTAGATGCCTCGAGATATCATCCTACCTCGGTCTACGTGTCCAGGTCTGCTGAGGGTCACCGGTGTTCCCTCAAGCCTCTGCGTGTCATTTCCTCCGTTCGTGTCATTTTTTCTAGCTTAGGATTAGACCGATTGCGGCTTGTTCCACTGTTTGTGACGATCTTGCCTCCGAGTCATGAGACTCAAGGATCGTTACATGAGTAGGTCTAGTTGCCTTGTCCTGAGTCGGTCGGTAGTGGCCGTGCTGCCATTGGTGCTCCGAAGTACGTGTCGTAGGCCGTTCTTGCCTGCATGTACTTCAGTACTTGTGTTTTGAGTCTCCGTGTCTTGTAAGCCTTCACTAGTCATAGCCTTACGTCACGTTTCTCTGTGACGGCTCTTGTAGCGGGGCACTTTCCTAGTTTATGGTTCTTAAGCTAGTTCCGTGGACTCCCGGTCCAACCATAGCGTCCTTCGGTGGGGGAATACTAGCTAGAGGCCTGGATTAGGCAGTGGGCCAGTGTGTGCACACGTGGTCAGGGGCTTTGGACTTACGTCGACGGGCATAACCCTGACTAGTCACTCAATAATGTAGTTCCTGTGTTGTTCAGCGCGTGTCTGCGACTCTGCCGAGACTTTAGCGGTACCATAGGAGAGACACTTATGGCGTAGTATAAGACGTCAGTGGACGCATCTGGCCGGTCTTCTAGTGTGGGGTACGCCAGTCACGTGGCACGTGACTCTCCGCATTTCTTGTGCATCGTGACCTTCCGGGTTGGCCCTCTCGTGGCCGTACTCGAGGTTAGTGTCCTGTCGTATGCACGATGTTCTAGTCATGTGTGTGGCAGTGTGCACGATGTTCTAGTCGTGTTGTCTATGTTTACGTCTGTCTAGGTTTTTCCTAGGTTTCTTTGTTGTCTTACATGTCTTTTTCAGCGTCGACAGATGGGCAATTCCTGACTTTGTCAACTCAGAGTCGCCTTCCTGTTACTGCTTGGAGTAGTTTGGGGTGCCGAAGTTAGTTCGGTAGCTATTTATCTGGTACGGTTTTCTTCCCCCTACTCTCTAACTTGTTCCCTACTCCTGCCCCCCGTCTTCTCTTATACGGCTTTCTAGCATAGCTTTACAGCTTTGTAGCGTAGTTTTCCCGCTTTACTACACCTGCTGTTTCTCCTGTTGTTTTGCCATTCCGTGTTACTGCCTATTTTTCAGTGGGGATCCGCGTGACCCCTACTGAGCCAGTGACACGAGGCTCACCCCTGCTTTTCAGGTGGGTAGTGTTCGTTCTGCTTCCGCGGTTCCTGGTGTGGCGTGTCCGTAGCTGCCAGCTGGTACCTACGTCGGGCTTCCCCCGACTTTCTTGGTACGTCTTTCCTTTCTGTTGACTGTACTGTTAGACTGCTTGTCTTTCCTTTGGACTGGACTCTGGTATAATTGCAAATCTTAAACTGTTAATTAAAAAGTAATTTTATTTCTGCTACTTTAGCAAACCGATCTAATGAAATTTAATTGCTTACTGTTATATCTATGTGGCTTCAATGTACTACACGGTAATCCTTTCATCCCTTCGGAGCTTTACCGCTCTTGGGAGGCTTCACGGGTTCCAAGTGGTATTAGGTGTATTCGATAGTCCTATCGGGTATATCTAGTATCCGGAATCTGGGTCGTCACAGTTGGTATCACAACGTTATTGTGTAAAGTACATGGGAATCCGAGTTATACAGTCTCCAGAGTCCTTAAGTCCAGTACAGTCTTCAGCTAGCGTTAGGTTTCATGATTCTCGTTTATTGTGTGGTGGGTCTTTTCTCGGTGAGCTGCTCGATGCATGACTCGTCCCCTGTCGTCGTGTGATCAACTACTGTTGTGCCTTGATGTGACCCATCTTGCAGTTGTGTTCCGTGGTTCTGTGTCCTGTACGGAGTCGGAATCCTACGAGTGCTCCCGTTGTTGTTGTTTTTGTAAGTGTTGTTTCTCTATGATTTTGTCCGTCTATCATTAGCACTTTATGGACCAACTCATGTCGGATCGCTTTGCTATACTATCTTCCCTGGTAGAGTTAGCTTGCGACTCGATCAGATGTCTTGTGGTCCGGTGATGTCGTCTTACCATTGTTTCTCGTGGTTCGTGTCATTTTGTAGTTGTGTTGTCGGGTTGTTCTTCCCTGCTTTTCCTTTGTTAGTCCTTAAATTTTGAGGATGAAATTTCTTAAAGGAGGGGAGGATGTAATGCCCTAGATCTCTATTGGATCTTTATTAGGTCTTTCGGATGCCTCATTTTCAACCGTTCACCATCTCTCTTTGTTCTCTCTCGTTTCAGGGTCTCTCGGCGCGGGGTGCACAGCGTTGCTGTCACGCCCCGAGCGCGGAAGATACCCGGAGACGCGTGACGAGTTTATATCAATCATGTCAATCAGAGTGGTCGTATATTCGACACAAAGACAGAGATGCGCAAAATAGCAAGATAACCCAATCCTTTATTTCATAATGGATAGACTATTACAAATCCAATACTCTGTTTAATAAAAAGGAAAAGTACATAGTTGACTCAAGAAAATAGGGAAAAGACTAGATGACACTTGGACAAGCTCTACCTCTTTCACTCTTGACCTTCCCCATCCGATTGACTTCCATCGTCGTCGGACTTACCTGAAAAGTAAGGGACAAACGGAATGAGCGAACGCTCAGTAGGAAATTATATCTCAAGTACTAGCAAGGGGTTTAAGTAATTACATTTTCATGAATGCAATGAAGCTATGCATGCTCGCATAAAACGACAAGATAGAGAAAATGTAATATCAAGGAATTAAGATGGACAAATCATGAACTTTCAATAAGATAACAAGACATTTGAGATATTCAAGCAAGTACATTTAACAAGTCATGTCAAGAACTTTGGCTATCATGTATCAAGCAAGTAAATTACCCTTTTTCGGGCCACGCATTTCATGTCAAGTCAAGTACGATTTCAAGCACAAGATTTATGTGGAATGTCCAATCTAGAAAGTAAAGTACTCGGTATAATGCCAGATACCTTATCATTTTAACTCCCATGGGCACAAGTACTTTCGGGTGCTCCTCCCAGGACCAGATCGGGTCCTATATGCGCAGGCATTTATCATGTATTTTGACATCCACTTTTGTTTACATAGCCAATAAAGAATTTCAATAATCAAGCTTGTAGACATGTATGACAACTTTGATAGAATGGAGTCCAAAAATATGACAAAGGACATAGAATGTCGATAATAATGGTATAATCACGATATCGATAAAACTAGGTAGAATATGGTTCCCTTAACTTGGGTACCATGACAAATCAATATGGACATTCTATATATAGAATTGAGGTCACATGAACAGTATATCAAAGGTAAGATACCCTCATTCTTATCATAGAATTGAGGTTTACAAGAATGACATGATATGGCATGATATCATCATTCCATTAAGAATTTCTTATGATATACTCTTTGTATAATCATAAGGGCCGGTATACCATGTTTCTTTAGATTGACATGGCATTAATTATGTAATAGGTTTTTAGGGTACAACCAGCTCAGTCGGCCTTGAGGGAATCCAAGACTACGAAGAGTCTTACGGAGGTCTCTATGACTAACTCGCTAGTCCAAAGGAACGGAATGTCCAATGGAGAGCTTGTATGTCAATGAGAGTTGAGTGTGATCGATAAAACAATCGTGAAACGTGGGACTATACTCACAGAGTGGAGAATAGTGCCGATATATATATTATATAACATATGAAACCATCGGTTAACAGAAACAGTGGAAAATCAGTTTTATAGTAAAGTAACGACTTAATCAGAGTCGTTTATCAAGTAATTAACGCCTAACAGAAGGGCGTTTACACATGTTTCCATTTTTCAGAATTTTAATATTTCATTAATTTATCTAAAATGCGGCCTGGACAGGGGCATTTCTTTGCAATGAGACGACTACAGTAGCAGGTGTCTTTTTATTTACAATATTTTACAGGACATATTTATTTTCAGAAATTATCAAAAACGCGCCCTTGGTAGGGGCGTTAATCATTAAATTCTTATCTTTACAGAATATATTGTTCGGGCTTTTAACAGAAACGCGCCCTATGAAGGGGCGTTACTTTTCAATTCACGCCCTGTGATGGGGCGTTAACACATGGAAAACGACCTAGGCTAGGTCGTGAATTCAAGAAATACCAGGAAAGCAAGATTTGCACGATAATCAAGGATAACAATCATATCATCATGACAGGAAAATTGGCAGGAATTCACAGGTAGAGTCAAGCAGTATATTAGTTTTGATATTCCATAAAAATGAATTTTTAAACCGTGAACGATTATTAATTTCAGGTAATTTCATGGAATTAACGCCTGTGTTTAGGGCATCAAATCTAGAATTGACGACCTGGTCAGGGTCGTGTCTTGTAAAATAGCGCCCTTGGCAGGGGCGTCTATTTCAAAATATTGTAGAAAAACGCATTAAAAATATAATAAACCGTATGCATGTCATGCTAATATACATATATCTTAAATTATTTTATTTGGGCTACAGTGACTTGAGAAAATCCTACCTTGATAGTTTGATCGAGGAGAAGCCTAAAACTCTGAAGCTTCAACTACAACTCAAGAACAGTAGCAGCAACAGCAAGAAGAAGAACAATCGTTCTTCAGAAATCTTCACTCTACCATCAACCTGTAGAGGGAAAGAAAGGAAGGAAGACATGATACTAATAATCTTCACAGATATAACCGAAGTTAGGAAAAACGATGAAGAACATCACCTTGTTCTTTACGTATGCACTGGATCCCTTCACCTGTATTAGAGGAAAGAAGAGGAAGACCTATTAGTTCTTCATGAACTACGTTCATAAGAAAAAGAAATAGAAGAAGAAGAACTTGATGTTCTTCACGTACCTTGCAGATTCCGAACGCCAAATAGCGTTGAAGGGTTCGAGCAGTAGATTATTTATAGGGATTTAGGGGGTCCTATTAGGGTTAGAGTTCTAGTGGAAGTAATGTTTCCAATATAGAGTCCTTACCACCTTTTAACTCTTTCTAATACTTATCCATTACCCTGGATAAGCTCCCGTGTCGAACGGAACTCGAATGGAATTAACGACCTAGGTCAGGGCGTCGATTCCTGAATTGACGACCTGGTTCAGGTCGTTTCTTAAGAAGCGCCTGATATGAAGGCGTTCTTTGTTTTAAAACACGCCCAAGATAGGGGCGTTTCTTGGCCTTACCCTTTTTGACGTTGAAATTTGACGCCGTTTGGTGAGGGCATCACTTCTTGAGTCACGCCTTAACTAGAGGCGTTTATAATTTAAATAGCGCCTTTATCCGAGGCGTTATTTTATATTGTTTTATTTATCTAATTATTTGATTTATTTTTAAAATCTTTATTATTATTAATATTTTATCAGGGTTGCTACACCCTCCCCCACTTAAAAAGAATTTGGTCCCCAAATTCAATTGCATAATATGTATATACGCGGAGAGTGTAGAGTATATACCTCTTAGAATAACTCGGGAAATCGTTTCTTCATAGATTCCTCGGTCTCCCATGTGGCTTCATGTTCAATATTCTTATTCCATTGCACCTTAAGCATGGGAATAACCTTATTCCTTAGAGCTCGTATTTCACGATCTAAGATCTTCATAGGCTTCTGTTCATATGTGAGATCTTTCTGGATCACCAGATCTCCATGTTCAATAATATGCGATGGATCGTGCACATACTTCTTCAACATAGATATATGAAATACATTATATACCTCAGACAATTGAGGAGGCAATGCGATGCGATAAGCAACCTCGCCAACTCTTTCGAGTATCTCAAATGGTCCGATGAATCTTGGCGTAAGCTTGCCCTTAACACCAAATCTTCGTATGCCACGTCCAGGCGATATTTTAAGAAATACATGATCTCCAACCTGGAATTCAAGATCTCTTCTCCTTGTATCAGCATAAGCCTTTTGTCTGGTCTGAGCAACTTGTAATCTTTCTCTGATTACTTGTATTTTCTCAGTTGTATCCCTTACCATGTCTGGACCTAACAGTTCTTTCTCTCCAACTTCGTTCCAGCATAAGGGTGATCGGCAACTCCTTCCATATAAAGCTTCAAAAGGTGCCATTTGGATACTAGCTTGGTAGCTATTATTATATGCAAATTCCACTAGTGGCAAATGTTCATGCCAGCTTCCACCAAAGTCAATGATGCAAGCTCTTAGCATATCCTCAACAACTTGATTAGCTCTCTCGGTCTGACCATCCGTTTGTGGGTGAAAAGCAGTACTAAAGTTGAGCCTTGTTCCTAACGAATGTTGTAATCCCTTCCAAAAATGAGAAGTGAAATGGGGATCTCTATCAGACACGATTGAGACAGGAATTCCATGTAACCTGACTATTTCCTTGATGTATAGTGCAGCTAGTACATCAATTGACCATCGGCTTTTTATTGGTAAGAAATGCGCCGATTTAGTTAATCGGTCAATGATAACCCAGATTCCATCGTGTCCTCCTTTTGATTTAGATAAACCCATGATGAAGTCCATACCAATATCCTCCCACTTCCACTTAGAAATATCTAGAGGATGTAGTTTTCCAGCAGGCTTTTGGTGTTCTGCCTTGACCTGTTGGCATGTGAGATAGCGTGATACATAGTCCGCTATTTCTCTTTTCATGTTGGGCCACCAAAAGTTCCTCTTCACATCTTGGTACATTTTGGTAGATCCTGGATGAATAGTGTACCTTGATCTATGAGCTTCATCTAAGATCTTCTTCTTTAATTCTAGGCAATCTGGTATACAAGTTCTATCTTTAAACATTAATCTTCCATCAGAAGCTAATTGGAAATCAGATTGTCCTTCTAATCTGCCTTTGATTTCTACCAATATAGGATCATCATCCTGAAGTGCTTGTATCTCAGATAATAAATCCGACTGTATGCTTACATGAGATAAGGTGACATATTTAGCGTCCGTGTCCAGGCTTATATTGAGCTCGGAGAATTGTTCTAGTAACTTCCATTCTTGTATCATACAATTGGCTATCATTGCTCTCGGCTTTCGACTAAGGGCATCAGCAACATAATTACCCTTTCCGGGATGGTATTGTATATTGAAGTCGAAGTCCTTGAGATATTCTAGCCAGCGTCTTTGTCTCATGTTTAGCTCCTTTTGTGAAAATAGATATTTGAGACTTTTGTGATCGGAGTATACAGTAAACTGCACTCCATATAAGTAGTGTCTCCATATCTTTAGGGCAAATACCACCGCGGCCAGTTCTAAGTCATGGACGGGGTAATTCTCCTCATGCTTCTTTAGTTAACGAGAAGAGTATACTATGACCTTCCCTTGTTGCATTAAGACACACCCGAGGCCAATGCCAGAAGCATCGGTGTAAACCTCAAATTTCTCTCCTTCTATTGGTAGAGCTAAGACCGGAGCTGTGGTAAGATGATCCTTGAGAGTTTGGAAACTTCTTTCACATTCTTCACTCCATTCATATCGGATCTCCTTACGAGTTAACCTTGTAAGGGGCACGGCGATCTTGGAGAAGTCTTTGATGAATCGCCGATAATAGCCTGCAAGACCTAAGAAACTTCTGATCTCGCTAGCATTGGTTGGTTTTTCCCAGTTTCTAACAGCTTCGACCTTTGACGGATCTACTAATAATCCATCTTTTGAAATCACATGTCCTAGAAAAGCCACTTCTTCAAGCCAGAATTCGCACTTGCTGAGTTTTACATATAATTGATTTATCCTCAAGACTTGCAATGCAATCCTCAAATGCTCTTCATGTTCTTCCTTAGTCTTGGAATATATCAATATATCATCAATGAAGACTACTATGAATTGATCCAAGTAAAGCCTGAATATGCTGTTCATTAACTGCATAAAGGCAGCAGGGGCATTTGTTAGTCCAAAAGGCATAACAACAAATTCGTAATGGCCATACCTGCTTCTGAATGCAGTCTTATGAATGTCATCATCCTTGATTCTTAACTGATGATATCCCAAACTGAGATCAATCTTGGAAAAATATTTGGATCCTGAAATCTGATCAAATAACTCATCGATTCTCGGCAGTGGATACTTGTTCTTGATAGTAAGATGATTCAACTGTCGATAGTCGATATACAATCTCATGGATCCGTCCTTCTTCTTCACAAATAATACCGGTGCTCCCCACGGGGAAGTACTTGGTCTAATAAACCCTTTTCGAATTAGTTCCATTAATTGCTCTTTTAACTCCTTGAGTTCAGTAGGTGACATTCTATAAGGTGCCTTTGAAACTGGACCAGCACCAGGGACTAAGTCAATGGTGAAGGCCACTTCTCTTTGAGGGGGTAATCCTGGAAAATCTTCCGGAAACACGTCCGGAAATTCTTGCACCACTTGTATGTCTTCTAGCTTAGTTTCCTTTGTTTCCTTAACTGTGACAAATGCAAGGAAAGTTGTACATCCTTTCCTGACGAGCTTGCTTGCTCGAAGAACCGAAATAAGAGGGGATTTACTCCGACTCTTGGGGCGAGTAAAGACTAATTCTGGAAAATCTTTGAAAGCAATTTGGCTATTGCGGCAATCAACCGTTGCCTGGTATTTGGATAACCAGTCCGCTCCTAGTATAACATCATACTCCTTTAGATCGAGGCATATGAGATCTATAGGTAAATTCCTACCTTGAACCATTACCTCACAGTTTTGGTAGTGATGAGTAATATCATTTTCACTTCCAAGAGGAGTAGTTAGAACTATTTTTATCCATTCTGGTTCTAACGGTAACGGGTCGGCAAACTTCTTAGAAATAATGGAATGCGATGCACCCGTATCAAATAAGACATAAGCACTTTTGGAACAAACTGTTAATGTACCTTCTACCAGTCCACCTTCTTCTTGCTCGGTCTCCTTTATTGCATGAAGTCGAGCGTTCATTATCACCGGGCGTTTACCGTCACTGGCTTGGTCATTCATTAATGGACAATCAGGAATCCGATGTTCGCGACTCCCACAACAGAGACATGCTCCTAATTTCCTCCAGCATTCTTCGGTCTTGTGACCAGCCTTGTCACAATGCTTGCATACTGTATTAGAAGGGGTAGTTGTGATAGAGAAAGGCTTGGTCTTTTTGAACTTATGGTCTTGAGAGGAAGAACCTCCATTATTGGGCCTCTTCTTGAAATTGGGTTTGAAAGAACCCGAACCCGTGACTTGCTCCTTCTTGTCTTTTCCACGGATCCTATCAGATAGTTCCGTGGCATCTTCAAGTAATTGAGCTCGGCGCATGATTTCAGAATAAACTTGGATGTCCATAGGCTCCAGTTGAGTAATATAGTGGGGCCTAAGCCCATTAAGAAATCTACGGGCTTTCATCTTCTCCGTGCTAATAAGATGCTTAGCATATCTAGACAACCTGGAGAACTGAGCTTCATAATCTGCTAATGATAAAGATCGTTGTTTTAATGCAGTGAATTCTGCAGCCTTCTTTTCTTGGACTCGGTCCGAGAAATATTTAACATTAAAGTATTCCACAAATTCTTCCCATGTTACTTGAGTAGGATCGATGGTTGCTTCAATAGACTCCCACCAGCATCTAGCATCCTTTTCTAACTGGAAAGTAGCTAATAAGACTTTGTCCTGATCCGTGCATTGCATAACACGGAATATACGTTTAGTCTCCCGAACCCAATGCTCGGCATCGTCCGGATCGGTCGATCCCATAAACTTCGGGGGATTCATACTCTTAAAGGCTTGGTGTAAGCTTCCAGCTCGTGGAGCATCACCTTGTGCTACCTGTTGTAGCACTTGAGTCATTCCTTGAAGGGTACGCTGCATGTTGCGCCATTGAGCACGTTCGGCAGCCATTATCCTACAATTACAATAGCTACGTTAGTATTATATCACTGTGATCTTATTAAAAGACTCGTTGACTCTTAACCCTTGGTTCTACCCAATCTCACTTGGTTAAACGTTCAACTTATCCTTGGACTTGGGTTTTTTCTAGGAATTGAATACCCTAGGCTCTGATACCACAAAAACTCGTCACGCCCATAACCCATAGGTCCCAGGATCGAAACCTGGCTCTGATACCACAAAAACTATCACGCCCCGAGCGCGGAAGATACCCAGAGACGCGTGACGAGTTTATATCAATCATGTCAATCAGAGTGGTCGTATATTCGACACAAAGACAGAGATGCGCAAAATAGTAAGATAACCCAATCCTTTATTTCATAATGGATAGACTATTACAAATCCAATACTCTGTTTAATAAAAAGGAAAAGTACATAGTTGACTCAAGAAAATAGAAAAAAGACTAGATGACACTTGGACAAGCTCTAGCTCTTTCACTCTTGACCTTCCCCATCCGATTGACTTCCATCGTCGTCGGACTTACCTGAAAAGTAAGGGACAAACGGAATGAGCGAACGCTCAGAAGGAAATTATATCTCAAGTACTAGCAAGGGGTTTAAGTAATTACATTTTCATGAATACAATGAAGCTATGCATGCTCGCATAAAATGACAAGATAGAGAAAATGTAATATCAAGGAATTAAGATGGATAAATCATGAACTTTCAATAAGATAACAAGACATTTGAGATATTCAAGTAAGTACATTTAACAAGTCATGTCAAGTACTTTGGCTATCATGTATCAAGCAAGTAAATTACCCTTTTTCGGGCCACGCATTTCATGTCAAGTCAAGTATGATTTCAAGCACAAGATTTATGTGGAATGTCCAATCTAGAAAGTAAAGTACTTGGTATAATGCCAGATACCTTATCATTTTAACTCCCATGGGCACAAGTACTTTCGGGTGCTCCTCCCAGAACCAGATCGGGCCCTATATGCGCAGGTATTTATCATGTATTTTGACATCCACTTTTGTTTACATAGCCAATAAAGAATTTCAATAATCAACCTTGTAGACATGTATGACAACTTTGATAGAATGGAGTCTAAAAATATGACAAAGGACATAGAATGGCGATAATAACGGTATAATCACGATATCGATAAAACTAGGTAGAATATGGTTCCCTTAACTTGCGTACCATGACAAATCAATATGGACATTCTATATATAGAATTGAGGTCCACATGAACAGTATATCAAAGGTAAGATACCCTCATTCTTATCATAGAATTGAGGTTTATAAGAATGACATGATATGGCATGATATCATCATTCCATTAAGAATTTCTTATGATATACTCTTTGTATAATCATAAGGGCCGATATACCATGTTTCTTTAGATTGACATGGCATTAATTATGTAATAGATTTTTAGGGTACAACCAGCTCAGTCGGCCTTGAGGGAATCCAAAGCTACGAGGAGTCTTACGGAGGTCTCTATGACTAACTCGCTAGTCCAAAGGAACGGAATGTCCAATGGAGAGCTTGTATGTCAATGAGAGTTGAGTGTGATCGATAAAACATTCGTGAAACATGGGACTATACTCACGGAGTGGAGAATAGTGCCGATATATATATTATATAACATATGAAACCATCGGTTAACAGAAACAGTGGAAAATCAGTTTTACAGTAAAGTAACGACTTAATCAGAGTCGTTTATCAAGTAATTAACGCCTAACAGAAGGGCGTTTACACATGTTTCCATTTTTTAGAATTTCAATATTTCATTAATTTATCTAAAATGCGCCTTGGACAGGGGCATTTCTTTGCAATGAGACGACTACAGTAGCAGGCGTCTTTTTATTTACAATATTTTACAGGACATATTTATTTTCAGAAATTATCAAAAATGCGCCCTTGGCAGGGGCGTTAATCATTAAATTCTTATCTTTACAGAATATATTGTTCAGAGTTTTAACAGAAACGCGCCCTATGAAGGGGCATTACTTTTCAATTCACGCCCTGTGATGGGGCGTTAACACATGGAAAACGACCTAGGCTAGGTCGTGAATTCAAGAAATACCAAGAAAGCAAGATTTGCACGATAATCAAGGATAACAATCATATCATCATGACAGCGAAATTGGCAGGAATTCACAGGTAGAGTCAAGCAGTATATTAGTTTTGATATTCCATAAAAATGATTTTTTAAACCGTGAACGATTATTAATTTCAGGTAATTTCATGGAATTAACGCCTGTGTTCAGGGCGTCAAATCTAGAATTGATGACCTGGTCAGGGTCGTGTCTTGTAAAATAGCGCCCTTGGCAGGGGCGTCTATTTCAAAATATTGCAGAAAAACGCATTAAAACTATAATAAACCGTATGCATGTCATGCTAATATACATATATCTTAAATTATTTTATTTGGGCTACAGTGACTTGAGAAAATCCTACCTTGATAGTTTGATCGAGGAGAAGCCTAAAACTCTGAAGCTTCAACTGCAACTCAAGAATAGTAGCAGCAACAGCAAGAAGAAGAACAATCGTTCTTCAGAAATCTTCACTCTACCGTCAACCTGTAGAGGGAAAGAAAGGAAGGAAGATGAAGATACTAATAATCTTCACAGATATAACCGAAGTTAGGAAAAACGATGAAGAACATCACCTTGTTCTTTACGTACGCACTGGATCCCTTCACCTGTATTAGAGGAAAGAAGAGGAAGGACCTATTAGTTCTTCATGAACTACGTTCATAAGAAAAAGAAACAGAAGAAGAAGAACTTGATGTTCTTCACGTACCTTGCAGATTTCGAACGCCAAATAGCGTTGAAGGGTTCGAGCAATAGATTATTTATAGGGATTTAGGGGGTCCTATTAGGGTTAGAGTTCTAGTGGAAGTAATGTTTCCAATATAGAGTCCTTACCACCTTTTAACTCTTTCTAATACTTATCCATTACCCTGGATAAGCTCCCGTGTCGAACGGAACTCGAATGGAATTAACGACCTAGGTCAGGGCGTCGATTCCTGAATTGACGACCTGGTTCAGGTCGTTTCTTAAGAAGCGCCTGATATGAAGGCGTTCTTTGTTTTAAAACACGCCCAAGATAGGGGCGTTTCTTGGCCTTACCCTTTTTGACGTTGAAATTTGACGCCGTTTGGTGAGGGCATCACTTCTTGAGTCACGCCTTAACTAGAGGCGTTTATAATTTAAATAGCGCCTTTATCCGAGGCGTTATTTTATATTGTTTTATTTATCTAATTATTTGATTTATTTTTAAAATCTTTATTATTATTAATATTTTATCTGGGTTGCTACAGTGCGGAGCTGACCGAGGAATGGACGCGATGGAGTGATCGGGACGCGGGATGGGGTGACACTTTGAGCGTGGCGGGAGCGATCCCTCGGTGGATTCCAACAAAGGTGCCGTTCGTGTTCCTGACAATTTTCAGCGTGGTTTAGTCGCCTCGGCGCGCGGTTTCTTCGGTGGAGGTAGGGAGATGGATCTCCCACTCATCCTCTACATTTTCCTTGTCCTTGCACGTCGTTTAAAGCTCGAACAAGCGAGATCAGGCTCGTTGGGTTTCGTGGGTTTTGTAGGCTTCGTCAAAAAATGTTGACAATTTCTGGATCAGTTACTGTCAATGGACTCCCTGGAATGTCAGCGTTCCATAGTCGCTAATTTTGTCTCCTTTGGCGGTCCCATTTGACCGTGGAGAGCCTGGGAAGTCTGTTGACCCTATTTGGGTGATTTCGTTAGAATCGCCCGTTTCTTGCGATCCGTCCACCGTTTTGACTCCGGTTGGACTCCTTGTGATTGTATGCGTGTTCATGGATGTATCCCCTTCGTTTCGGCACGAATGGGGCATGAGAAGGCCAAGATTGGGCCAACCCCTTGGTTTGCTCGCCGTCACGGTTGGACGGTCGAACTAGGGCCCGTTCATTCTATGAACAGCTAGGCCAGGACCGTTTATCCTCGCTGGTTTCAGGGGCTTGTGCGGCCTTCTTGTGACCGTCCATCCTCTCGAGTCCGTTTGTCTTAGGTATGTGCTTAGGGTGGTGTCTGTCTATCGGTGGTTCTCTGGATTGGTCGGTTTCAGGTGGACTGTGTGTGGTCTACTCCCTAACTGCCACGGTTTCTGTAACGACTCGATCTCGTACTGCCAGTGTCGTTGTCCATCGTTCTGATTTTCCGTTCGTCTTGGCTTGTCCTTGTGGTCTGCTCGCTTTCCCCTGGGTGTCTTCTCACATCCTATGAGGGTTGAGACTACGCTATAAGGCAGCCAGAAGTCTTCTTACTTGTCATTGTATGGTTCCGGTCAACCCGGGGTCACCCAGTGGTTGATATGAAGCCTTGTGTGTCTCGACAGTTCTGTCCAGTTCGAGACATGGTTCTGGATGCCTCGAGGTATCATCCAACCTTGGTCTACGTGTCCAGGTCTGCTGAGGGTCCCCAGTGTTCCCTCAAGCCTCCGCGTGTCGTTTCATCCGATCGTGTCGTTTCCTCCGATCGTGTCATTTTCTCTGGCTTAGGATTAGACCGATTGGCGGCTTGTTCTGCTGTTTATGACAATCTTGCCTCCGAGTCATGAGACTCAAGGATCATTATGTGAGTAGGTCTAGTTGCCTTGTCCTGAGCCGGTCGGCAGTGGGTGTGCTGCCATTGGTGCTCCGAAGTACGTGTTGTAGGGCGTTCTTATCTGCCTGTACTTCAGCACTCATGTTTTGAGTCTCTGTGTCTTGTGAGCCTTCACTAGTCATAGCCTTACGTCACGTTTCTTTATGACGGCTCTTGTAGCGGGGCACTTTCCCGATTTACGGTTCTTAAGCTAGTTCCGTGGGCTCCCGGTCCAACCGTAGCATCCTTCGATGGGGGAATACTAGCTAGAGGCCAGGCTTAGGCTGTGGGCCAGTGTGTGCACACGTGATCATGGGCTTTGGACTTACGTCGACGGGCATAACCCTGACTAGTCACTCGTTACTGTAGTTCCTGTGTTGTTCAGCGCGTGTCTGCGACTCTGCCGAGACTTTAGCGGTACCGTAGGCGAGACACTTGTGGCGCAATATAAGACGTCAGTGGACGCATCTGGCTATTCTTCTAGTATGGGGCATGCCAGTCACGTGGCACGTGACTCTCCACATTTCTTGTGTGTCGTGACCTTCCAGGTTGGCCCTCTCGTTGCCGTACTCGAGGTCAGTGTCCTGTCGTATACATGACGTTCTAGTCATGTGTGGGGCAGTGTGCACGACGTTCTAGTCGTGTCGTCTATGTTTGCGTCTGTCTCGGTTTTTACTATGTTTCTTTGTTGTCTTACAGATCTTTTCCAGCATCGACAGATGGGCAATTCCTGACTTTGTCAACTCAGCGTCGCCTTCCTGTTGCTGCTTAGAGTAGTTTGGGGTGCCGAGGTTAGTTCGGTAGCCATTTATCTAGTACGATTTTCTTCCCCCTCCTCTCTAGCTTGTTCCCTACTCTTGCTCCCCGTCTTTTCTTTTACGGCTTTCTGGCATAGCTTTACAACTTTGTAGCATAGTTTTCTCGCTTTACTACACCTGCTGTTTCTCCTGTTGTTTTGCCGTTTCGTGTTATTGCGTGTTTTTTAGTCGGGATCCGTGTGACCCCTACTGAGCCAGTGACACGAGGCTCACCCCTGCTTTTCAGGTGGGTAGTGTTCGTTCTACTTTCACGGTTCTTGGTGTGGCGTGTCCGTGGTTGTCAGCTGGTACCTTAGTCGGGCTTCCCCCGACTTTCTTGGTACGTCTTTCCTTTCTGTTGACTGTACTGTTAGACTGCTTGTCTTTCCTTTGGACTGGACTCTGGTATAATTGCAAATCTTAAACTGTTAATTAAAAAGTAATTTTATTTCTGCTACTTTAGCAAACCGATCTAATGAAATTTAATTGCTTACTGTTATATCTCTGTGGCTTCAATGTACTACACGACAATCCTTTCATCCCTTCGGAGCTTTACTACTCTTGGGAGGCTTCACGGGTTCCAAGTGGTATCAGGTGTATTCGATAGTCCTATCGGGTATATCTGGTATCGGAATCCGGGTCGTCACAGTTGGTATCAAAGCGTTATTGTGTAAAGTACATGGGAATCCGAGTTATACAGTCTCCAGAGTCCTTAAGTCTAGTACAGTCTTCACCTGGCGTTAGGTTTCGTGATCAGGTAAGTCCTCACAATTCCAGCCTGTTTGGCTTCAATACTCATGGTAGTTAATCCTTAAAGGTCACTGGATCTCAATGAGTTAGACTGAACGGGGATTATCCAGGACTTTGGTTTCCTTTTGTGCATCAACTCTAGTAATCTTGAGTGAGCACTTTCTTATTAGTTGCTTGAATTCTAATACTTCTAACAGTTGTTCATTTTAATCCATCAGTTCATACTCTACCACCATGACATGCTTGTGTGCTAGGAGATATCTACTTTTAGCGCTGATCCAGTCATTTCTTCCAATGTGTCTTAGTCTTGAATCTCTCTTCTAAGATTTTCTCCACATCTCATACTCTACACTTCTCTTTCTACAGCACCCCACATTTTTGCTGATGTCAAAGGGGGGGAGAGAGTTTTGTTTCAAAGGGGGAGTCAACCTTCATTACCTGTTGTCTGCATGTGCTCATTGCTTATCATGTTGAGTCAAAACTTGTACGATTGTGCGCTGAATGCCAAAATTTGCTGTCAAAACTATGAGCACAATCACTCAGAGTTGCCATCATCAAAAAGGGGGAGAATGTTGTATAAATGATATTTTGATGATGTCTCACTATAAGTCATTGGCCAATTAATTTAGAATCTCATGCAACATCTTTTTATTGGCTAGGATTGAAGAAGTCTAACAAAGATTAATTGGCGGTGTTGACCACACCATAAGATGCATCAACGCATTTGATCTCAAGAGGAAGGAAAAATTCAATCGGGTCTTTAGTTGCGTCGACCCCATCAACTTAGGGCGTTGACGCAAGGCTCTTCCAGAGAGCGTTATAAACGCATCTCTAAACAGATGTGTCGACGCATCCTGAACGTGGCGTCGACTCCACAAGAACTTCCAACATGTCTTCACAGCTACATCGACGCAGGCATTATGATACGTCAACCACACGAGCTTCAGCAGTAGGCTGACAGGCTAATAGCGTAGGATGCGTCGACCCTACTTCTTCAGGGTGTCGATGCAAGGCTCTCCCAGAGAGCATTGTAAACGCATCTCCAAGCATATGCGTCGACGCCCCGGTCAGGGCGTCGAAGCAAGGGTCCCTCCCAGAAGATGTCTTCAAGGCCATTTTCAACAGCTACGTCAACGCATGGGTGATGCTGCGTCGATGCACTTACGGTCTCTATGAAATATTCTATCTAATTTGTACTTTTTGAAAAACATACAGAGACCAAATATAGCTGACGTAAACCTCTAAAAACAAGATTTTTGAGGTGTGGAAAAGATTTGTAGGACACACAAAAGTCCCTGTCATCAAAAGTTTATAGAGTAACTTTTGGGACAAAATATCTGTTAGTACAACATCTATGAAATGACTCCTTCTCTGCAGTCCTTTCTCCTAAACTCAACCAACAAGAATTGTGTCTAAAAAAAAATCTCCCAGGACAAAAGGATGTCCTCTCTGCAAATGGAAATTAAGATGTTGTAGGCACTATTGGTCAAACCTCACTTCTTTATTCCAGCCATTCAAATTGCAAAGCAGTGGAGGGAAAATTTTTGCCTCTTGAGCCTATAAATTGGATGCCCCTCCTTTGCATAGGGTTGCTGCTGGAGCTGCCATTACTACTAGTGAAGCCTGAATAGAGCCTGGACATGAGAATAAGAGAGAGAAAAGATAGAGATAATGCCCATCCAGTGTCTTCAGAAGAAGGTCCGAGAGAAAGGGAGAAGGAGACACCGTGCAGCCAGAATTCTAGTCAGCCATGTTGGTTTTCAGTCTTGTTCTGCTTCGCAGCCTCGTTGGACTTTCCATTTTCTGTTGAAGTTTTTTTTCTTTTGTTTTTGTTTTTCTTTACTCTCAGAACGTCCTTGTGTATGGGAGTCATCCCTGTGTGACCTGCATGGTGCAGCATGTGTTTTTGGTTCCTTGATTTTTTGTTTTTCACTTGGGGAGTCATCCCAGTATGATACGTGTTGTAGTGTGAGGAGCTAGCTCTTCGTGTGTGTGGGGGGGGGGGGGGGGGGCTTGTCCCCATGTTCTGCTGGGTTTTCAACGTTTGTGTGTGTCTCTTTTGGGCAAAGAGTGGAAGCCTCACCAAGTTGGTGAAGGGCGGACGTAGGCATGCTTGGTAGCAATCGAACCACCTTAAAATCCCTAGTGTTATGGTTTGATGCTTGGCGCCCACTTCATCTATCCCTTCTTCGTATGTGTTCTAGATTATCAAGTGTATTACATTCCATTTCGCTGATAGCATTCCCCGTTTCAGCTCAGTCCTGCGTTTGCCTTGGCTCCATAGTCTGTTGTCTTGTTAATTTATGAAAGGTGGTAAAGATTGAGTGTAGGATCTATTCACCCCCCCTGAAATGGGGACACCCTCCACCAGCTAATTACAATATCATATTCAGGGGCGAACAATCACACTAGATTCCTTAGCTTGAGGTCAAAGGCAGAGAAGCCCCGCCACCACTCGGTCTCTACCCAGAAGATACAAGCAGCCAAGGGGTCCCTTTGTTTGCCGAGTTTCTGCTATCACAAAAAGGCAAGCAACCATGTCAACAAGCCGAAACAAAGGCCAAGAACACTCCAGCTCCATCCTCGACTGCCCCACCTCCAGTAGGTGAAGGTCACACTAGCATCCCATCTCTTACCAAATTCATGCAAATAAAAGAGCAGACAAGGTAGACACAGCAAACCTAGGCAGCACTTGAAGAAGAAGATGATCTACCATCTGAGTCAGCTCCTCTAGCATAAAATGATAATAGATGGGGCTAGGCCGAAGAGATGAAATCAGCTAATGTCAGAGCCGACCCCAGAATAATGAAGTAGCTGAAAATAATACCTGCAATATTCAGTGTCTGGGAGATACTTTCCTTGGATGAAGAAACAAGACAGGCGGTAATTGCTGTTGTGCCTCTTAGGCATAAGCATGTGCTATGTTGATTTGATGATAGCAATGCTGTTTTGTTTTGATGATAGCAACATAGTGAGTGCTTTATGAGATTGTGGTTTGATGATAGCAACATAACTTGTTTTGTGGAGAATGCACGTGTATGACTGATATATTGGTTGTGCATGTACGTTACTTTTCTGTCTGCATGTAGTTTGATGACTACCAAGTCTATACACTGTAGGGTAAAGCATTTCAGAGTCTTTACATCCGTTCATGCATGTGCATAGTCTATACATTGTGCATCTCATTGTCAAGTCTGCACATTCATGAAGTCTGTACAGCCATCCACTTGAAGCATTTCTCAAAGTCCATACAATGCATCTTCTTAGCATCTCATTTAGAGTCTAAGGCATTGTATATACACTGGACTTAAAGTGTGTACAGCGTCCGTCTCTGTTAGCGTCTAAGGCTTTGAGCAAAGTCTATACAGACCCTACCGTCTCCTTCAGCGTCTTAGGCTTGCCAAGTCCATACATCGGACTGTTCATGCTTTCATCGTGAAGTCTGTACATTGCATGACTTCCACCAAGTCTATACATTGGTAGGTGGCAAGTTTGTACATTGGCTTCACATTTGCTTCGAAAGTCTGTACATTGAACTAATAGGTAAAGTCTGTACATCGCATTTCACGTTGAGCATCAAAGTCTATACATTGGCAGCACTGGGCAAGTCTATACATTCCCAGTCTTTACCTACGTTCTGAACCCCAAGTCCATACATTGGTTCAATCTTCCAAGTCTGTACAGTGGGTCAAGCTGCAAAGTCTATACAATCGTTTCTAAGGCAAAGTCTGTACATTACCTTTGGACCTCAGAGTCTATATAGAGTTTGCATCCTCTGAAATCTGTACATTGCATCATATTGTTCATGCAGTGTCTTGGTGAAGTCTATACATTCCTTCACTGTAGCTGGCACGAGGTGAAGTCCGCACAATGGTCTTAACTTTCCAAGTCTGTACATTGGCCTCCATGCCTCAAGTCTTTACATCGGATTGGTTGGCCAAGTCTGTATAGCCATTGTCTTCATATAGGAAGTTTGTACATCAGACGCGCATGCTCGCCTGTCCCTCTGGATGCTCTCCTGGGACCGAGTATGCTCTCCAGTGACTGTTAATGCTCCGATTGGCCAGCGTCTCTCTTGATCAAGTCTATACACTCATTCACTGTTCATGCATTCACAGTGAAGTCTGTACATCCGTTTGGCCATGCATCACTATCCACCAAGTCTATACATTGGTAGAGTCTGTACATCAGACGTGCATGCTCGCCTGTCCCCCCGGATGCTCTCCTGGGACCGAGTATGCCCTCCAGTGGCTACTAATGCTTCCCTAACTTTGAGGATGCTCCCCTGGAGCAGCGATTGCTCCCCAGAGACAGCATGTGCTCCACATGCTCCCCTGACGCTGGTGATGCTGTCCAGAGGCCATAGATGCTCCCCTGAGACTTCATATGCTCCCGTGCGAGAACGCACTAGTCTCTGGGTATTTAAAAGAATTGTATTACATGCATGCGCTTTAACAAGTCTATACAATGCACTTCATTTTACAAAGTGTCGACACCAAGTTGATAATCCGATACTCTGTCTGACAGGTGCTCTGCTCGTGGAGGCAAATGAAGGGCACGTGATCCGAGGTTGGAAGGGCAGACAAGATCGTGACACGTGTGCTGAAGCTAGTTGAGAGACTGACACGTGGTCCAAGATTTTTGGGCGGGAGATGTGGAGAGCACACGCCCTAGCTGCTGCTGCTGCTATATATATGAGTATTCATCTTCAGATGAAGAGTGATCGAAGTGGAGAAAGAAAAAGCAGAAGTGCAGAGACTTCGATCCACCAGAAGAGCAGAAGAAGAGTAAAGAGAGCAGATGTGAAAGAAGAAGAAAAAGAAAGAGAAAGAGAGATCGAGAGTTGAGAAGAAGAGATCAGCTGAAGATTGTCTCAACTGGACCGTGGATCAAATCCAGGCCAGTCAGCTCTTGTAGAGAGCCACATTTGTGCTTCATTTCTTTATAGCTTTCCGGTGCTGTTTTGTTCCCGTTTGTGTTTTCCTTTTATACCTTTATTCAAGCTTTTTGTCAGCGGAGCAAGCTGTGTTGCTCAGCGGGCGAGGAGGATTCCTCGGACGGCAAGCTGTGTTGCCCAGCGGATTGTAGGCAAGCTGTGATGCCCAGCGGTTCAAGCTGTGAGTCAGCAGTAAGCCACACTCGGGTTGAGTGTGGGGTGGATGTAGGTCTGGAGGACCGAACCACCTAAAAACCCTTTGTGCATTGTTGTTTGTTTTGTCTATTTGTGCTTCCGCTAGATGATTGCATAGGGGCGCTCTAAGTATTTGGTTTCTGGTTGAGCAGAAGAGTTAATCAGTTTTCTTTGAGTGTTTTAATCTGTTCTGAGTGAGTGAAATCTTGTTTGAGCGAAATTTTAATTGGGCGAAAGGTCTTTAAAGGGCATATATTCATTCACCCCCCCTCTGAATACATAGCATCGAACCCAACACTTGGTATCAGAGCGGGTCTCTGACTGAACAGATCTAACAATCTACAGAGGATCCTGCTAATTGTTGGTGCATTTCAGAGTGGGTCTCTTGAAATCATGTTTTGCTTCATTGACTTGTGCTTTATTTTGATCATCTGGTTTTAGTGCATTTCGTGTCATTTGTTTTACTGCGCTGAATCTGTTTGCCACTTGTTCATATGGGTCGTCCTGCAGTTTATGATGGTTCTAACTTTGAAAGTTGGCTAGGAGGCCTAGCTATGTACGTAGACTCCATTGACCCCAAACTGTGGAGTCTACTATCTAAAGGCCCACACAAATTACCTCATGATAAGACCAAATGGTCTAAAGAGGACAGAGTGAAGGACCGTGAAAATACCATGATTCTCAATATCCTGAGAGCTGTTGTCAATACTGATATATATCCTTTTGTTCTCAGGTGCAATTCTGGAAAAGAGATATATGACAAAGTTATCTCTGCGCATAACCAACAGAATGATAGCTGTTTGATGGCCAACCGGGATAATGAAGATTCCTCATCCCAGGTAAATTCTGAATCTGAATCTGAAGAAATTTCAATTGATGAATTGTGGGAAATAAATGAGGAATTGTCTGATAGATGTAAACATTTGAAATCTGAAAATAGAAAGCTGAAAAAGAAATGTGATCAGATTAATTCAAATGCTCATTGTGAAAAATGTCAAGATCTGAAAAAATCTCATGAAATGTGCTTAGCTAATCTGAATGTGAGTAAGGAACAAATCTCTGTTTTGGAAAATAAAAATCAGGAACTCACAGACAAGATTTCTGAACTAGAAATAAGATGAACTCATTAGGAAATGATCAAATCTTAACTAATGAACTAGTTAAGAATGAACAAACTAGAAAGGAGAATGAAGAACTGAAGCTGCTTAATTCTGCTATGTCTGAGAGACTTTTAATGCTGGAAAAAGGGAAGAGTTCAGGTGAAAATGAATGTGAGAGAGTGAGTACATTAATAGAAGAGATTGATAGCTACAAAGCCATTAATGTCTTACTTAATGAAAAGATCACAGACTCTGAAATACTCATTTCCTCTCTCAAAAATGAAATCACTAAATTGAACAATTCTCTGTCTGAGTCATTTAAGAACAAAGAAAATCCAAAGGCTGTCACTAAGAAGAAAGTCTCTCATGAAGGTAGTAAACAGGAAGTGAGAAAAAGACAGCACACAACTTTTGTGCGTAGCTCTGAGTTAGCTAGCACTTCAGCTTTTTCTTTAAGTGTGCATGCTAATCAGGAAAATAAGAAAACGAAGGAGAAAAGAAAAGTTTTGAAAAAGAATGATAATAATCAGCATGCTAAGAAAGTTCAGGCCAACAAATCTGGTGTCAAAAATGTTAAATGCTATTACTGTGGTAAATCTGGCCATGAGATGGATGTTTATTTTGTCATGAGAAAGGATGATTTGAAATATGATAGAATTCCTGCTAGGAAGTCTTCTATGAAGAAACCTTCTTCTGTTCAAACCAAAAGAACTCAATGCTTTTACTGTCATAAAATAGGTCATCTCATGCATGATTGTAGGTTAATGAAACATGATGACCTTTCTACTAAGAAAATGCATGATAGAAAATTTCTTGTCAAAAAACATGCATCTCATAAAAAGAAGATTCAATGTTTTCATTGTGGCAAATTGGGCCATATTGCTGCAAATTGTTGGCATACTAAGGGAAGAATAATTAACTCCAAACTTGCAAAAATCCATGTAAAAGGACATGCATTCTATAAGAATTTTGACAGAATGAATTCTTCATGTTTTGAATGTGGAAAACATGGCCACACAGTCAAGGACTGTTGGCATGTTCAGAAGAATCATATTAACCCCCATGCTGTCAAATTCCATGCAAAACAATTTATGAAATTCTCATGTTTTAATTGTGGAAAACCTGGCCACAAAGCTTCTGATTCCTGGGTGGCAGGGTTCAGAAAATAGAATGCCCATGCACACAATAGAAATTTTAATGTTCATGCACATGAATTTAATGCTTTCAATAAGGTGCATAAAAGGAACTTAAATTCTGTTAGTTATCATGGTAAGTCTGGTCAATTTGGTTATTTCTTGTCCAGCCATAAGTTGATGGGCTGTGATGATATTTCTGTTAAAAGACCATTCAGAACACCTGTGAGGGTTAATTCAGGACCCAAGACTTCTTGGGTTCCTGCAGGATCAACTTGATTTTATATTGCAGGTGTGCCTTGGTGGGAGAAATAAAAGGGGTTAACCAAGGCACTCAGCTTTAAATTCATCATCTGAATTTGTGAGTATGAAAAATGTGAATTCCATGTTGATGTGCACGTTTGATGTCTGATGATCTCTTATTACTTAGCTGATCAGTCTGCATTCCAGACTCAGCTATTGAATTCAATTCTGCATATCTGATGCTCTTCTCTTGCTATATGTTGAACTGAATTTGAATGCTTCTTTAAGTGTATTCAGTTGATGCACTATATAGACTTTGTGTAAATGCATGTGTTTTGTGTCAGTGCAATGCATGCTTGTTGTTGAATGCATACTTGGACTGAGTGTGAATGGTTCATTTAGTACACACAGCCAATGCACATGTCTTATGTCTACATACATCATTTGCATGACTGTCAATGAAGTTGTTCAATGCATGTAAGACTGCTTTATGTTGCATTATCATGCATAACCCTGGTATGTCAAATGGTAAGTTACCAAAAGGCAGGGAAATCTGCCCGGAGGTTCCTACTATGTGTGAGATGGTCTTTGAGACCAGGTCCTCCGCCTAGTACCATGGGTCCTGTCTTCATGTAGAACAGTGTACTACATCATATTTTTGAAAAATCTGAAAAAGGATAAAAATATTCATGACTTGGATGCATAAACCTGAATTGATTGCATACTTGCCTCATGTATCCTTGGTGCATAGTCTGCATGTAGAACAGTGTGTTGCATAGCATAATCCTTGCATCATGGTGTCAGGGGGAGCTGTGAGTTTAGTTCAATTCTTGAATCCTATTAACTCCTCATTGTCCTCATTCAATTGATTCATATCTTTTGACATCAGATGCCATTGGACCATATTACCAATTGCTATCTCTTCCCCATCAGTTTCACTTAACAACAGCAACTGTTTCTAGTTTAGTATATTGAGTTGTGATTATTGCAAGTGTTCACTTATAAGAATCACTCTTGCAAATTGAAAGGAATTAAAGGTTTAACCTTTATAAATTGGAGAGTTAAGTGTCTGCACTTCAGAATTTGAGATAAACGAAAACTTTTATAGCTCTTAATCTTTGTCTCATGGTTAAAATAGAAAAAGGTTTTTTTTTAATGCCTAAATGTGTTGAACTGGAAATGTCTAGAACAAGTGAATAAGAGTATGTAATGATTTTTTAAACAATCACTCAAAAAGAAATAAGGGCAGCAGTAAATAAGATCTTCAAGTGAAGAACTGAACATTGTGACAGAGCAATGGCTGATTGCACTGAGAAACTGTGAACTCCTCCAATGAAGCAGGAAAATTCACATGTCATGAAGTGCTTCAAGCTAACTCTGTTCATAGGGTCGAATCTATAGGGGGAGTCCTCACCAAGTAACTGGGGGTACTGGCCTCTGATCAAGATGTGCCCTTAATGTCAAAGGTGAAGATTGTTCCTTGTAGGTCTTGACCTGAAGTAGATCTTGTAGTTTATGCCTAGTAACTAGGAGTACCTACCTCTAATCAAGGTGTACACCTAATGTCAACAGCATAAATGCCACAGGTCTATTCACTTAGTTCAGGTTCAAAAAAATTAAAAAAAGAAAAAAAAAATGAAAAACAAACTGCTGTAACCCTTTGAAATCAAATGTCATTGAGTGAAAATTATTTTTCTCAATACATATTCAAGTTGCCTTTCCTGAAATTCCATGTTTAATCACAAAAGGGTATTATTTCTGACTTATCTATTAATACCATGTGGCTTAGATTCATTGCTATAAATGGAATCTATAATTCTTTTTCAGGGGTCAGGTGTCTTACTCTAGATTTATCACTGTTAAACCTGAATTTTTGTCAAAATTGTATGTTGCTGATTCTTATACTTCAACTACTGTTTATAATCAGGCTTATTTTCTGAACCAATGATTCAGCTGTTGTCAAGTGACCCTCCTACCTTCTCTACCTTTGTTTATATGTTCATATTCCTTCTCAAAGGGGGAGCAATTATTTAAGGGGAGAACCAGTTCAGGGGGAGTCATACATTCAGGGGGAGAATGAGGTGCTCTGAGGGTATTTGCATGCATACTGCCATGTTGCACACATGTTCATACTATTTTTCTCTTTTTGATCATGTCAAAGGGGGAGAAAATTTTGTGTGTGACTCACTGTCACAGTGTGTTGCCATCATCAAAAAGGGGGAGAATGTTGTGTCTCTTAGGCATAAGCATGTGCTATGTTGATTTGATGATAGCAATGTTTTTTTGTTTTGATGATAGTAACACAGTGAGTGCTTTATGAGATTGTGGTTTGATGATAGCAACATAACTTGTTTTGTGGAGAATGCATGTGTATGACTGATATATTGGTTGTGCATGTACGTTACTTTTCTGTCTGCATGTAGTTTGATGACTACCAAGTCTATACACTGCAGGGTAAAGCATTTCAGAGTCTTTACATCCGTTCATACATGTGCATAGTCTATACATTGTGCATCTTGTTGTCAAGTCTGCACATTCATGAAGTCTGTACAGCCATCCACTTGAAACATTTCTCAAAGTCCATACAATGCATCTTCTTAGCATCTCATTTAGAGTCTAAGGCATTGTCTATACACTGGACTTAAAGTGTGTACAGCGTCCGTCTCTGTTAGCGTCTAAGGCTTTGAGCAAAGTCTATACAGACCCCACCGTCTCATTCAGCGTCTTAGGCTTGCCAAGTCCATACATCGGACTGTTCATGCTTTCATCGTGAAGTCTGTACATTGCATGACTTCCACCAAGTCTATACATTGGTAGGTGGCAAGTCTGTACATTGGCTTCACATTTGCTTCGAAAGTCTGTACATTGAACTAATAGGTAAAGTCTGTACATCGCATTTGACGTTGAGCATCAAAGTCTATACGTTGGTAGCACTGGGCAAGTCTATACATTCCCAGTCTTTACCTACGTTCTGAACCCCAAGTCCATACATTGGTTCAATCTTCCAAGTCTGTACAGTGGGTCAAGCTGCAAAGTCTATACAATCGTTTCTAAGGCAAAGTCTGTACATTACCTTTGGACCTCAGAGTCTATATAGAGTCTGCATCCTATGAAATCTGTACATTGCATCATATTGTTCATGCAGTGTCTTGGTGAAGTCTATACATTCCTTCACTGTAGCTGGCACGAGGTGAAGTCCGCACAATGGTCTTAACTTTCCAAGTCTGTACATTGGCCTCCATGCCTCAAGTCTTTACATCGGATTGGTTGGCCAAGTCTGTATAGCCATTGTCTTCATATAAGAAGTCTGTACATCAGACGCGCATGCTCGCCTGTCCCTCCGGATGCTCTCCTGGGACCGAGTATGCTCTCCAGTGACTGTTAATGCTCTGATTGGCCAGCGTCTCTCTTGATCAAGTCTATACACTCATTCATTGTTCATGCATTCACAGTGAAGTCTGTACATCCGTTTGGCCATGCATCACTATCCACCAAGTCTATACATTGGTAGAGTCTGTACATCAGACGTGCATGCTCGCCTGTCCCCCCGGATGCTCTCCTGGGACCAAGTATGCCCTCCAGTGGCTACTAATGCTTCCCTAACTTTGAGGATGCTCCCCTGGAGCAGCGATTGCTCCCCAGAGACAGCATGTGCTCCACATGCTCCCCTGACGCTGGTGATGCTGTCCAGAGGCCATAGATGCTCCCCTGAGACTTCATATGCTCCCGTGCGAGAAAGCACTAGTCTCTGGGTATTTAAAAGAATTGTATTACATGCATGCGCTTTCACAAGTCTATACAATGCACTTCATTTTAAAAAGTGTCGACACCAAGTTGATAATCCGATACTCTGTCTGACAGGTGCTTTGCTCGTGGAGGCAAATGAAGGGCACGTGATCCGAGGCTGGAAGGGCAAACAAGATCGTGACACGTGTGCTGAAGCTGGTTGAGAGACTGACACGTGGTCCAAGGTTTTTGGGTGGGAGATGTGGAGAGCACACGCCCTAGCTGCTGCTGCTGCTATATATATGAGTATTCATCTTCAGATGAAGAGTGATCGAAGTGGAGAAAGAAAAAGCAGAAGTGCAGAGACTTCGATCCAGCAGAAGAGCAGAAGAAGGGTAAAGATAGCAGAAGTGAAAGAAGAAGAAAAAGAAAGAGAAAGAGAGATTGAGAGTTGAGAAGAAGAGATCAGCTGAAGATTGTCTCAACTGGACCGTGGATCAAATCCAGGCCAGTCAGCTCTTGTAGAGAGCCACATTTGTGCTTCATTTCTTTACAGCTTTCCGGTGCTGTTTTGTTCCCCTTTGTGTTTTCCTTTTATACCTTTATTCAAGCTTTTTGTCAGTGGAGCAAGCTGTGTTGCTCAGCGGGCGAGGAGGATTCCTCGGACGGCAAGCTGTGTTGCCCAGCTGATTGTAGGCAAGCTGTGATGCCCAGCGGTTCAAGCTGTGAGTCAGCAGTAAGTCACACTCGGGTTGAGTGTGGGGTGGATGTAGGTCTGGAGGACCGAACCACCTAAAAACCCCTTGTGCATTGTTGTTAGTTTTGTCTATTTGTGCGTCCGCTAGATGATTGCATAGGGCGCTCTAAGTATTTGGTTTCTGGTTGAGCAGAAGAGTTAATCAGTTTTCTTAGAGTGTTTTAATCTGTTCTGAGTGAGCGAAATCTTGTTTGAGTGAAATGTTAATTGGGCGAAAGGTCTTTAAAGGGCATATATTCATTCACCCCCCCTCTGAATACATAGCACCGAACCCGACAATTGCAGCCTTATGGACCCCAACACACTATAAAAGCTATTTTGCCAAGATGCATTCAGGGGCAGCCATAACTTTTGTTGAGGAAGACATGCTCTTTCCCTCCATCAGCCATAACAGGCCACTATATATGAAAGGGTGGCTAAATGATTAGCCCATGAATAGAATTCTAATTGACCCGGAGGCTGTAGTGAACATACTTCCTTACCAGGTTTACCAGAAGCATTATTTTGATGTGCACCTGATTGAGGTCAAGTATATGAGAATTACTGGCTTAAACCAGAAGTTTGAAGTCCCTATGGGTGTGGTAGAGTTTTATGTTGCAGTCACTCGCTGGCCTCCTCTCTCAGGTGGGAATTCTCCCTCATGGCATCTCATCCACGACCACGACACAACCCCTCAGGTGAGTGTTTGTTATATTTTTATTTTGGCAGAATTACTCAATTCTAAAATCAATGAATATACATGAATTTAGATTCAAAATAACAAGATGCTCAAATTACTCAATTCAAAACTAAGTTAGTTTTCAAAGCTAATTTAGTTTAAAATAATTCATATAACTAGGGGTTCGGGGGTCCAAAATGTAAAATATTGGCCAGATTGGCGTGTCAATCATTCCAAAGCGACCTGGGTGATGAGAGTGACTTGGGAGAGCTGACGGAATCCAAATCGGATATCCGATTTGGGCTCGACACACAAATTGCTCAACTCAGAACTAAGTTACTTTTCAAAGCTAACTTTGTTTAAAATAATTCACATAATTAGGGGTTCGGGGGTCCAAAATGTAAAATACTGGCCTGATCGGCATGCCGATTAAAAGAACGTGACCTGGGTGATGAGAGTGACATGGGAGAGCTGATAGAATCCAAATCGGATACCAAGTTTGGGTTCGGCGCTCAAATTACTCAATTCAGAACTAAGTTAGTTTTCAAAGCTAACCTTATTTGAAACAATTCACATATTCAGGGGTCCAAAATATAAAATACTGGCCTGATCGACGTGCCGATCATTCCAACGTGACCTGGGTGATGAGAGTGACTTGGGAGAGCTGACGGAATCTAAATCGGATACCCGGTTAGGGTTCGACGCTCAAACTACTTAATTTAGAACTAAGTTAGTTTTTGAAGCTAACTTCGTTTAAAATAATGTAGATAAGAAATTGGACTGGGTGGTCCAAAATCTAAAATACCAGTATGATCGGCATGTCGATCATTCCAACACAACTTGGGAGATAAAAGTGACTTGTGAGAGTTGATGGAATCCAAATTAGATACCAGTTTGAGCCTGGCGCTCAGAAGTGCATTCTTTAAATGCACTTAGTTTAAAATTAAAGAAGTTGGGTTCGGGAGTGCAAAATCTAAAATACCAATCAGATTGGCATGCCGATCATTCCAACACAACCTGGGAGGTAAAAGTGACTTGTGAGAGCTGATAGAATCTAAATTGGATACCCGATTTGAGCCTAGCGCTCAGAAGTGTATTCCCTAAATGCTCTTAGTTTAAAATTAAAAAAGTTGGGTTCATGCCTCCAAAATATAAAATATCAGTTTGATCGGCGTTCCGATCATTCCAACACGACCTGGGAGGTGAAAGTGATTTGTGAGAACTAACGGAATGCAAATCGGATACCCAATTTGAGCGTAGTAGTCAGAAGTGCATTCTCTAAATACACTAAAATTAAAGAAGTTAGGTTTGGGGGTCCAAAATCTAAAATACCGATCTGATCGGCGTTCCGATCATTCCGACATGAACTGTAAGGTAAAAGTGACTAGTGAGAGCTAACCGAATCTAAACCGGATACCTGGTTTGGGCCCGGCGCTCAAAAGTGTAGTCTCTAAATGTAGTTAGTTTAAAATTAAAGAAGTTGGGTGCGGATGTCCAAAATCTAAAATACCGATCTGATCGGCATGCCGATCATTCCAACACAACCTGGGAGGTAAAAGTGATTCGTGAGAGCTGGCAGAATCCAAATCGGATATCAGATTTGAGCTCGACGCTCAAATTACCCAATTCAGAACTAAGTTAGTTTTCAAAGCTAACTTTGTTTAAAATAATTTAGATAAAAAATTAGGCTATGGGGTCCATAATCTAAAATATCCGTCTGATCCACGTGCCGATCATTCCAATACGACCTGGGATGTAAAAGTGACTTGTAAGAGCTGACGGAATCCAAATCGAATACCTGGTTTGTGCCTGGCGCTCAGAAGTGCATTCTCTAAATGCACTTAGTTTAAAATTAAAGTGATGCGGGACGGGACGCGAACCTGGGACAACAAGGGACTCTAGCTCACAGACGTCCCTAAGCGACGGAAACATGCGGATGTGCGCGATTGAGAAACCGACAATGAGTCTCGGGTATCAGCTTTTCCGCGTGCTCGGATTGAGTCACGGGACAGGTCACACTCACTCTCTCGCAACGGTGATTGAAATAATATAACAAACTAATTAACATATCACTCATGCAGTGGCATATAAAAATATATACGAGTAAAGCAAATTCCATGTGGGGAGCAGACACGATACCTCCACGCTCCGGGCAGGGGGAAGGCGATCCCGGCCAAGACTCGTACTCCTGGTACACTGTAATTAAATATTTACAGCAGTGATTTTATGGCCCACTCCACGCAGGGAGATAAAGGGCGACAACAATAACCTGGGAATACCAAGATTGGGTTAACAGGCAGCAATTTGGAACGCTCACGGGCTGGAGAAGGGCTGCTGGTCCGGCTCGGTTCTGCGGGGCCCGCGGGATAGCATGTGGGTCCGGCTACTAGGACGGTGGTACCCGGGCATCTCCTTACTGCGGCGACTTGCTGCGACGCTGCTGATGGGTTGCCGATCGATGTCCGGGAGCGATGGTCGCCGAAGCTATCCCGGCGTATTTTACCAGTATTAATCGGTGGACTGATCTGCTGGCCTGTTCTCGGATCAGAAATGCCCGCCTCCACAAAAAGAAATTTTGCGCCCAGATCCGGTGTCGGATCGAGGCAAAATTGGTACCGATGGATGGAGGACTCAAAGGGCTAAAACATATAATTATTTCAAATCCATCCGGTAGATGAATTAGAAATGAAAATGATTGTTCCCAATGTTTTTTTACTGACTCAGATTACAGACAGTCAGGACAGAGCAGGTTCTGCCTGAAAATGAATTTTGACCGACACAAAAATGTTGGATCAAGATTCTAAGAGAATTATGGGCGGAAGAGGGGGATGTAAGGAACACATATGATTTTTTTGAGAATTTTTGGAGGTGGATAAGGGGGCGGGAAAAATACCGAAACAAGACAATGTCCCGCAGATCTGCAAACTGGCAGATTGCTGGGAGGAAAATTAAATTACGGGAAAAATAGCAAATGATAGCGGAATGACACGAAATTTAAACTGGGGATGGGGGATGATAGGAAAGAAAAAACCCTCAAAATTTGGGGTTGAACAGATCTCATGATTGGGAGATAAATTTTGGCCTCTGCTTGTTGTCCAGAGTTGGACAGAACTCCGACGAGGCGGCGGTGGTGGTGCGATGGTGGCGGCGGCGGCGGTGCTGAGCTTCTCACTCAGAGAGGGGGTGGTGGGGAGGCTTCACACCTCTGAAAATTCGGAGCTATCACAGCTCCAAGGGTGAGAGAGGGTGCCCTTAGGCAAATTGAGCAACAAATGGGATTTTTCTTCATTAATTGCAAGGAATTCACAAAATACATGGGTTATATAGAAATGGAAAAAAGACATAAACTACCCTCAAATCTAGGGTTAGGGAGGGGTAAACTAGAGACAGGATAATTAATCCACCATGTTGTCAAATGGCCAAATTAAATAAAATACAACAAGAATAAACTATATTAAAGAGGGGAGCATCTTGGACTTTGCTTGGTCCAAGTTTGAATTTTCCTCCACCTTATCCCCCCCTTTGTCCAAGTCCAATCTTGAACATTGAACTAGCCCCACATGGGCCCTAGATCCTAGGTGGACCAATGGGAAAGAGGGTGGGGGTCATGCTGGACCTACTAACATTTTACATAGAAACCTAAAGGCCTTTTTGCAAAGAAACCCAAAGATTTCTAATGACTAACCCTTTGGCTTATAATGCCTTACAATTGTAAACCCAATTAGCCAAGGATATAAATGTAAAAAAAAGGACACAAATGTAAAAATAAAATGTTAGTGCCCGGTGTTGATTCCCATCAATTCTCCACGGTTGGGAAGAACTTGACCCCGTCGACTAAGAGGTGCAGCTGCTCGTGTGGCTCCTGCGGATCTGTCACCGACCAGGTAACGCGGAGTATACTCCACTCCAAGTAATCGTCACCTGCTCATCCCGTATATATTCGATATGCACATGCTGCTGTGGGAATGAGACTAGTGGTGGACACTCCGTGGTGGGGTCACTCTCAAAGGAAGAAGACGGCTCAATGACTCACTAGGAATCACCGATGGGTCCCTGTATGTAAATGGATCCGAGATATTCAGTAGTGCCGATCCAAAATTCTGGCAAGTCTATAACGTACGTAGTAGACCCGACTTGTCTCACACTCCAAAGGGACTGACATTGCGAGCTGACATGAGACTGACTATACGACTCCTAATATGCTCGACACATGTATGTATAGACTCGGAACAAAGAAAGAAAAAACACAGACTCACACAAGACCCTAAACAAACCTTTTGTTAGACCGACCCTGACATATGCAATGGTGGACCAGGACATCCGAATGTGTGCCATGCATACACAAGATGCAACCAAATGTCGGTAGAATCATGGGCTCCTAGATATCCCAAAATGTACCACTCATGTGCTGACGGCCTTTTGGAATTGGGAGGTTTGTGTGGGCCAGGCGTGGAAGGTTTGGGTGTTCTAGGAGAGCCGAATTCTCCTACTTCCATACCCCAATAAACGGGCTCCTTGCAGAGTGTAGGTGGACTGGCCCGTGGGGTAGGGGTGTGATAGTGGACTCCCTCGAAGAAGTGGAGTAGATGTGGTTGGTCAAGGGGTTCACTAGGGAAGGGGTTGAAGGGATCAAAGAATGTGTGACCCCTGGAGCTGGGTTCTCATAGGTCACGGTCCCATGTTTGGAATTCATGGAGGTGTAAATGGTCACCTTCATGTACGAGGGTATATGGGACGGCGGTCTCATGTAGAAGGTATGGTTCCTCCCTCGGGAAAAAGGGAATGATGTTTGGCTCTGCCGGCATGGGGATGAATAAGAGAATCTCCATGGTGACACGACCCACGGTGCACACGGAGGTAATGGACCCTACAGCTGGATATGTGAAACTACGATGATTGAGTTGGTCGAAGCCTCGGGCCAACATACACGTCAACTTCAATTGCTAGTCTAATCCCTCAATAAGGTCACTCAATGTATCAACATGGTGACTAGACCGGAATGTGGTATGGAATGAGGTGACGGGCACTAATGGTAATGTAGGGTCCATGAATGGGTGGAAAAAGGCTTTAGGGACTAAGCCTTGCTTGAGCCAGCTAAGAAGTAGCTCTACAATGACAATATCACTCTTAGTAAGTAGGTATGGGTCCGGCTAAAGTTTGAAGGGTGAAGGTTCTAGCATGACATCTCTCTCGGTTGGGGAAGGGACTTTCTCCATGATGGGGAGAGGACTTGGGGACTCCGTAGACATCACCGGGTTCAGACTACTGGCTACTACCTCCTTAGGCTTGGGCAAGAGTCATGCCCACATTCCATCTATCCTATCCATCCGGTCCATAAACATTTGCAAGAGATCGTCTAAGGTGCGGTTTGGACTAGGGGCATCTTGGTGGGTTTGCTTGTATTTAATTGGCCTAATCTTCGGTCTAGGCTTGTCTAAATGTGGGGCTCGCTGCCTTCGATAACGACCCACTTGGTTGGAGTGACTGGGTGGGGTCGGGTGGAGGTGACTGGGCCGGGTAGGAAGACCCTTCTAAGCTCGCCCTTCATCTCACGCCATGACTCGATAGGCCATTGCATGTTTGAAGAGGGGCGATCTCACGCTACTCCTTAGCAGGGAAGAGGATGACCACGTACGAGTCAGAGGTGCCCAATGATGAATGCCCGGAGAATACCCTCCGATGCTTAAGTCAACACTGTAGTAGAGCACTAGTGCAAAGAGAGGAGTTAGGAGGAAGAAGGGAGCGCGAGATCCCTCTCCACCAAAAGGTGAAGTGCTTCCTGCTCAGGGTTTTTGGCTTACCTCTCCACAGTAGGGTTCTTCCAGTTTAAATAATAGCTCGTTGAGTGAATGATCCATGTAAGCTGAGGAGTTTCAAGAGGGGTTACGTCCTCCTTGCATGCTCTTGATCTCCGCTAACCCTTTGAGCTCCCCGCTATTAAGGGACTCGTAATGGCCGTACAGATAAGCTTCCATCAGTCGGCCTGAGCATGAGGCACTGGCCCAGGAGATGCCTCCTGAGCAATGAGTGTGTGGTCTGGGCATAGAATACGGGGCTCCGATGGAGCTCTCCCGATCGAACTGATGCTCGGACTTCCCAGCCCGAAGCCTGCCTAGGAAGTGCTTGTTCCGAGTGAGTTATTAGGCTTATATTTAGTGGGCCCAGGGGCTACCACTTCAAGAAGCTGGGCCTCGTTGGGTCAAATTGGACCTCATTTGGCCTCTCCGTTCGGGCGGTTAGATTTCCCCTTTCCACTTGTCCCCCTCCTACTCCCGAGCCAAAATTAGGCTCGGATGAGTAGCATCTGGGCTGAACTTTTCGTGGCTCTAGTTAGGTGGAGATCTCTCTCTACAGGGGCCACTTGATGCGACTTGTCCTGAAAATATGCCCGTCATGATGATAATGGCTAGAAGGCCCCTCAACGGAAGATCAGAACGCCACGCTGCCTCCAGCTAGGGGTTATAAGCATTGCGCGTTGTTTGCGTCCCTTTATCTCCGAGGTTTAGGGCTTTGCCTTCTATTGCATTTATATTTTGAGGGGGGCTCATGCACTATGAGAGTAGTTCGGAGGAGCGGAGAATCGTAGCGGCTTTCGCGGAGCAGGAAGAGATTACCGCGGTGGCGATCCGTAAGCTTCCTTCTCCTCCAGAATCCTCTAGTCCAGATCTTTCCCCTCCTTCATCCAGTTCTTCTGTTCGTTCCATGGTGGACCAGAATCTTGAGGCCGAGGGGCGAGGTGAAGGATAGGCCCCAAGGGCCTTTTTGGTACCGTCGGAGCCTCTCCACAGCGAGCTGGGTGAGGCTGATGTGAAGCGACTGGAGAAGCAGTATGGGTTGCCTTGGCGGTTCCAATTCTTAGCGCCTGAACCTCATGAGTCCAGTCTAACCACACGTTATGGTCACTTCTTCTCTTTTCTCTTGGGTTGGAAGTGCGGCTTTCGCCTACCCCACCATTCCTTTGTCTCCGATTTACTTCAATTCTACCGGCTGGCTTCGGTTCAGCTGGTCTCTAACTCTTATACCTTCATCTTCTCCTTCATTTTCCTCTATGGCAAGAGTGGGGTGAATACCTCGTTGGACCTCTTCCATTATTTTTTCGAGCTGAAGGAGAATCTTCATGCGGGGAAGGGCTTCTTCTTCGTCAAGGCGAAGCGAAACAGTAGTTGCGTGTCCTTTTACGTGAAAGACTCCTCTCACAAGGGGTGGAAGACCCAATTTTTTTGGGTGGGCACATCCGCGGTCGGTGTGGTCTGGGATTTCCCGACGGAGCCCAATTTTCAGCCGAACATCCCTCCAAAGCAAATACAGGTCTCCCTGGAGGTGGAGAGGGATGCTACTATCCTTCTGCAGAATCGTCGGTCGACTGTTGAGTTGGTAACCACATCCAACATCGAGGAGTACCTTTCTCAAGCACTACTGCTGACAGGTAAGGGTATTAGGGGCATGTTCTCCTCTTATCAGGTGAGTGCCTTCCTTCTCACAATTTGCTCTCCTTCGTTCAGACCTGAGGCGAGCGACTGAGGATGAAGCACCGCTAGGTGAGTTGGAGATCATCGACGTGGAAGACACGCCGACCCCGAGTGATCTTCAAGCTTCGGAGGGTTCCTCCCGTGCCCGAGACAAGGGCAAGTGGGGCACCCGGGACAACACTTCCGAACGTCGGGGAGTCAAACGCAAGGATCCCATGGCGAAGTTGCTGAGGTCTTCATTGCAGGCTCTGTCTTCTAAGAAGAAACGGGTGAGGAAGGCAGAGGTCGCCCGCCAGGCTGATGAGGCTCCTCTGTTGCCTTCTCTCTGCATGGAGCAATAGGGAGCGGATGACGGAGGGGCCGTAGCTGATGTCGAGGCGTCGAGCAGAACAGAGGGGGCGCCAGATGGAGGAGTCCGGTCCGAGCCGGTCGAGGATGGAAGGTCACAGGATGAAGCGACTCAGTTGCAGCCAACCGAGGCCGGGGAGGTATGTGGTGAGGCCGCCAAACCTGAGATAACGAGTGGGGCCCCCCAGGCGGGGTTGCTCGGGGAAGGTGTCCCAATCCCGATCGCTCCGAAGGGGGTCTCCCCTCCCTCAAATAGTACCTTCAGTGTCCAGGCCCCTCTCTATCGGAGGTGCCATTCTGTAGCTTCGGGAGCCACGCGAGGACAACTCAGGAAAGGTTCCCCCTCCATGCTTTTCGAGCGGATTATGGAGGGTGGTCTAATCTTGGCCCAGTTGGGGGCCGAGGCGTTGGATGCGTACGCTCGGTCTGAGTCGGAGAGTGAGGCTCTCTCATTGGCCCGCGGTGCGCTTGATCGGAAGGTTGAGCGTTTGACCCTCGATCTTGGGGACCTTCGTTGGGAGGTGGCCCCGCTCGGGCACAGGTGCAGTCGAGCCAGGCGGAGGCTCGGTCGTTGGTGGAGCAGCTGGCCCAGGCACGTCGTATGGTCCATCTGAAGAATGAGCTCCTGGAGGCAGAGCACAATATTCAGGTCGAGCACGGTGAGCAATGGAGGGCCAAGCGAGAGGGGCTCGAGGGCCGAGTCCGGGGGGCTGAGGACGCACGGGCCGAGGCTTAGAGGAGGTTGTCTGAGCCAGAATAGAGGATATCCAAGCTTGAGAGGATGGCGGAGCGGGCCGGGGGGGAAGTGCTCGAGCAACGTAAATGCTCAGAGGCTTACCACGGGGCTCTTCAATAGACTAGCATCCCCTATTATGAGTCGGGCTACCGTCGGGGCCTTCGGAAGGGCTTCAATCGGGCCATCATAGAGGCTGAGGCCCAAGCGATTGGGCTCATTTTTCCTTCCGGGAAATACTATGACTCGGACTGGGGTTCCACCGACTCTTCCCATTATACGTCAAGCGAGGAGGGGAGTCGAGATGCCTCGCTCTTGTCCGAGCGATCGCCAACTCCAGCAACCTCAGGAGGGCACACGACCAAGATAGTTCCCACGTAGGTGGGGTCAGTGCCTGGGTCGGTGGAAGATCGTCTGGTGCTGAGGGGCCCTCATCTACCGAGCTTCGAGATGGGCCCGAGGCCTGATGTATAAGCTCTTTCTTTCTTTTTCTTTTCTCTTTTGTATTTGTGAGAAAATCTTTTTTTGAAAGTGTAATAGCGGCAATATTAAGTGCTGAATTGACTGTCCCTTACCACTTTTGGCATGATTTGACTACCGTATATGTGGTTGTTGTGGAAGTCACCGATTTTCCCTGTAGATATCACGCATGCTGATCTATCAAATAATTGACATGGCACTGGCACCTTTCCGCTTTTTCATGCCGCCCTAAATGCCTTGCCGCTTCGCGCATCCCGCTGGCGGGGATGTTGGGAAATGAGGTAACTGTCTCAAGGAAGGCTCCTTTAGCGTACTTTTTTAAGGGGAGAGTCATTTAAGGCGATCAGCTCTCTCTTTGGCCTATAAAAGGTCCGAGGGGCGTCTCCCCTTTCTTCCATCGCTTAAGGCCATCCCTTACGGTTTCTCGTTCTTCCCCTTCCATGAAGCATTGTGCTGTCGATCTCGGTGGAGCATGGAAAGCGCTTCAGAAGACGATGATGCAGATGACAGTAGGAGGGAAACTCCTGCTACTCCAGTTTGGAAGAGGGTTCGACAGTCGGGGGTCGGTTTGGGAGAGGGTTCGACATGCTGGAGCATGTCGCCTTCCTGTCCCTGACCCGCCGATGCTATCCCGAGGAGAGGGGGGGTTCTTTAAGCTCCCTCCTTTCTGTCGATCCCATTGCCTAGAAGGGGAGCTCTCTCAAGCTTCCTCTTCATTTGTCTTGGGTCGACTCCCCTCATCCTTTTTGTGGTCCTTCCAATCCCTCTGGCACCTTTCCTCTGAGCTTCTCAAACCAACCGACTGGCTATCCTTTATCTGAGCTAGTTTCTGCACAAGGCAGAGTCAATGGCTGGATGTAGGAGTGCTTACCAAGTTGGCCGAGCGTTCTACTCATGTCATAGTACCAGTGGATGTAATTTTTTGTTTGTTGAACTGTATATTGTACTGGCTGCGGCCTTCTTGATGTACACGAGAGTTTAATGAAAAGAAAAGAATGGTGTCTATTCTACTTTGCTTACATGTGTATGCTTGCCAGATATTTAAAAGTAGAACTTGCGAAGTGTTGTCACGTTCCATGTCCACGGAACGGGTGTTCCTTCCATGGTGGATAGTCAATACGCCCCTTTCTCGAGCGTCCCGACCACTCGGTAGGGGCCTTCCCAGGTAGGGACTAGCTTCCCCGCCGCCTCTAGTGGTCGAGAGACTTTAGCGTTTCTCAGGACAAAGTCCCCTGGTTGGAAATGTATGTCTTGGACTATGGAGTTGTAGTATCGAGTGATGCGCTGTTGGTATTCCATTACTCGGATATGTGCAATCTCTCGGATCTCGTCCGCTAAATCGAGGTTTTCCAGTAGCTTCTTCTCGTTCACCTCAGATTTGAAGGGTGTGACTTCGAGAGAGGGATTGCAGACCTCCAATGGAATAATGGCTTCCGTGCCATACACTAGCTGAAAAGGTGTTTCACCTGTAGCCGTTCTCGGAGTAGTTTGATGCGACCATAGTACGGTCTGTAATTCCTCGAGCCAGCTTCCCTTGGCCTTGCCGAGCCTAGTTTTGATGCCTTTTAAGATAGTTTTGTTGGAATTCTCGACCAGTCCGTTAGCCTGAGGGTGGGATGCCGAAGTGAAGTGATTGTGAATGTTTAGGTCGGCACATCTATCTCTGAAGTAATTAGAATCAAATTGCCGACCGTTATCGCTCACGATCACTCGGGGGACACCGTAATGACAAATGATCAACTTCTAAATGAAACTCCATACGACTGTTTCGGTGATCCTGGTGGTGGCTTCGACTTCGATCCATTTGGTGAAGTAGTCGATGGCGACGATGACGCACTTCTTCTGAGCCTGAGCCGTGGGGAACGGCCTGATAATATCGATTCCCCACCGAGTGAAGGGGTATGGCTCAGCAAGGGTGATGAGCTCCGCGGCGGGCTGGTGGATTAGATGGTCGAAACGCTGACATCGATCACACTTCTGTACGTAGGTCGTGCAGTCGCGCTGGAGAGTGGGCCACCAGTAACCCTGTCAAAGCAAGATCCTGGCGAGCGATCTTCCTCCTTGGTGTGCGCCGCAGATGGCTTCGTGTACTTCCTGAATCGCTCGGCTGGCTTCATCGGTGCTGATGAACTTGAGGAGGGGACCAGAGAAAGATCTGCGGTACAAGGCATCGTCCAGCATGATGAAACGCCGGGCATGGTACTTGAGTTTTTGAGCTTCCCGGGGGTCGGGTGGCTCTTGAGAATCTCGGAGCCAGGATATTTAGAGAGTCCGCCAGTCGCTCGGGGGTGTTGGGTCAATGGTCATAAGCTCGAACTCGATGCTCGGTCGCTCGAGCTCTTTGTGGAAGACCGACCGAGTACCTTCGGGGTCGAGGGAGGAGGCCAGGAGAGAGAGGGCCTCCGCTCAGGAGATTTCCTCCCTGGCTATCCAGACTACCTCAAAGCGCTCGAAAAGTTGGGCCATCCTCTTGACCACCTGGAGGCACTTGATCATTTATCCTTCCTGAGCTTCATAATCACCGTTGACCTGGCTAGCGACCAATTGGGAGTCAGTGTGGATTCTGATTTGCTCGGCTCCCAGTCGTCGAGCCATCCTGGCTCTCGAGATAACGGCTTCATACTCGGAGGCATTGTTGGACGCCTGAAAGTTGAATTTCAAGGGGTACCACAGCTCTGCTCCTTCGGGGGACTTGAGAAGGATACCGGCACCGCTTCCGACTGTGATGGAGGATCCGTCGACAAACAGGTCCCAGGTGGGAACAGGCGCAGGTGGAAGTGCTTCCTCAATTGGGATGGTACTTTCGGCGATGAAGTTCGTGAGGGCCTATCCCTTGATGGCCGAGCGGGAGCGATACGATTGTAGACACGTCAAAATTGACGTTACTGTGAGTACATCTCATATTGCCTTGTAATGCCCTAATTTGACCCTCAAATTAGCTATATTTGAGTGGTTTTTCTCACTTTTCTTGGATTTCTCCCTTTTTTCTCTCTTTTCCTATTTCCCCTATTTTTCTGGATTTTTCTGGATTTTTCTAGATTTTTTGGGCATTTTTCTCTATTTTTATGTATTTTTCAGAAATAACGACTTGACGTGGGGCGTCTTTTAAATAACGACTTAGGCTTGGGCGTTTCTTAAAAAATTGACGACATATAGTGAGGGCGTCAATTCCACTCATTTTCTATTTTTATGGATTTTTCTGTGAATGTTTCGGAATTTTTTGAGAATTAACGACCTTGCATAAGACGTTATTTTTAATTTGAAAAGAATAAAAAAATTGAAAAATTGAATTCACGCCTTACGCACGGTCGTCTTTTTCAAATGGAATTTTTTAATATTATTTTTAACTCCGTTCCAGAGGTGTTTTGGTGGCCTTCCGGGTGTCAGAAAAATTCACAAAAATAGTCGTTGGAATCAGGGCGACGAGATGCACCTTCACCTAAAAAATGGGAAAATAATATTGAGAAATAAAAATGGCCCTATTTTGAATATTTTAAATTAACGTCCTTTGTTAGGGCGTATTTTAATTAACGCCTTTGAATCAGACGTGTTTCACAATTTTTTAAATAAATTCTAAAATTTGATTTTTGAATTAACGCCCTTATATAAGACGTGTTTTTAAAAGACGCCCTCTTGAAGGTCGTCAATTCTTGAATTGACGCCTTTGTCAAGGTCGTGTTTCACTTTTGTGTTCCGAACAAGCGCAGCCTTTCCCCAGAGAGTCCCTACTTCGTTTGGGCTCTTGCCCAGCTTAATCCTTTCCCCCTTGGGCTCTTGCCCATTCTTATCCTTCTATCTTTTTAATTCGACATATTTAGGTTTGCTTCTGCAGCTCTGTTGGGTTGATTCGACCCCCTTCTTTCCCCTCCGCGTTTCCTTTTTCTTTTTGGTTTTTTTCTTCTCTTCTCGCAGGGTGCTGCCGTTGCTGCTGCTGGCTCCGGAGGAAGTTCTCCAGCGTGCACTCTTCATCCATCGAGGCTTCCTCCCCATCGATCATCAAAGCCAACACAAGCACAGGCTCCTGTTCTTTTGATTCTTCTTTTATTATCTTTGCATTAGTTCATGCATGTTACATCATCTTTCTTCTGTTAATTCTTCTTCTCAACCATGTTGAGCATCTCCCCTTAGTGCAACTCTTGCACTCTTTTCCCCTTATTCATATTTTGCATCTTCATTCATGATATTTTTCCATACCCTTCTTTGCATAGGGGTTTAAGGGCAACCACCCTTAAGGTGTGTTCTTGCACAATTTTCATGCTCACATCTTTTAAGAATTTGATGCTACACTCACCATATTTCTAATCCATATTCTTTTGGTGTTTGTGTCTTTTTTTTGCAAGGGTAATCAAAAGGAAGAACTCTCTTCGTCGGCCGGCCGATCTTGAAGAGAAAAGGAGTACTCACATCCCCCGCTTCTTTTGAGGTATTTTGCGATCATCTCCCCATATCAATCTCCTCTTTGAGACCCTCGTGTCTCTGGCGATCACACACACACTCTCCACATTAGCACCTCGTGCTATTTTATTGTTATTTCATTGATCATGCTCATGCTTATTATTGTTATCATTTTTTATTGATATTTCTTTTAAGTGGATTTTAAAAGAGATCTACAAATTGGCGATCACGATGGGACACTTTTGTGTTCTTTATTTGATTACCCCTTTCCCCTTGGCACCCACGTGTGCCCTTTCCTATTGGTACCCACGTGTACCCCTCCTTTTGTGCCCCTCGGGCACCCTCCCTTGTGCATTGCACTCTCCCCAAAGTGATCTGTCAATTAGATAGATTTGTGTTGAAACTTTCACTTATTTAAAATCTTGATGAGCATGCTTCTGTGTTAATAATTATATTTGTTGATTGCCTATGTGAGTGCTTCAAGGCAATTAACGCCTCTGACAGAGGCACTTTTTTTAGTTAACGCCCTATCGCAGGGCGTCTTTTTCTTGTTTAACGCCTTCTGTCAGGGCGCTTTATATCATATCTTCTTATGCTGTGAATTCACGCCCTCCCACAGGGCATTTCTTTATTTGGTAGCGCCTCTCTTCAGGGCGCATTTTCATGATTTGACGCCCCCACCCCTGGGCGTCTCTTTATTTGGTTGAACATCCTTGATAATTAACGCCCTGCCCCAGGGCGTCTCTTTTATTGGTAGCGCCCTGCCCCAGGGCGTCTTATTCCTGTGTTTTCACCGAACTCCTTTGTTTATCACTGTATCATATTTCTGCTTATATCTGCATTCATTCATTCATTTTGCATTGGTTTGAGAGGCCTTATCTCTTTATACTAGGAGCCACACACCCCCTTGGTGAAGGAACGACCCTCCATTGAGTATTCCGTCTCTTTGGATTGGAAATTCCTAAACCAAGCCTCCATAAGTCCCCACACCCGTGGATTCCCTCACGGACGCCGGGCAGGTTGTACCCTTTTGAAGTCCCGAGTTAGTTGGCCTATACGTGGTGAAAGAGTGTTCGTAGTGGGCATTGAAGTAAAATCATATTGAAACTAGGTTCCTCCCTTGTGTGAATCATTCCAAATCTTTGATAAAATCATTAATTCACCAAGGTTCAAACAAATCAAATCAAGGTAACCATCTCTTTTGTGTGCTTCTTTGCATATTATTTTAAACTTTGATTGCATGATGGCTTACTATAAACAAGGTAACATGTTTAATTCAATTCATGAGGATGCACAACCTAGCACATCCTATTCCCCTCAATTTCAACATGTTCATCAAAATTCTCACCATTCTTTCAAAGGGCCACGTCCTCATTCTTATGGTCATGCCCGACCCATGGGCAATGTCCAATCTAATAGTCCTTCAACTCAATTTCGAGTCACTACTCCCTCGGGATCCTCTCGTCCCAATGATGAGAAGGTCTCCCAGATCATTCATGCATTAGATCATCTTACCCCTCAACAGATCCAAGCCCTTAAGGCTGCCGTTGAGGGTACATCTCATGCATCTCTCCCTCCTTCCAATTCTATACGGGTGGCCCATCACCCACCTCCTTCCAATTCTATTCGGGTGGCCCATCACCCATCTCCCTCCAATTCTACACGGGTGGCCCATCAGCCCCCTCCTCCTTCCAATCCTGATCGGGTAGCCCATTACCCATCTCCTCCTGTTCATTCTACTCGGGTGGCCCATCACCCGCCTCCTTCTATTCCTCCTCCCTCACGGCCCCAAGGCCCATTTATTCATTGCAATCCGGCCCATCCGGGTTCTTCTACGGGTCGGCCCATTAATCCACCTCCACGGCCTTTTTATACGGCCCCTCCTCCTTCAAGGCCCTGCCAACCTTCTGTTGTTCAGGTCACACCCCTCCAGCAAACTCTCCTCGATAAAATCACTTCGATTGAGGAACAATTAAAGAGGGTCACGGCTCCTCCTACTCCAGTCAATCCTCTTCATATTTTCCTGGATGATATCACCAAGATGGAGAAAGATTGGAAAGACAGGAGAGATGATTATGACTTCGGCATGTCAAGCAATCAAGGACCGGCATTTGAAGAATCCGAAGCAGTGTACGATGATGATGAAGCTCCACAGGCACCCCTTCCGAGTTTCCTTAATTTCCCGCTCCCTCCACTATCATTTGACGAACCCCCTGCTCAGGACGAAGCCACCATCCCTGATCCAACCCCCGTTTACGAGACTAATTGGTGTTACGATGATGGGTCGATACTCCAATCGCCCACATCGGCACCTCTTGAGTCTCCTCCTATCCCAGAACCTTCCATTAAACCTCCATCAATTACACCTCCATCCGCTATGCCATCAACCTTCACAACACCAATCTCCCCTGAGCCTTCCATTAAACTTCCACTCATTATACCATCAACTTTCACACCATCGGCCTCCATTAAACCTACCATTGAACCTTCCCCAATTAACCTCCCATTACCACCGCCTCAACCCACCTTACCTATTCCACCACATAACCCTTCACATTTACCCGTGGCTAATCCTGAGCAGGATTCACCCTTTTTTGCACTCGAGCCAACCCCGACTGCTTCGGAGCAAAGGGAGAAGCTCGACGTGTTTGAACCTCCGTCTCCGTTTATCCTTCCTCCAACACTTTCCACTACACCTCCCACTAAACCTCCATTATCCACAAAGCCTTCCGCCTCCGCCTCATCTCCCTTTACTACTCGGAAGGGGAGTGCTTCTACAAACACTTGTGTCGAGGATGATCAAGAGCTGCGAAAGAAGAATTTGGCCATGGCCGCACTATTCAAAATGCAAGAGTTCATTTGCCGGATGCCAATCCGGGTTATTGTGCCAGGCATGATTGAAGAGGCGAAGTCGCCGCCATGCCAAGCATTGATGCGGTGTAAGGGCCGGGTAGGGCACCCTCTGTTCCAACTTCCAAATCTTGAACCCCTGGGCAACATGATGCTTCTGAGCCCTACTTTCCAACTCCCTCACACCATTACTTTTCACCCTCCAAGAGAGTTGTCTTTTACTATTGAAGCTTCGTCATGGGCTTGTATTTCATCCATTAGGCCATTTGGCTGTATTCTTTCACTGCCGTGGAGGGGCAGTTATCTTGATGCTAAGGGGCCTTCCACTCCTTTACCCACCTCCCATTCAACTTCATCCCTATTCTCATCTTTCGCTTCATGGGCCATTCCAAGGGTAAAGAGGAGGATCTCATTCTCTCGCCCTTCATGTTCTTCACGTTCTTTGCATTCCATGCATTTTGTCGCATTTGTGCATTCATCACATCCGTTCTACTGCATTCGCATGCATTTGCACCGTCTTCTTCCCGGGTTTCCAAACCCGTATCTTCCTCACCTTCCGGCACCTCCGGATATTCCGCATTTCCCATCTTATTCATCTTCATCCTCGGGATCTGTGGGTCCCCTTACATTGCTCGGGCGTCGCCCCCTCCCCAATCTCTTCTCAGGGCATCGCGTCCCTTTTCAGCTCTTGCATCCAGACCCTCCGGATTTCTCCCTTGTTCTCCCAGGGCATCGCGCCCCTTTCCACCTTATTCTTCCGGAACCTCCGGACCTTCTCCGAGGGCATCACGCCCCTTTCCACCTTATTCTTCCGGAACCTCCGGACTTTCCCCTCGGGCATCGCGCCCCTTTCCATCGTAATCCTCCGGAACCTCCGGATTCTATTTCCCTCTTCTTTGGGCATCACGTCCCTTTCCATCTTATTCCCCCGGAACCTCCGGATCCTTCATACCTTTCCCTCGGGCATCGCGCCCCTTTCCATCTTATTCCTCCGGAACCTCCGGACTTTCCCCTCAGGCACGACGCCCATTTCCATTTTATTCCTCCGGAACCTCCGGACCCTCCATCCTTATTCCAGTTCATCTTTCTGCTCTTACAGAACATCACCTTCTTCATTTTCTTCCTCCTCTTTCATCATCTTTTTCCATATCTCTTCCGAGGGCATCGTGTCTCTCAACATTTTCCTTCTCCGGAGTCTCCGGATGATTCTTCCGCTCATGATTCTCCTCCTCTACCTCCGGACCCTTCGGACCCTCCAGATCCGCCTCTTTCCATCTATCAATTTCTTCTTCTGATTCCCCCTAATCATGGGTCCGACCCAACTTCTTCCACATCCACTGCCTTGGGCATCTGCCCTTTCTCCCATTATTTTCGAGGCTTTAGTCCTCACTCATCCTTCTAATTCTTCACTTCTTCTGTAGACTGTTCCATGTGATCAGGGTCTCTGCGCCTTAGTGAGGGAGTTCTAGCCCTCGCCTCTTTTCCTTTTCTCCTTATTCGTCTGAGTCTGGTTTGAGCACCACTCATTCTTGTTAAGCCACTTTCAATCCTTTGCTTCCAATCCTTTATCTGCCTAAGAGGACTACCCCACGATGATCAACCTCTCGCGGCAGCTGCTTCTACAAAGGTTGCAAGGTAACATATTGGTGTAAGTAAGTATTTTTATGATATCATTTTCTCATTACTTCACGCACGATTTTCAAAATGAAGTGTTTCTTAACAAGATTAAAAGTGGTGTTTTAAACCTTTATCTTAAGCTTTTGTTTAATGAAATCATTCTCAAAAGAGTCTTTAGGCTTGCTATGCAACACTCTTGGTTATAAGAACCCCACGATGGGAATTCGACATTCTCTCCCCGCTTGTTAAGAGCAACCCTTAGCTGGGCATTCCACACACTTCACGGCGTCCTTAGCCGGCTCCTTTGGTTAAACACCGTTGCTACTTTGGCCATGCCATGAGTATTCCTGAAAGTCCTTTTCTCTTCTTTACTCGGCCAAATACAGGGGCAAGAGGTTGACGGATGAGATGACCAATCTTGGTAATCCCCAATACGAGAGGAGTCTCAAATAGGGGCAGTCTTGACCCAAAATCAATATGAGTTTTCATATGAGTTTCATGATATACATGTCGCCAAAAGGGCTATTATGAAAATCAAATCAAGTCAGAATTTTGATAAATGTAAAATTATGAATTATGGCATGACAAGAGTGGCAAAGTCCCCGCAGGGAAAACCCTGGTCGTATGCATGTCAAGGGTCTAAAAAAATCAAAGGCACAAAGCCCCGGCACAACAGACTACCTCTTTGAGGGTTAACACCTTGGAAGGAATTCAAGTCCCGACATCTCCCATCCTGTATAAAGCTTATCTCTAATTATTCTTCTCTTCTTCCTCCAAGACCGAATGTTTCTCAGGTATGGCCTTGGTAGGGGCCCCGTTGATCAAAGACGGTCGGTTATAGGGCGCCACCCTTCAATGCACGCCCAGCTTTGGGCAGTTTTAGCGAAAGGGGAAGGAACGAGGACCCCTAGCCAGTGGTTTAAGACACCCTTTGATGCTGCTTTAGCAATGTCTAACCAAAATCAAACAAAAAATTTGAATATTTCTTGTCCAAAATCCATAAAAATTTGAATATCTTTCTCAAAACTTCATAAAAATTTGAATATCTTTTCCTAAAACCCACAAAAATTTGCATATTGATAAAAATTCATAAAAATTTGAATATCTTTTTCAAAACTCATAAAAAACCTGCATATTTCAAAATCCAAAAAAAAAATTGCATTGTATTTTTCTGATGGTGCTTTTGCAGGAACAACTTTGCAAGGATCAAGAGCACGGGATGAGTCCTATCTCCACTCATTGCTATCAATCTATTGATTCCTCCCGATATCCTCATGACATGCCACCCTGGGTATTTTTGATTATCATCTCCTCATATCTTTTTGGTTATATCTCCTGATTATCATCCTGATTATTCATCTCGAGATCTTTCAATCAACTCCTGCTGATTTCTCTTAATTAATTCTGCCACTGGGCATTATATCACTCTGATCATTCAACTCCAAATCTTGATTAGCCAAGATTGTCATCCTCATGACGAAACAACAAACAATGATAATCTGCAATGCCATGATTTAACTTGTGCTATTCATGCCATATACATGCTATTTATTCTTTGATTCATGCTATGCTTGCTATGCTTAAATGCCTTATTCATTGCTTGTTATCTTTTATATCTTGGCTGATGAATTTTTGAGCGCAGGAAGAAGCTCTTGGTCCCACCGACTGGGCATCATCATCCAAGCCCCACAGTGCTTACACCTCATTTTCTCAGTTCCCCATATGCTCATTGCTATCACCATCTCCTGTATGCATTCCTACTATATGTTATATACACCACTAGATTATATCAAGGACCTTGTGGCTTTGGTAAATCTGGAATTTGAGTTCCCCTTCATCAAAAATAATGACGATTCCAGAGGAGTCTTAGTCACACGGATAGGCCGTTGAGTCGTCCAAGACTGGGGACGATGGTTCCCTTTTACGAGTTGGTGCGCGGATAAACGGCTTCGGCTTAGTATCAGCTCGCGAAATCAGTTTCTTGACTCAGTCTGGGCAGCTTAACAATATTATCCTTGATTATATTATATTTTCATTTGATTTATTTTTCCCTTTAAACCCAGCATGCATTCATGTAGGAATTTGAAACAATTGTTGAAAAATCATTCTGATAAGCTGATTTTGAGGGTTAAATTTGATCCTATTTCCAGATATGAGATATTCCATGCTGAATTGTATCCTCAGTTTGTTTTGTCGCTGTTTTGGGTCATTTTCTCGAAAGCTCCTTGTTTGGATTGCTATCATCTAATTTTAATCCTTTTCCCTTTGATCCACCTTGGCTGCAGCACGTCCACATTAGCTGGTAACCGCTCCCCAATGGTGAAACCTACAGGTTTGTGACCTGAGGTACTTCCACCGCGCTGGAAGTTGATCATTCTCCTTCGTGCCCTCGTGCACATCTCCCCATTTTATTCAAACATTGTTGATTTCGTTGGATTTCCCGAGATTGCTTCATCTCGTGCTTTTGATTTGATTCTCATCAAGTGATGTTGATTGCGTGTCTCATCACACCTTGGCATCTACTTTTCAGTTTGCTCTGCTCCCCTACAAAGCAGACACCAAGGCGGGGCAGCTGTAGACACGCCAAAATTGACGTTACTGTGAGTACATCTCATATTACCTTGTAATGCCCTAATTTGACCGTCAAATTAACTCTATTTGAGTGGTTTTTCTCACTTTTCTTGGATTTCTCCCTTTTTTTCTCTCTTTTCCTATTTTCCCCTATTTTTCTGGATTTTTCTGGATTTTTCTAGATTTTTTGGGTATTTTTCTCTATTTTTATGTATTTTTCAGAAATAACGACTTGACGTGAGGCGTCTTTTAAATAACGACTTAGGCTTGGGCGTTTCTTAAAAAATTGACGACATATAGTGAGGGCGTCAATTCCACTCATTTTCCATTTTTTTGAATTTTTCTGAGAATTTTTCAGAATTTTTAGGAATTAACGACCTTGCATAAGACGTTATTTTTAATTTGAAAAGAATAAAAAATCGAAAAATTGAATTCACGCCTTACGCACGGTTGTCTTTTTCAAATGGAATTTTTTAATATTATTTTTAACTCCGTTCCAGAGGTGTTTTGGTGGCCTTCCGGGTGTCAGAAAAATTTACAAAAATAGTCGTTGGAATCAGGGCGACGAGATGCACCTTCACCTAAAAAATAGGAAAATAATATTGAGAAATGAAAAATAGTCCTATTTTGAATATTTTGAATTAACGTCCTTTGTTAGGGCGTGTTTTAATTAACGCATTTGAATCAGACGTGTTTCACAATTTTTCAAATAAATTCTAAAATTTGATTTTTGAATTAACGCCCTTATATAAGGCGTGTTTTTAAAAGACGCCCTCTTGAAGGTCGTCAATTCTTGAATTGACGCCTTTGTCAAGGTCGTGTTTCACTTTTGTGTTCCGAACGAGCGCAGCCTTTCCCCAGAGAGTCCCTACTTCGTTTGGGCTCTTGCCCAGCTTAATCCTTTCCCCCTTGGGCTCTTGCCCATTCTTATCCTTCTATCTTTTTAATTCGACCTATTTAGGTTTGCTTCTGCAGCTCTGTTGGGTTGATTCGACCCCCTTTTTTCCCCTCCGCGTTTCCTTTTTCTTTTTGGTTTTTTTCTTCTCTTCTCGCAGGGTGCTGCCGTTGCTGCTGCTGGCTCAGGAGGAAGTTCTCTAGCGTGCACTCTTCATCCATCGAGGCTTCCTCCCCATCGATCATCAAAGCCAACACAAGCACAGGCTCCTGTTCTTTTGATTCTTCTTTTATTATCTTTGCATTAGTTCATGCATGTTACATCATCTTTCTTCTGTTAATTCTTCTTCTCAACCATGTTGAGCATCTCCCCTTAGTGCAACTCTTGCACTCTTTTCCCCTTATTCATATTTTGCATCTTCATTCATCATATTTCTCCATACCCTTCTTTGCATAGGGGTTTAAGGGCAACCACCCTTAAGGTGTGTTCTTGCACAATTTTCATGCTCATATCTTTTAAGAATTTGATGCTACACTCACCATATTTCTAATCCATATTCTTTTGGTGTTTGTGTCTTTTTTTTGCAAGGGTAATCAAAAGGAAGAACTCTCTTCGTCGGTCGGCCGATCTTGAAGAGAAAAGGAGTACTCACATCCCCCGCTTCTTTTGAGGTATTTTGCGATCATCTCCCCATATCAATCTCCTCTTTGAGACCCTCGTGTCTCTGGCGATCACACACACACTCTCCACATTAGCACCTCGTGCTATTTTATTGTTATTTCATTGATCATGCTCATACTTATTATTGTTATCATTTTTTATTGATATTTCTTTTGAGTGGATTTTAAAAGAGATCTACAACGATATGTCGTAGGCCCCGAGCATGATGGCCCATTTGACCAGGCGTCTCGAGGCTTCAGGGTGAAGGAGAATCTTCTTCAGGGGTTTGTCGGTCAATACGACGATGGAGTGCCCTTGAAAGTAGGGTCTGAGGCGCTTGGCTGAGGTGACCAACGCTAGCACGAGTTTCTCACTTACGGGGTACCTTCTTTCAGCCTCATTAAGCACCTTACTAGTATAGTAAACCGGTCTCTCAACCCCCGCATCGTTCCTGACTAGGATCGAGCTCACTGTGGAAGGGGTCACCGAGAGGTAGAGGTGTAGAGCTTCACCCTAGACCAGCTTGGATAGCACCGGGGGCAAGGCCAAGAATTTCTTTAGTTCGGCGAATGCCTTCTGACATTCCACATCTCAGGTGAACGTAGTAGATGCCATTTTGGGTCCCCTCAACAATTTGAAGAAGGATAGGCATCGTTCGGCCGCCCAGGACAGGAAGCAGTTGAGCACAGCAATGCGCCCCGTAAGGCATTGAACGTCCTTGATGCAGGTGGGTGGCCGCATGTTCAGGATGTCCTGAACCTTGTCAGGGTTGGCCTCAATCCCACGCTGAGTTACCAGGAAGCCTAGGAACTTCTCGGATTTGACTCCGAAGGCACATTTAGTAGGGTTGAGCTTCATGTTGCACCTCAGGAGGGTGTCGAAGGTCTCATCTAAGTCGGCAAGGTGGTCTTTGCCTTTGGCGTTTTGACGAGCATGTCATCAATGTAGGCCTTGACGTTCCGACCAAGTTGTCCCTCGAAGATGTGGTTGATCAGTCTCTGATATGTTGCTCCAGCGCTCTTCAACCCGAACGGCATTTGGGTGTAGCAGTGTATGCCGAAGTCGGTGATGAAGGCGGTCTTCTCGATATCCTCCGGGTCCATCCCGATCTGATGGTATACGAAGTAGGCATCAAGGAAGCTGAGCAACTCATTGCCAGAGGTTGAGTCGACCAGTTGATCGATGCTTGGCAGCGGGTAGCAATCCTTCGGGGTAGCCTTGTTGAGGTCAGTGAAGTCTACGCACATTCACCACTTTCCCGAAGCCTGTGGCACTAGGACGACGTTGGCGAGCCACGTAGGGTACAGGACCGGTCGAAAGAGGAAAGAATTCTGTCCCTTGATGACTTGCTCTTTGATTACCGCTTGCTTCTCCGGGGCGTGCTTTCTCCTGCGTTGCTGAACAGGCTTCACCGTTGGGTCGAGGTTGAGCTTGTGCGTCACCATGTCTCCCGGGATCCCGGGAAGATGCTTGTCCGACCATGCAAAGACTTGGATGTACTGGGAAAGGAAATCATTATATTTTTCTTGTTCCTCAAGTGGTAGATCGGCTCCGATCTTGACTCCTAGAGTCAGGTCACCCTTGAGGAAGACCGTTAGCAACTCGCCGCCAGGCTCAGATGTTGCTGGTCCCTCCTCGGCTCTCTTTACTCCTTTGTTTTTCCCTTCTGGCCTCGTGGCTTCGACCGAGATTATATAGCAACGTCTAGCCAATGCCTGGTTACCTCGGACCTCCCCCACGCCATGCTTGGTGGGGAACTTCATTTTTTGGTGAAAGGTAGTGGGCTTCGCTTTCATTCGGCTGAGGATACCTTGGCCGAAGATGGTGTTATAGGCCGTCATCCCCTTAATCACGATGAAGTTCACCATAACCGTAATGATTTTGGGAGGGGTGCCGATAGTAACTGGCAGGCTCAGGGCTCCCTCGGGATAAGTTGACTGACTCTTGAACCCACAGAGGGGGGTTCGGATCGGGTGGAGTTTAGATGGATTCTCTCCCATCTTGAGGAAACATTCATAGGATAATACATCAGGGGCACTACCATTGTCAACTAAGATCCTATCAATGTTACAATGGTTTATTGTAGTCGATACAACGAGAGCGTCATCATGCGGGCTGGTTATCCCTTCCAGGTCCTGGTCAGATAATACCAGGGCCTGCAGTTCGCTTGCCTGCGGGGCCTTAGGAGGCTCAGTGGAGGCTCGGCTCACCCCCTCGAGATGACGCTTTCTTCCTCGACTGCTATCTCTTCCTGATGCCACGCCGCCCGCGATGACATTGATGTGGACTCCACAGGGGGCATTGTCGATTTCCTCAGGGGTGCCTCGATCTTCCTTCTGCCCAGACACGTATCGGGATAGGTGTTCCTGGTGGACGAGGGGCTTGATCTCATCTTGAAGTTGATGGCAATCGCTGGTGTGATGCCCGTGATTACTGTGGAACAGGAAATGCTTGCGGTGATTGCGGTGCTTGGCCTTCATAGGCTCCGACTGGTGAAGCAGACCCGAGCCTTTGATGTCTTCATAGATTTCGTAGACGGGAGCGGTAAGAGGGGTGTACCGCTCATACTTCCGGGACGGCTCTTTGCTGTCTCCGTCCTAGTTCTACCTTTTTCCTTGGCCCGTCCCTTGCTCGGACGGTCGCTTCTTGTCCCCCTCCCGACCTGAGCCTATCGTGCCTCGGCAGGCACTGAGGACTTCCTCGCATTCTGCATGGCCTAGGGCTAGGGTCACTAGCTCGGCGAGGGAGGTGGGAGGATGAAGCACTAGCTCGCGCCATAGGTTCTCATCGCGGGTGCCCCCGGTTAGTTCGGTGATGGCCGAGGCAACATCCAGGCGGGGGATGCGCAGGGCTTCCGATTTGAATCGGTTGATATAAGCCCGCATCTTCTCCCCCTGTTCCTACTTGAGGGCCAGTAATCCTACCACTGACCGGGGTGGACCACTGCCGGTGAAGCTTTCCTTGAACGCTCGCCCGAACTCCTTGAAGTTGTGAATGCTGTCGGGGGCGGGGACCCTGAACCATGCCTGAGCACCCTGGAACGGAGTGGTCATGAACGCTCGACACTTAATCACGTCAGACGCCCCATGCAGGGTCATTAGGGCGTCGAAGCTGTCGTAATGATCAGCCGAGTCTCCCTGGACGTCGTATGACTTGAAGGCTGGAAGTGAGATCTTGGGAGAAATCTCGGCTGTCAAGATATAATCGAAGAACGGGGATCGCTCCTCGTCCTCCACAGGAGAGGTCTTTTGCATGGCGCGGAGAACACGCTCTTGCTCTATGAAATGCCTCTCAAAATCTCACAGCCGGAGGGACAACTCCGGTTGTCGTTGGCCCGAGGGGCTGGGGGGATGCACTTGCATGCTGTCCCGATGCTCCTCAGGGGCGTCGGTTTCTGGGAACTATCGGTGTGCTCTGGACCTCTCCCTCGTCGTGGTAGAGGAGGCTTCCTGCTCCGGGGGAGGGGCATGTGATGGTCCTCCTGACTGGTTGCGGATGAGCTGCCGCCCCCGGAGGGTAAAACGGTCTCTAGCGATTTGCTGGGAGGCATCTCCGCGGGGTGGGCTCTTCCGGGGGAGATGCGACTTCTCCTCCCTGGCCGCCTGGGCCCTCATGAGATCAACGAGGACATCCAATTTTACGTTGAGGGTTTGGAGGGCGTTGATACTCCCGCCGGGAAGCTGTTCCCCCGCCACCGACGGAGGTATTTCATTGGCGTGGTTGCCTAACGAGGAATTCTCCGCGGGGAGGGAAGGTGCGCCTTCTTCTGTCGCCAGGGCCTTTCCCTTGTCGCTGGTAGTCCTCCTGCCAGAACTTCTTCGCACCATGATGGCACTTTTTTTGTTTCCCACAGACGGCGCTAGATGAAGAGGGCCAATCTCGCGCTACTCCTGAGCGCGGAAGAGGATGACCACGTACGCTTGAAGGATGAATTACAAGATGGGAAATAGGTCAGAGGTGCCCAGGGATGAATCCTCGGGGAATTCCCTCTGATGCTTAAGTCAGCAACTATAGTAGAGCACTGGTGCAAAGAGAGGAGTTAGGAGGAACATGGGAGCGCGAGATCCCTCTCCACCAAAAGGTGAAGTGGTTCCTGCTCTGGGTTTTTGGCTTACCTCTCCGCAGTAGGGTTCTTCCAGTTTAAATAATGGCTCGTTGAGTGAATGATCCCTATAAGTTGAGGAGTTTCATGGGGGGGTTACGTCCTCCTTGCAAGCTCTTGATCTTCCCTAACCCTTTGAGCTCCCCGCTATTAAGGGACTCGTAACGGCTGTACAGATAAGCTTCCATCTCTCAGCCCGAGCATGAGGCACTGGCCCAGGAGATGCCTCCCGAGCGATGAGTGCGTGGTCTGGGCAGAGAATACGGGGCTCCGATGGAGCTCTCCCAATCAAACTGATGCTCGGACTTTCCAACCCGAAGGCCACCTAGGAAGTGCTTGTTCCGAGTGAGTTATTAGGCTTATATTTAGTGGGCCCGGGGTATACCACTTCAAGGAGCTGGGCCTCGTTGGGTCAAATTGGACCTCGTTTGGCCTCTCCGTTCGGGCGGTTAGATTTTCCCTCTCTACTTGTCCCCCTCCTACTCCCGAACCAAAATTAGGCTCGGATGAGTAGCATCTGGGCTGAACTTTTCGTGGCCCTAGTTGGGTGGACATCTCTCTCTGCAGGGGCCGCATGATGCGGCTTGTCCTCAAAGTATGCCCATCATGATGATAATGGCAAGAGGGCCCCTCAACGGAAGATCGGAACGCCACGCCGCCTCCAGCTAGGGGTTATAAGCATTGCACATTGTTTGCGTCCCTTTATCTCCGGGGTTCAGGGTTTTGCCTTCTATTACATTTATATTTTGAGGGGGGATCATGCACCGTGAGAGCAGTTTGGAGGAGCGGATAATTGTAGTGGCTTTTGCGGAGCAGGAAGAGATTACCGCGGTGGTGATCCGTCAGCTTCCTTCTCCTCCGGAAACCTCTAGTACAGAGCTTTCCCCTTCTTCTTCCAATTCTTCTGTCCATTCCATGGCGGACAAGAATTTTGAGGCCGAGGGGCAAGGTGAAGGACATGCCCTAAGGGCTTTTTTGGTACCGTCGGAGCCTCTCCGTAGCAAGCTGGGTGAGGCTGTTGTGAAGCGACTGGAGAAGCAGTATGGGTTGCCTTGGCGGTTCCAATTGGTAGTGCCTGAACCTCACGAGTCCAGTCTAACCACTCATTCTGGCCTCTTCTGCTCTTTTCTCTTGGGTTGGAAGTGCGGCTTTCGCCTACGCCTCCATTTCTTTGTCACCGATTTACTTCGGTTCTATCGGCTGGCTCTGGTTCAGCTGGTCTCCAACTCTTATACCTTCATCTTCTCCTTCATTTTCCTCTGCGGCCAGAGTGGGGTGAATACCTCACTAGACCTCTTCCATTATTTTTTCGAGCTAAAGGAGAATCTTCATGTGGGGAAGGGCTTCTTCTTCGTCCAGGCGAAGCAAAATAGGAGTTGTGTGTCCCTTTCCGTGAAGGACTCCTCTCGCAAGGGGAGGAAGACCCAATATTTATGGGTGGGCGCATCCACGGTCGGTGTGGTCTGGGATTTCCCAACGGTGCCCAATTTTCACTCGAACATCCCTCCAAAGCAAACAGAGGTCTCCCCGGAGGTAGAGAGGGTTGCTACTATTTTTCTGTAGAATCGCCAGCCGACTGCTGAGTTGGTGACCCCATCCAACATCGAGGAGTACCTTTATTGAGCACTGCTGCCAACAGGTAAGGGTATCAGGGGCTTGTTCTCCTCTTATCAGGTGAGTGCCTTCCTTCTCACAATTTGCTATCCTTCGTTCAGACCTGAGGCAAGCGGCTGAATATGAAGCACCGCCAACCGAGCTGGAGATCATCGACGTGGATGACACGCCGGCCCCGAGTGATCTTCAAGCTTCGGAGGGTTCTTCCCGTGCCCGAGACAAGGGCAAGCAGGTCGCCCGGGATGACGCTTCCGAACGTCGGGGAGGTCAAGCGCAAGGATCCCGTGGTGAAGTTGTTGTGGTCTTCATTGCAGGCTCTATCTGCTGAGAAGAAATGGGCGAGGAAGGCAGAGGTCGCCTGCCCGGTTGATGAGGCTCCTCTGTTGCCTTTTCTCTTCATGGAGCAAGAGCGCGTGGATGACGAAGGGGCCGTAGCTGATGTCGGGGAGCCGAGCGGAACAGAGGGGGAGCCAGACAGAGGAATCCAGTCCCAGCTGGTAGTGGCTGGAAGGTCGCAAGATGAAGCTACTCAGTCGTAGCCGACCGAGGCCGGGGAGGTACGCGGCGAGGCCGCGCAACCCGAGCTAACCGGTGGGTCCCCCGAGGTGGGGTTGCTCGGGGAAGGTGCCCCAATCCCAGTCGCTCCGGAGGGGGTCTCCCCTTTCTCAACAAGTACCTTCAGCATCCGGGCCCCTCTCTATCGGAGGTGCCATTCCGTAGCTTCAGTAGCCACGCGAGGAGAACTCATGAAAGGTTCCCCCTCCATGCTTTTCGAGCGGATTATTGAGGGTGGTCTAATTTTCGCCCAGCTGGGGGCCGAGACGGTGGATGCGTACGCTCGGGCGGAGTCGGAGCGTGAGGCTCTCTCATAGGCCCGCGGTGTGCTTGATCGGAAGGTCGAGCATTTGACCCTCGATCTTGGGGACCTTCGTCGGGAGGTGGCCCCGCTTTGGGCACAGGTGCAGTCGAGCCAGGAGGAGGCTCGGTTGTTGGTGGAGAAGCTGGCCCAGGCCCATCGTATGGTTGATCTGAAGAATGTGCTCCTGGAGGCGGAGCGCAGGATTCAGGTCGAGCGTGGCGAGGAATGGAGGGCCGAGCGAGAGGGGCTCGGGGACCGAGTCCGGCGGGCCAAGGATGCGCGGACCGAGGCTGAGAGGAGGCTATCCGAGTCAGAATAGAGGATAGCCGAGCTTGAGAGGAAGGTGGAGCTGGCCGGGGTGGAAGCGCTCGAGCAACATAAATGCTCAGAGACTTACCACAGGGCTCCTCAGCAGACTGCCTTCCCCTATTATGAGTCGGGCTACCGTCGGGGCCTTCGGAAGGGCTTCTCACAGGGCTTCAATCGGGCCATCATAGAGGTTGAGTCCCAAGAGACTGGACTCATTTTTCCTTCCGGGCAACGCTATGACTTGGACTGGGGTTCCACCGACTCTTCCCATTATAGGTCAAGCGAGGAGGGGAGTCGGGATGCCTCGGTCTCGTCCGAGCGATCACCAACTCCGACAACCTCGGGAGGGCACACGATCGAGACAGTTCCCACCTGCGTGGGGTCAGTGCCTGGGTCGGCCGTCGCCGAGAGTGCCGGGGGCAGATCGTCTGGGGCTGAGGGGCCCTCGTCTACCGAGCTTCGAGATGGGCCCGAGACATGATGTATAAGCTCTTTCTTTCTTTTTCTTTTCTCTTATGTAGTTGTGAGAAAATCTTTTTTGGAAAGTGTAATAGCGGCAATATTAAGTGTTGAATTGACTGTCCCTTACCGCTTTTGGCATGATTTGACTACTGTATCTGTGGTTGTTGGGGAAGGCACAGATTTTCCCTACTGATATCGCGCGTGCTGATCTGTCAAATAACTGACATGATGTAGGCACCTTTCCACTTTTCCACGCCGCCCTTGCCACTTCGCACATCCCGCTGGGGCGGGATGTTGGGAAATGAGGTAACCGTCTCAGGAAATGCTCCTTTAGCGTGATTTTTTAAGGGGAGAGTCATGTAAGGCGATCATCTCCCCCTTTGGCCTATAAAAGGTCCGAGAGGCGTCTCCTCTTTCTTCATCGCTTAAGGCCATCCCAAACGGTTTCTCCTTCTTCCCCTTCCACGAAGCGTTGTGCTGTCGATCTCGGCAGAGCATGGAAAGCGCTTCAGAAGATGATGATGCAGACGGCAGTAGAAGGGAAACTCCTGCTACTACAGTTTGGAAGAGGGTTCGATAGTCGGGGGTCAGTTTGGGAGAGTGTTCGACATGCTGGAGCATGTCGCCTTCCTGTCCCTGACCCGCCGGCGCTATCCCGAGGGGAGGGGGGGCACTTTAAGCTCCCTCCTTTCTATTGATCCCATTGCCTAGAAGGGGAGCTCTCTCAAGCTTCCTCTTCATTTGTCTTAGGTTGACTCCCCTCCTCTTTTTTTGTTGTCCTTCCAATCCCTCTGGCACCTTTCTTCCAAGCTTCTCAAACCAACAGGCCGGCTATCCTTTATCCGAGCCAGTTTCTACACTAGGCAGAGTTAGTGGCTGGATGTAGGAGTGCTTAGCGAGTTGGCCGAGCGTTCTGCTCGTGTCATAGTACCAGTGGATGTAATTTTGTGTTTGGTGAACTATATATTTTACTTGTTGCGGCCTTCTTGATGTACACCAGAGTTTAATAAAAAGAAAAGAATGGTATTTATTCTACTTTGCTTACATGTGTATGCTTGCCAGATGTTCAAAAGTAGAACTTGCGAAGTGTTGTCACATTCCATGTTCGAGGGATGAGTGTTCCTTCCATGGTGGATTGTCGATACGCCCCTTTCCCGAGCGTCTCGACTACTCGGTAGGGGCCTTCCCAGGTATGACCTAGCTTTCCCGCCGCCTCCAATGGTCGACAGGCTTCGACCTTTCTCAGGACAAAGTCCCCTGGTTGGAAATGTCTGTCTCGAACTCGGGAGTTGTAGTATCGAGTGATGTGCCGTTTGTATTCCATTGCTCGGATATGTGCAATCTCTCGGATCTCATCCGTTAAATCTAGGTTTTCCAGCAGCTTCTGCTCGTTCACCTCGGATTTGAAGTGGGTGACTCGGAGAGAGAGATTGTCGACCTTTAATGAAATTACGGCTTCTGTGCCATACACCAGCTGAAAAGGTATTTTACTTGTAGCCGTTCTCGGTGTAGTTCGATGCGACCATAGTATGCTCGGTAATTCCTTGAGCCAGCTTCCCTTGCCTTTGCCGAGCCTAGTTTTGATGCCTTTTAAGGTAGTTTTGTTGGCATTCTCAACCAGTCCGTTAGCTTGAGGGTGGGCTACCGAAGTGAAGTGATTGTGAATGTTTAGGTCTGCACATCTGTCTCTGAAGTAATGAGAATCAGATTGTTGACCGTTATCGCTCACGATGACTCGGGGGACACCGTAACGACAAATGATCGACTTCCAAACGAAACTCCACACGACAAATGTTCATCTCCCTCATGTGTTCAACGTTCTCCCATTTCCAAGTGACTTTGTGGCGAAGCCTCCCTTTGGCAAAACTAACTTCCACGGCTCCGGACATCGTGTAACACTCGAAATATTTGTCCATGGCGGCTTCCCATTGTAGGTAGTCGCTCGGGATGTTGGAGCCATAAAAGTCCGGGGCTTCGGGCCTATGGAGGTGGTGGTGTTTTGTTCCCCATCCTTGGGTGTGTCGCCACCATTCCTATGACGTGGGCTCTTGGGGATCCATGGGACACGGGGGGCTATAGGATGGCCATGCCGACACTTTGTGCAAGACAAACCGACTAGACACGACCCTAAAACAACAATGCAAAGTTGGAATGCAGACTCGACTACAAATCTAGACTCAACCAATATCCAGTACGTGGCGGAGGTGTGATCCGAAGACCGAACTCACGCAAGTGTGCAACCTTCCCAATAGGCGTAACCTATCATTCCGGGAACACCTTTTGATATACCGGGTAGAGGAATGCAAATGCAAACTTTGGACCGACTACCCTAGACTCGACTTAGCTCTGATACCAATTTGATGCGAGACGGGACGCGAACTTGGGACTTCAAGGGACTCAAGCTCGCGGACGTCCCTAAGCGAGGGAAACGTGCGGATGTGCGCGGTTGAGAAATCGACAATGAGTATCGGGTATCGACTTTTTTGCGTGCTCGGATTGAGTCACCGGACGGGTCACACTCACTCTCTCACAACGGTGATTGAAATAATATAACGAGCTAATTAACCTGTCACTCATGCAGCGTGATGTGAAACAACCAAGGGGTATGCAGCAAACAAACAGGAGACCTAGGACCTATTCCGCAATCACAATCACATAGCAATCAAGTCCTAGATTGGGGCCAATTCGCCGCCGCACACACACGAGCCCGGGGTGACCATATGATCCTAAGGGGAGGTGATGGATCAAGACCCTTGCTGGTAGGGTGCCAGCAAGGCTAGGGTTTCCCTCCTGAGGGTACGTATCCCACACTTAAGGGGCTGGCCGGTGCCCATTGGGGCACTAGGTCCCACTCTCTCACTGCCCATGGTGACCGCTCGTAAGTGGAGCACGTGGGGTCGGGCGCTCTCTCTCTTGCTCAACGGAGCGATTTCTATGGATATTAAATGAAAAAGCACCAGAAAGGAATGGAGCAAAGGTTAGAGCTCACCTGGTTGGTTTGAAGAAGCCAACCCCGTTCGGAGACGAGGGCGAGCGGGGAAGTGTGGATTTCTCCGCACACTGCGCCGATGAAGCTTGACCTGTTTTAAACGGTTACAATCACTACGCCTCACACAGGAGGGTGGACTTGGGGTGGGGATTTTGCAGATACAATCAAACACTACCTCCACACAGGGAGGGGCGTTAAGCCAGCCAGGCGGGGAGGGGAGATTTGATAAGAAACCCGAGAGATGGAGCCGCTGCCGAATAGCCTTGCTTGCTATGAAAGGTGACAGTCAGTTGGTGTAGCGGCTGTAGATCCCGATCAAGAATTTCGCTGATGACGAAACCAGGGGGGATCTCTTCATACAATGAGCCTGAACGCCCCAGAATTATGTTGATTTCTTATGATGTCGTCGTTGGCTGTGGCGGAGGTTCGAACAGGACGACAGGATCTGGGACTGGCAGATACTAATCTGATGTAGCAGGTTGCAGAGAGTGCTCCGGCCTCTTCTGGACTCCGAATCACAAACTGCCAGAACTTATGGAACCGTGGACGAGTCCTCTCTGCAACAAAACTGGTGGGGAAGCCGTCTGTTGTTGGAGAAGACCTGGGGGTTCAGAAGAGTAGTGGCAGGTTGCTATGGACTGTGGGAGGCAGACTCGTGCAGCCGAGGGAGAAAAATGGTAACTTTGGCCTCCGGATGCAGAACGTGGTTCTGCTTCTTGATTCTGACAGAGGACTAGAGGAGAAAGATCTTTGTAAAAGGGCTCTTGGCCTGAATCTTCCGCCGTTGGTCATGGTGCAGCTTCTAACCGGGTTCAGGCACTCTGCAGAGGGAACCCAGCGCAGTCGGGGGAGAATGGTTCTCCCGGACAGCCCCGAACTCAGAATGGGACGAGATTGCCTCGCCTGCAAAGCTAACTGGACGACCTTTCCAGAATGGTATGATAAGCCTTCAGACAACGCCGTATGAATCCGTGGATGCTCCTGCAAGTCGACCCTTTCTCTGCCACCTGCAGACTTGGGCAAAATGAAAGAGATGGTGGTGGAACTAGGTTAATGGAAGTGGTAGTTAGCAATAGTAGGAGTGGTGGGGTGATGGTTGATGGGGGAGGGATGTTTAGGAATGGTGAGAGGGGTGGAGTAGTGAATGGGGAGGTCCAAGAGGGTGGAGGGGTGAGAGGGCCGCAGCTAGGAGAGGGGTGATGGAGGGGGTCGGCCAAGGCAAGGGGGATGGATAGATGGGGAGGGGGGTGCGCAACTTGTGGTGGGAGTGGGGTTTGATTCCCCTAGGGATATGAATGGGGGTGTGGGGGAGTGGAATGGTTGCTTGGGGAAGAGGGAAGGGTGCCTTGGAGGTGGGGAAGGTGTATGGGGAATGGGAAGGGTTGCTTGGGGAAGTGGAGGTATTGATGGGAGTTATTGCTCTTGGGGAGGTGAAAGGGTGGAAGGGTGAGTTGGCTGATGATGTGGCAAGGGGGGGGTAGGGGAAGGGGCAGGTTCGCCGAAGGGAGAGAGAGAGAAGGGGGAGGAGAGAGAGAGGGGTTCGCCCCCTTAAGTGAGAGAGAGAAGAAGAGAGAGAGAGCTAGAGAGAGAGGGAGAGGTGCACTAATGCTCAAATTCTTCAAACTTTCATTAACCATCTAAAGTGGAGTTGGGTTCCTATTTATAGGGATCCCAACAATTACATAGAAGTCCCTGAGATAAGTGCTAAAAGCAAATAAGCAAGGGGGTGGGGAAGGAAGAGGGCGCCCCTGAGCCAGGCCCATCTAATTGGGCCCATACGACACTCTAGCCTAACATGTAGATAAAAACATAGATAAATAACATGATGACCTAGGGACATGACTCGAAATAAAGGCAAATACATCAAAATGACGCAAGAAAAGTGGAAAATATATCAATATGATCCAAGTAGTGAGCCCCAGTGTCGCCGTGGACCCATCAAGTCGTGAAGCCGCATCCTACCCTGTCTCCGGGAGGGAGAGAGGTGTCGAGCCAGAGGGAACCCTGGGTGATGTCCCCATCAACTCCCCCGGGCTGTGAAGAGCTCGACTCTGTCGAGAAAGGGTCCACTCGACTGTGATAATGCTCCAGGAGGTCGGGGTCTATCTACTAAATATCCTCCCTGCTCACCCATGAATCATCTGAAGGGGGCCGGCCCTTCCACCTGTCCAGGTATCGCTCATATGCTTTGCTCCGGGTGACAGTGACCTGTTCATCCAATATGCGCTCTATTTGCTCCCGTTGGCCCCTCTGGACTGGTGGAGCTCTCTCATGGGTGGTGGCTCTCTCAAGAGGTGGAACAGGCTCAATTTCCTCACTAGGTGTCACCGTGGGACCCCTGTATGGCACCAAGTCAGCCACATTGAATGTGGGACTTACTCCGTACTCCTCGAGGAGGTCCAACACGTAAGCATTTGTGCCAATCCTCCTCAGAACCTGGAAGGGGCCTGATCCACGTGACCTCAGTTTGGAGACATTCTCAGGGAATAGTCTCTCAGTTCTCACCATCACATAGTCACTGTTCGAACACATTTTTATTCTATCTGGTTTATTTGTTTATTTATTTTATTTATTTTATGGATTTATTGGCGTGCCAGTCACCATGGTGACGATTCTTATTGTGCGCTCGATCTGACTTGGTCAGTCGATTGTGAGTGATCGTGTCTGGACTAGGAGTCCGTCATACCCTGAATGCTATGACATTAATTACGTCCTCCCTAAGGAAGACAACCCTTGATTAAACGCTAGAGGTAGGAGGAAGACAGCGGTAAAGCCGTATGCTCAAAGCAGACAAAGTTCATCTGCTTGCAAGACGTTAAACGTATTTGAACAGAGCAGGGGTTTATTAATTACGGGAGAGACCCGCCGGCATATTCCCACCATCTTGGATGATGCCAAGTGGGGAATAGGAAACCACCCATGCAGCGGCAGGGTAGGCTCCGCAGAAGATCGGGTATATATAGACATAACCCGGAATCCGGATGGGGACCGGCCTGATGTAACACACCCGGTACGAGTGCGGTGTCTTATTAATATCCCCCTTCGGAGGGCCATCGGAGATCACGCAAGGGCATAACTCCGTGGGCCAGCGGGGTTAGAAGAGAGTACCACACTCGATTGGTGGGGTATATGTAAATTTCGGCAGCATGTTCCCTCAACCTGGATTATGCCAAGGAAGGATAGGTCATCATCCACGGAAAGCCGGGACAACGACCGAACATAGATGGGCACCAGGCCCAGGGACATATCTTGCCTTCATATTCATCATCATCATCATCATCATCAGAGCCTTATCCCAATTAATTGGGGTCGGCTACATGAATCCTGTTCCGCCAAAGATTTCTATCAAGTGCAATATTCATATTTAAACTCAAGGAACTAATGTCCTTCCTAATAACATCGCACCATCTCATTTTAGGCCTTCCTCGAGCTCTTTTGCTAGCATCCACTAAGATTTGATCACATCTTTTAACCGGCGCTGAGTTAGGGCGACGAAACACATGTCTAAACCACCTGAGTCTATTTTCTCTCATTTTACTATCAATTGGAGCTATCCCTAAGTCCTTACGGATGCGCTCATTCCTAATCTTGTCTTTCTTAGTCTTGTCACACATCCATCTCAACATCCTCATCTCCGCTACACACATTTTGTGGATGTGTTCCTTTCGTACTGCCCAACACTCGGTACCATATAACAGAGCAGGTCTCACAGCCGTTCTATAAAACCTCCCTTTGAGTTTCACAGGCATACGACGATCACAAAGGACACCTGATGCACTTCTCCATCTTAACCAGCTTGCCTTAATCCTATGTGTAACGTCATCATAAATCTCCCCATTCTCTTGTATGATAGACCCTAAGTATCGAAAGCTACTACTCTTCGGAATGTTATGTCCGTCAATTAGAACCATGTCTTCCTGAACCACACTCCCATTACTAAAATTACAGTGCATAAATTCTGACTTGCTCCTACTAATTTTAAAACCTTTAGACTCCAAGGCAAGTCTCCAACGCTCTAACTTAGCATTTAGAGCATCAATACTCTCATCAATTAAAACAATATCGTCTGCAAATAGCATACACCAAGGGATATCATCATGCAATTGTTTAGTTACTTCATCCATAACTAAGGCAAAGAGATACGGACTTAGTGCAGAACCTTGATGCAAACCTATAGAAACGGGAAATTCACCAGTCTCCCCAGCAATAGTTCGAACACTAGTAATAGCACCGTCGTACATATCCTTAATCAAATCAATGTATCCTTGAGAGATTCCTTTCTTTCTTAATGTCCACCAAATCAATTCTCTCGGTACTCGATCGTACGCCTTCTCTAAATCAAGAAAAACTATATACAAATCTTTTCTCATCTCTCTATACTTCTCCATTAGCTGCCGTAGCAAGAAAATAGCTTCTGTAGTAGATCTATTTGGCATAAAACCAATATCTTGCCTTCATATTATTGATCAATATTCCCTTGGAACCCATCAGAACACATGTAATGACATGGTTCTTTGGGTTCATAAGGCAGCGGTGAAATCCAGATTCGGGACGAGAGCCGTAGGGGAGGTCTTCCCCATTGTTATATGTCATCAAGACACAAGTGATGGTCCGTGAGCATCCCCTTAAACAGATGTAGGGGCGATTAAGAAGTTTGAAGAAGAACGGTGCAGAGATGGGCCTCGGAGTGGGTTTCATCTGACTGAAGGAGGGATCTCGGCGTGATCTTGATTGGCAAGAAGGAGCTCTCGGCCTGGATATTTAATGGACAAAAGGAGGCTCTCGGCCTGGTCCTTGGATTGGCCAAAGGGGGTTCTCGGCCTGGTATTTGGTGGATGGAGAGGGGCTTCTCGGCCTGGTCCTTGGGCTGGCCAAGGGGGGGTCTCGGCCAGGGCATTTAGTGGACAAATGGGCTTCTCGGCACGGTTCTTGGGCTGGCCAAGGGGGGTCTCGGCCTGAGCAATTGGTTGGCCAAGGGGGGTCTCGGCCTGAGCAATTGGTTGGCCTTCTCGGCGGGCTCCTGGGCGCGCCGGAAAGGGGGGCGCCGAGAGGGGCAATATCAGGTTTGGCAAAAAGGGGGGTGAATGGCTAGGAGGAGGGGCTCTCGGCAGAGGGCTTCCCGGCGCGCTCCTGGCCGCGCCGGGAGTCTTCCGCCGGGAGCCTTGCACATAGGCTCACGTGAAAAGTATCTGTAACAGAATGGGTTGTCGTTTAGCAAAGAAGGGGGAGGCCTCTCGGCCTTATGGTTCTCGGCGGGGAAACTTGCACGCCGAGAGGGTGAAATGCAGAAGGGTTTCAGGGTTTCAGAGCTCAAAGACGATGCTCTGTTTGGGTGTTTTCTGGGATTTCAAGCTCGAATTGATGCCTGTCCAGAAGTGGAAAAGGGGAATCTCATGGAGGCTTCTATTAGAAGGATGCCAAGGGATTTGAACGGGGGAATCAAATGGAAGAAATCAGATCATCACCTAGTCTTGTGGAGGGTTTTATCTGTCTGTTGCAGGCCATTTGGGGGAGTCAAGAGATGACTGTCCTCCGACCCCTCCAGACGAGTCCAGTGACATTAAAACAAACGGAGAGGGGGGATTCTCAACGTATAAACTTCAGGCCCTAAGCATTCAATATTTAGAATGGAGGACCTGAGATCGGATCATCGTTTATGAGCACTGGACAGCCCAGGAAACCAAGAGATAGATATCTCTGGTTCCTGAACCGCATAAGGGGGCTCGTTAGAAAAACTCAGATTATATATAGGGAAACAGCCATTGAGATCGGAGAGGGAAGAAGAGGACAAAACTCAATAACCCATTAGATGGGGGTAGGAGTCCTATCCTCGTCCCTCTTCGGAGAACAAACCCGTACGATCGGTTCCGGAATCCAAAGAGTATAATCTATATTTCTTTCAGACAAAGGCCATATACATAGAGAGACAGACAGAGATCGGATGTCTTAATCCATCGATGCCCAGACGGGCCATCTCAATATTTCAGTGCATTGCATAAAGAAAATCTTACACTAATCATGAAAGAAAAATGCAAGGCAGAAAGCTAAAAATCAAGGCCGGAACTCTCCGGCTACAGTTGATAGATCGAGAGAGGACTCACTACATTACATTAGATAAAAGAAAGAAACACGGAGGAGGGGAGGGTGGAGCATTGACTCCTCTCCCTCCCCAGTGCCCACCTGGAGCTTTCCTTCTTCTTCTCTTCTCTGTTGGTTGAAAGGGGGGGGGGGTGGCTCTTGCTCTCCGAACGGGACTCCCTCTCTATCTTTCTATTGCTCTATCTTTTTCTCTCGATCCCCTTTTTCTATCTGGCTTTCTCTCTCCTTCCCTTTTTTTGGTCTCTTCCTTTTCTGTCGTCCCTCTTTTTTTTCTTCGAAGGGAGGGGGTTTTATAACCCCTTTCCTCTTCCTTCTCGGCAGCCATCTTCACGGCGCGCTTGAGGTAGGCTTCCCGGCGCGCTCAAATTTGACCTCTCGACGCCAGTATCTGGGCTTCTACATGGGCTTTCGGCGCCACCTTCATATAGGCCCACTTGGGGTTTCTTTAAGTGTATCATCATCCCAAAGGGTCTATCATCTATGAAATATCTTGTATTGAAATCGCGATTGCAATCTCCATCAGTCCCCAGACAGGGTTCTTATCAGTCCATAGATAGGGATTTCATCAGTCCGTAGATAGGTTCTTATCAGTCCGTAGACAGGGATTTCATCAGTCCGCAGACAGGGTTCTTATCAGTCCGTAGACAGGGATTTCATCAGTCCGTAGATAGGGTTTTATCAGTCCGTAGACAGGGATTTCATCAGTCCGTAGACAGGGATTTATCAGTCCGTAGACAGGGATTTCATCAGTCCGTAGACAGGGTTTTATCAGTCCGTAGATAGGGTTTTATCAGTCCATAGACAGGGTTTCATCAGTCCGTAGACAGAGATTTATCAGTCCGTAGACAGGGTTTTATCAGTCCGTAGACAGGGATTTCTTCAGGATTGTCATCTGAACGGTGACAAAGCCGGGTATCATCTTATCAATATCGTCACTCTAATGGTGACGAGCTCGGACATCAGCTTTAGTCTGGGAAGACCTCAGCCGGGAGTATAATCTGTGTAGACGATTCTTCTTCTGCTCTATCTTTTCAGGAGCCTTTACCATCTTCATCTGCCGGTGCCGGCTTCATCTTTATCTCATATTACTTCTGTCAGTAAGCCGACATCTGACTTACCCTGACATATCATCTGTGACTTCTTGGACGAAGCAGTAGTACAGCTGGAAGGTCTCATTAGTTGAGTGACTGCTGCTCTATCAGTGCTGCCGTCTGAGTGACATTGGCACCGGGCATCAGCTTTGGCCGACAAGGGCTTTAGCCGGGTGAAAGGTTGATAAGCTTCATCATTAGTCTTTCACTGTTGGTCAGATCTTCTTTTCAATTATGCTTTCACCCTTGTTCATTTTCCGGGTGTCAACAAATGCCCCCCACCTGCGGGCGGCGTAAGCGCAGAATAAGCGCCACGGGGGTCGCAGGTGTCTTTTACTATTCGAGGGTATCTTCCTCAATTTGTCTTCAATTCAGTTCTCAAGCCTGATCATCTCGCTGTAACAGTATTCTGCACATCGATGTTTCTCATCTTCATATTTTCTGTCATTATTTTCAGCATTTGGGGCTTTTCGGCCTGCAGGACCTCTCGGCGCGAAGCTTCTCGGCGCAGGGGCCTCTCGGCGCAGCCTGGTTGGCCAGGCTCTCGGCATGGACCTTCTCGGTGCGCCCTGGCGCAGGGGGGTCTCGGCCTGGGATGTGCTCGGCCTGGGGGCCTTCTCGGCACGGCCTGGCCGCAGAGGGGCCTCGGCCCGGGCCTTCTCGGCCTGGGGGCTTCTCGGCCTGGGAGCCTTCTCGGCGCGGGGTCTTCTCGGCGTGCCTTTTGGCCGCCGGAGGGGCTCTCGGCCTGGAGGTTCTCGGCGCGCGTTTCACCGCGCCGAGACCCCGGTCGCCTGGGCCCCTATTTAGGGCGCCGATGGCTTGTTTTTTATTCATTCTTCACCCGCCTTTCTCTTTCTTCAGTTTTTTCCATTTCCTCTCTTCGGCGCGAGCCGTCTTCGTCCTCTCGGCCGTGGCCGCGAGTCCTTCCGTCCTGGGTGACGTCTTTTGGGGATTCAATCCCTTTGCTTCCGGGATCACCCCCTCTTGGTTGGTGACTCCCTATTCTTTTTTGGCAGATCCCGAATAAGGGGATATGCTGCCGAAATTTTTTATAGAATCTCATGTTGCAATCCTTATAAGACTGACTTTTAATCCACATTTCTTCTTTTGTTTACAGATATAGCAATGGCTTCTGGCTCTGCTACTGAATCTTCTGGAGCTGCTGGAGCTAGTTCATCGGCCCAGCCAGACATATCTCGGGCCACAGTAAATTGGTTGAACGTGCACAGCTTGGATTATGGATATGATAGAATAGCTTCAGTTGACGAATCATCTGATTCTGAAACTGACACAGTGTCGACGGCCCGGGTATACTCCACGGTGACCGAGACATGCTTCAGGCGGGATAATAATTACCGGCCAGACTTCCCGAAGGATCGCCACTTGATGCCGTTCATCCGGACCTTCATAGTGGGTGGCTTGCGAGATTATCGGATAGCTCGCGTAGTTGAAGCTGCCATCCTTGCCGAGCGGGATAGCATGAAGGAATCAGTGTATCGCAGCAAGGCTATATATCTTCCCGGGGAGAAGCGGGACTGGGATGCAGTCCTTGGAATATCGGAGCTAGAACCGGAGAAGAAGATGCTTACCCGGGCACCGGAATTTACACCTGCTCGGTGGGACAATGCTAGCGGCCGAGTTAATAGGGAGAAACCCGGCTATGGTATGTTCTTGGCACCTATAAAGTGGGGATATCGCGAAGAGCCCTTCGTGCTAAATTGTTCGGCCATTTAGTTCAAGTACCATTTTTCGGCTGGCTGGTTCGGAGACTGCAAGATCACTGACTCCCATCTATTCCGAGTAGGGGCAGTAGAATTTACTGAATTTGTTCTGACGGAATATGCCCCTCTGCTGATCAGAGCGGGAGTATACCACATTATTTTTGCTTCCAGATTCTGATATCCCATCTTCAGAGGGTTATGTTGTGGGATGTTTGAAGTGTTCTGTCCTTTGTTCAACACTTTTTATACAGCAGAGGGTGAGACATCCCTAGACCTCTGGAGTTTATCACGGCTTTCCGGTCTGCCTATTGACGGTGAACCGTATGAAGAAGTCTGCTTGGCGGACTCTGAGAAAGACAGCTCTGATGGAGAAGGCAAGTATTCCCTTGGCTTCTCTTACCGATATCTGATGAAGGTCTATCGCTCCATCTGTCTGGCATATAGTAGAGGATCCTCCAAAGGCTATCATCCCCGAGAGAAAGGTAGCAAACTAAGGGTCCGGATAGGGCAGTGGCTCCAGTACTTCTTCGTCGGTCCCCTGAGATATGCAGATTTCCCCTCCATGGGTCTTGTTGCGAGCAAGCAGATAAGAGCTCCCCGCTATAAATCGGCACTGCCATCTTCATTGCGCCATGCGGGCAAAGGTGGTCCCAACCCGGCAGGGGTAGATCCCATCACACACTGTGCAGCTTATTTCACATTCTGGCTGTGTACTTTTGCTCTTCCACAAGGGGACGAGACAGTCATTCGGCCAGAGGCCATATATCCAGCTTGTCAGATGGCCTGGGGGATGAAGTTGTCGCTCTGCCCAGTGGCCCTGTGTTTGATCTATAAATCTTTGGGGGACCTGTACAAGCATCGGACTCCCCGTTCTTTGAGGACCGTGGGTCCTTTTCATTTCTTCAATGCCTGGGTCTGCAATATATTCCCTGAATTAGCTCCGAGAACCTTGCAGGCGGATACAGTGTTACCCAGGATGGTTGAATTTGCCAGCGCTGAGCCTGGTCCCTTTTATGATCAGCTATTTAAAATAAGGGGCCGGCTGATAAGAGTACCAGTGGACGCCCCTGGCAGCATACATTTCTGGAGCTTGGCCGCAGGTTCAGCTCCTTTGATTGATCCTCAAAGAGAATGCAAGCTGGAGGAGATAGAGACATATATCCACCCTGTCTCAGGGGTCAACACTGCTCGGCCGATCCTGGAACCGGAGCTGGTGAGATGGGCCATGGCAATTCGGCCTAGTGTTTTGGTCTACAGAAAGGGTGGCCTGCTTCTGTTGGAGCCATACTATCCGTTCCGATTTGGGCGGAACTTTGGTTATGACCAGCACATCCCTACTTCAGTTGCTCAATTTCCCCTGGATAGCAGGGCCAAGCACGGGTCCACCATTGTCGGCGACGGCCGGTTGTGGTGGGATTTCTATCATCGTCAGGACGACGCAATTTTCAGGGTGCCCACCGTCTCCAACAGTGTTCCCCGGGTAACATCAGAATATATCAAATGGTGGAACATTCGGACCGGCTTTTTCAGGGATGGAAGGGGTGCTTTCTGGGATGTAGCAGAGCGCTCTTTCCTGAAACAGCAGCCTGGGCCGGTGTTTGAAATCCCCGAGGCCCATTTGAGAAAGCTTTATTCGCAGAACCCGAGGGAGGCAGAGAACTATCTGGCCCAGCGTCGAGCTCTGAAGGAAAAGAATTCTGAGCCGCCCGCTCCTGTCTTTGCCGCTATTAATGAAGACAATTTCATGAAGACCCTGAAACATTTGTGCCATATAGGAGATGATCGCTTGGAGGCACAACAATATCCATTTCCTGTTGAAGAGCCGCTCCCGGCAGTAGCTCATTGGAGGGGTCCAGTTGATAAATTTCATCCGTATAGGACGTTTGTACGCCGGGAAGATAGAACTCAGACGTACTATAAGCAAACGTCCTGGCTGTTCATTCTGCTGAATTTGCATGGATTATCTGCAGAAAGCCCGATAGCTGGCATTTTGAACAAGCCGCTATTTATATCATTTCATTATGTCGATGGTTGGGGCATGGACCATCTTGACTTGTTTCGCTGCCTGGATTTTCATGGCCATAATGACCTGGCAGCTTTGGTGGAGAAATGCCAGATATTCGGTGATGTTTGTTGGCTTATCAAGGAGGCTGCTTCCCGCTCCAAAGAAGTGGCTTATCTGTACTGGCCGCTCTCTGTATTTTACGATGGACCAGCAGGTATAATCTTTTCCATTCCGACTGCAGTGTTTTCTGTTTAGCATCTGAATTTTGCATCTATTGATCCCATCATCTTTCTGCCGTTCTTAACAGACCGGCCCGACATAAAGCGGCAGGGGCTCTACAGGAAGATTATTGCGCAGGCCGAGAAGCCCACTTATTTTGAAGTCCCTGTAGCAGCACCGACTACTACTCCCCTGCCTCCTGGCAAGAAGAGGAAGGCTTCTGCAGTCAAGGCTGCGGTTGGGAAGGCCAGGAAGGCCAAAAAGGCCCATGCTCAACAATCGGCTTCGATAGCGATGGACACCGGGACCCCTCTCCCTGACATTCCCTCATTTGATGAGTTCGAAACTCAGAGGGAGGCTGCTCAGGCATCAGTTCAGGGTAACATCAATATTCTGCCATTGCATTCTTCATTCTCTCTTGCTGGATTTCAGAGGAGTGTTTAAATCTGACCACTCCTTTTTGCACAGCTGAAGAGACAGTCATGGCACCTTCTGTGGTGGAGACCAGATTGCCTTCTCCTACGCCGGCTAGTGAGGCGGAGGGTAAGCATGCCTTTTCATCTTTTTATGTTCATTTCAACTATCTTTCATCGTTCCTCTCACAGGCTTTTCTTTATAGTGATGGCCGGGGAGGAGACTGAGATTACAGGAGCGGCTGGCGATATTACTCAGCCGCGGGAGGGTTATAAGACCCAGGCGAAATGGGGCCCCGCTCCCGGAAGGCGCATAGTTACCCGGTCTTCCTCCAAGCAGATGTTAGAATTGACGGCCCCGCCCATGGACAGAGTAGAAATCTCCTCCGGTAGCTCTGCGGCCGCTTCTGAGGCAGGTGGAGAAGAAACAGATTTCAGCGGGAGCGACACGGAGGATGCCTCCAGACCAGAGGCCCCATCCGTGTGTACCGCCATTGTCTTATCATTTACACCCCCCAAGCTGCCGGTGCCATTTTCTAGAGAAGAATTACCGGAAGAGTTCGCCGCTCTGGATATCGGGGCAGATACAACTCCCCCTTTTGTGGTCGCATCAGCGGAGCTTTCTTCTTCCCTGCAACCTTTTGAGGATATTGGCATCACTTTAAAAGTGAGTCTTTTTCCCTTTATGGTTTCATTTTCTCCATCTTTATCTGCTGCTTGACGCTGCATTGATTCATTCACAGGAATCCCCTGTTGCCCTCCCGGCTACGAGTGCAGCTGTTGAAGCCACTTTATCTGACACCTTGGCTATTGTTCCCGCTTCGGCAGCCGTTCTTGAGATAATTCGCCCTGTGGCGGTGAGGGTGCAGTCCTCCACAGACTTAGCATCATTGGACATGCGGAATGCAGGGGAAGGCCCGGCTCTCATCAAGGCTTTGGATTTCAGAGCTGAAATGGACCCAGCTAGGGGTTCTGCCTTTATACCAGCTGTAGTGATGACCATCTTTCCAGAATCAACAGTTCCCGCAGTATCAGTCATGGAGAGCGAACCTTTGCCTCTTTAGACCGTGGTCCCCGCAGACTTGACATTGCAGGGGCTGGGCACCGAAATGGAAGAAGGAGAGGTATCTGTTGCAGAACTGGGAGTATCGCCTACAACGGCCACGGAATCTGCTTCCGTATTTTCAGAATCTGAGGAGGAGATGCCTGAAGTTGCATCCGAGAGTATTCCGTTGGTCGCCTCCAAGGAGATGGAGGTGGAAGATCTCCCGGCCACCTCAGAGGTTATGGGCGGAGCTCAGTTGGTGGCTTCGGCAGACCTGCCGTCTTCTTCTTCGCAGCCGGATATCACCCTATGGGTGGATATAGACAGTGAAGTAACTTTTGAAGTAGCTCCTCTTCCTTCGCCTGGCTTCACTTCCCTTGAAAGTTTTATCTGGCAACATCTGGGCATGCTGCGTCAACTGGTGGAGTCCCAACCTGGACTAACTTATTCACAGTTGAAGGAGATAGCCGGGCGCTTCACTGCCGGCTTACAGGCGATGGGATGTCCCACAGAAGTATGGGCCCAGGGGGATCTTTTGTTGTTAAAGTTTGTTCATCACCGGGATTTCTTGACACACATCATGTCGGACAGATTGGCAGCCTTGAAGTTGCAAAGAATGGAGTGCAAGTCCGAGCTGGCAAAGATGAACTCTATCCTTCAGGAGCGACAGCGTCAAATGCAGTCTTTGGCGGAGCAGGAACATTTCGTGCGTGACCGGATAACTATCCTGGAAGCTGAACTGTCTGATCTCCGAGCTGAGCTGCCGCAGCTAACAACTTCTCGATCGCAACTCGAGGAAGAAGCAGCTTTATTAGAGGGGCAGGTGGCATCCTTTCGAGACCAGTCTGTTAGACTGCAGGAAGAGGAGGCTCGGCTTCATGAACTAGGAGCCGCCCCTTCTGTGGGTCTTCTGGCATTCGAGGATATCTTCCGGCAGCCATGAATCATTTTCTTTTTCTTTTCTTCTTCTCTCTTTTTTTTTTGCTCTTTTGTGATACAATGTCCCCTCGGGGCCCTTCATGTACTCACTTCTTAATGAAAGGAAGAATTCTGCTTTATGTGTATCCGCCTTCTATTCCATGTGGTTTTATCACTTCAGGGAAGTGGGGTAGTGGTTTTAGTAAACACTCATGTGAATGGCTCGTATCTGGCAGGAGAGCGTCCTCCCCTTCAGAGAAAGGATGGGGAACTCGCTCCACCGCGTGACGGCATCTGAAGAGGTGCTTAAACCGGATTCTGTTGGTAGCGGCAAACGTCCCTCTTGGCAATATGTGCTGTGAGGGAGACAATTTGCAGGAATGTGAAAGAAAGGGCCTTATCAGAATAGACGGAAAGTCTAGACTGGGTAGAGGTTATAGCAGGTGGGACGATTACCGGATATGTGGTTTTCATCAAGACAGACGTAAGGTCTGAACTGAATAGGGTTTTATCATTGATCGGGCGAAATGCCAGTCGATCAACAGCTGGTTTCATCATCGATATTGGGTTTATATCGATACAAGAAGAGTTCATAAATTCCCTCAGAATAGACAAAAGGTCTAAACTGAGTAGGGTTTTATCATTGATCGGGCGAGGTGCCAATCGATCAACAGTTGATATCATCATCGGTATTGGATTTATATCGGTGCAAGAATTTTCATAGGTTTCCTCAGAATAAACGAAAGGTCTAAACTGAGTAGGGTTTTATCATTGATCGGGCGAGGTGCCAATCGATCAACGGTTGGTTTCATCATCGATATTGGATTTATACCGATGCAAAAAGGATTTATAAGTTTCCTCAGAATAGACGAAAGGTCTAAGCTGAGTAGGGTTTTATCATTGATCGGGCGAGGTGCCAATCGATCAACGGTTGGTTTCATCATCGATATTGGGTTTATATCGATGCAAGAAGGATTTATAAGTTTCCTCAGAATAGACGAAAGGTCTAAGCTGAGTAGGGTTTTATCATTGATCGTGCGAGGTGCCAATCGATCAACGGTTGGTTTCATCATCGATATTGGGTTTATATCGATGCAAGAAGGATTTATAAGTTTCCTCAGAATAGACGAAAGGTCTAAGCTGAGTAGGGTTTCATCATTGATCGGGCGAGGTGCCAATCGATCAACAGTTGATTTCATCATCGATATTGGATTTATATCGATGCAAAAAGGATTCATAAGTTTCCTCAGAATAGACGAAAGGTCTAAACTGAGTAGGGTTTATCGCAGGTGGGACTCTGCCAAGAATGTATAGGTTTCATCAGAACAGTGATGGATTTCATTGTTTGTGGGACATGCGAATGGGGCATGTGGATTTCACCAGGGCAAACGTAAGGTCTGTCCCAGAAAAGGCTTTATCATCGGTGGGGCATGGAGCCATATGACCGACGGAAGGTTTTACCAATGAAGGCAGATGAAGGTATCGTGCCGGTTGGCACGGAACTTTTTGAATTACCATATTACTGACCCAAGTGCCCTTTCGGGTTTTCACCAGAGCCAGCCCCCTCTTGCTTTTGCCCACGCGTCCTTTCGGATTTTCACGTGGCGGGGTACCCGATTTTGCCTGCAGTGCCCTTTCGGGTTTTCACCACAGCTGGGTTTTAGCCATTTTTGCCCTCGTTCAGAATGCCTGAACAAGACTGGCGGGGTATCTCTATTTTTAACCCCATTTTGTCTCTTCTTTTCTTTTCCCTTTTCTTTTTATTGAAACTTTGATTCTATAACTGATAGGCGCAGCTTGTGCATATATCATCATTGATGTGGGTGCTAACATCAATGCAAGGGTTTCATAGGTCTCATCAGGATAGACGTAAGGTCTAAACTGGACGGGTTTCATCGCTGATTGGGAAAAGCGCCAATCAATCAGCAACGGGTTTCATCATTGGTATTGGGTTTATACCAATGCAAGGATTTTTATAGGTTTCATCAGGATAGACGTAAGGTCTAAACTGGACAGATTTCATTGCTGATCGGGCAATGCGCCAATCAATCAGCAACGGGTTTCATCATCGGTATTGGGTTTATACCAATGCAAGGATTTTTAAAGGTTTCATCAGGATAGACGTAAGGTCTAAACTGGATGGGTTTTTTCACGGCGGGACGTAAAGAGATATGTGGGTTTCTTCGTGGTTACCACATTACCGACCCAAGCGCCCTTTCGGGTTTTCACCAGAGCCAGCCCCCTCTTGCTTTTGCCCGTGCGCCCTTTCGGGTTTTCGCACGGCGGGGTACCCGATTTTGCCTGCAGTGCCCTTTCGGGTTTTCACCACAGCTGGGTTTTAGCCATTTTTGCCCTTGTTCAGAATGTCTGAACAAGACTGGCGGGGTATCTCTATTTTTAACCCCATTTATATATATATATATATATTATTATTTTTTTATTTATTTTCTTCTATCCCCCCCTACTTGTTCAGAGGGTGTCAGACCGTGACGGCACAGGATCACGATGAGTGGTAGCCTGGTTAGGACGGAGTGTCACTATACCAAGGAAAGGATATCTCGGATAGGGCGGAGTGCCACTAGACCAAGGAAGGGTAGTTCGACTAGGGCGGAGTGCCACTAGGCCAAGGAAGGGTAGTTCGGCTAGGGCGAAGTGCCGCTAGGCCAAGGCAGAGGTATCTTGACTAGGGCGGGGTTCCACTAGGCCAAGGAAAGGATATCTCGACTAGGGCGGAGTGCCACTAGACCAAGGAAGGGTAGGTCGGCTAGGGCGGAGTGCCACTAGGCCAAGGAAGAGGTATCTTGACTAGGGCGGGGTGCCGCTAGACCAAGGAAAGGATATCTCGGCTAGGGCGGAGTGCCACTAGACCAAGGAAGGGTAGTTCGGCTAGGGCGGAGTGTCGCTAGGCCAAGGCAGAGGTATCTTGACTAGGGCGGGGTGCCACTAGGCCAAGGAAAGGATATCTCGGCTAGGGCGGAGTGCCACTAGACCAAGGAAGGGTAGTTCGGCTAGGGCGGAGTGCCACTAGGCCAAGGAAGAGGTATCTTGACTAGGGCGGGGTGCCGCTAGACCAAGGAAAGGATATCTCGGCTAGGGCAGAGTGCCACTAGACCAAGGAAGGGTAGTTCGGCTAGGGCGGAGTGCCGCTAGGCCAAGGCAGAGGTATCTTGACTAGGGCGGGGTGCCACTAGGCCAAGGAAAGGATATCTCGGCTAGGGCGGAGTGCCACTAGACCAAGGAAGGGTAGTTCGGCTAGGGCGGAGTGCCACTAGGCCAAGGAAGAGGTATCTTGACTAGGGCGGGGTGCCACTAGGCCAAGGAAAGGATATCTCGGCTAGGGAGGAGTGCCACTAGACCAAGGAAGGGTAGTTCGGCTAGGGCGGAGTGCCGCTAAGCCAAGGCAGAGGTATCTTGACTAGGGCAGGGTGCCACTAGGCCAAGGAAAGGATATCTCGGCTAGGGCGGAGTGCCACTAGACCAAGGAAGGGTAGTTCGGCTAGGGCGGAGTGCCACTAGGCCAAGGAAGAGGTATCTTGACTAGGGCGGGGTGCCGCTAGACCAAGGAAAGGATATCTCGGCTAGGGCGGAGTGCCACTAGACCAAGGAAGGGTAGTTCGGCTAGGGCGGAGTGCCGCTAGGCCAAGGCAGAGGTATCTTGACTAGGGCGGGGTGCCACTAGGCCAAGGAAAGGATATCTCGGCTAGGGCGGAGTGCCACTAGACCAAGGAAGGGTAGTTCGGCTAGGGCGGAGTGCCACTAGGCCAAGGAAGAGGTATCTTGACTAGGGCGGGGTGCCACTAGGCCAAGGAAAGGATATCTCGGCTAGGGCGGAGTGCCACTAAACCAAGGAATGGTAGTTCGGCTAGGGCGGAGTGCCACTAGGCCAAGGAAGAGGTATCTTGACTAGGGCGGGGTGCCGCTAGACCAAGGAAAGGATATCTCGGCTAGGGCGGAGTGCCACTAAACCAAGGAAGGGTAGTTCGGCTAGGGTGAAGTGCCGCTAGGCCAAGAAAAAGGTATCTCTTGCCCGATTACTAGGGAATATCAGCTGTGCAGCATGATACAGCTTCAGGTATTTACCGTTGAGTGGTGAGAATTGGATCTCCCCTCGATGATTAACAACTATGTAGTCCCCTCCTTCGTAGACCCTTTGTATCACATATGGACCTTCCCAATTGGGATTTAGCTTTCCCTTCGGGTTGGACGCCATGACTTCTTTTTTCTTGACCATGACAAGGTCACCTTTCTTGAATTCTCGCCCTTTTACGAGTTTGTTGAATGCGGTGGCCATGCGGGCCTGATACATCTGGATATTCTTCTGAGCTTGGAGGCACTTCCCTTCCAATTCAGCCAATTCTTCTAATCTTCTTTCTGCATTGGTTTGTTCGCCATGGGCTAGGTCGTATTGGACTGCCACTCTGAGTGACGGGACTTCCAGCTCTAGTGGGACTACTGCCTCTGAGCCGTATACCAAGGAGTATGGTGAGCACCCTGTAGGTGTTTTGAAGACGGTGCGATATGCCCACAGAGCTTCATACATCTTTTCTTCCCAATCCTTCTTATTGGCACTGGCGACTTTGGCCAGCAGGGTGCACAAAGTCTTATTGAAAGCTTCTGCCAATCCGTTTGCCTGTGGATTGTAAGGAGTGGAAGTCCTCCATTCGATCTTATATTTCTCGGCAAGCCGATAAACTTTCTGATTTCTGAAATGACTCCCATTGTCGGATATTATTCGGCTGGGGATCCCAAACCGGAAGATGATGTTTTGCTTGATGAATCTGGCGACCAGCTCACTGGTCACTTCCCGTAGTGCTATTGCTTCCGCCCATCGGGAGAAGTAATCTGTTATGGCCAGTATATACTTATGCCCGGCCGAGGAAGTCGGTAGTGGACCGACTACATCAGTTCCCCATTGTGCAAACGGCCAGCTAGGGACTGTAGGGTGCAGAATCGTAGGTGGCCTTCTAGACACAACAGCATGCTCCTGACACTTCTGGCATGACTTTGCAAATGTGCAGCAGTCTTCAAACATAGAGGGCCAATAGTAGCCCAGCTTCTTGATTTCTATCTTCATCTTGGGGCCAGCCTGGTGGGCACCTGCTGTCCCAGCATGTACTTCTTTCATCGCTTGCCAAGCTTCCTCAGTGGACAGGCAGCGGAGCAGAATCTTCTTGCGTGCATCTGCCATTATTCGGAACAGAGTCCCATTCCTGAATTCATAAGAATCTTTGATTCGCAAGAGTTTCATCTTTTCTTCTCTTTTCTGCGGCAACTGTTGATGTAAAAACCACTGTAGCAGGTGTTGTCTCCAATCAGACGCCTGTTCTGTACTGATCATGGTGACTTCATTTTCTTCGGGGCAACTTTCTAGCATGCTGGGGACTTGCCGCCGATTTATAACAACAATGTTTAGTGTCTCATCTGGTGGGACTGCTATTGAGCTGGCTAGCTTTGCCAATGCATCAGCTTGGGCATTATGTGCACGGCCCACATGCTTGAGCTCAATATGATAGAATTTCGCCATGAGGCGCACAACTTTTTGGTGGTAGGGGTTCAACTCCGGCTTCCGCACTTCGAACTCCCCTTGGATTTGTTTTATTATCAACATCGAATCCCCGAATACCTGAAGCATCTGGATACCCATGTTGAGGCTTATATGCAGTCCGATTATCAGAGCTTCATACTCTGCTTCATTATTAGTGCAGGGCTTGTTTATAGAACAGGAAGTATGCACAACCTCCCCCTCTGGCGATTTTCGCACAATACCGGCTCCGGCCCGTATTCTGGTTTTTCCATCGGAGTCTGTCTCTGTTCTAGATGCTCCGTCAAAGAATAGCTGCCACATAGTTGACTGAGCTTGGCAGGCTTCTAGTGTCTCATCATCGGGTAACTCGGTCCCCAACATATCATTCTCTGGCACAGGATGTTCTGCGAAGAAATCGGCCACAGCCTGTCCTTTTACTGCCCTCTGGGGTACATACGTGATATCGAATTCCATCAGAATTACTGCCCATTTGCCCAACCGGCCTTTCAGTACTGGTTGAGTCAGTATGTATTTGAGTGGATCTGCTGCAGATATCAATCTGATTTCATGTGACAGCATATAGTGCCGGAGCTTTTTAACTGCAAAGACTAGTGCCAAGCATGTCTTCTCTATATAGGTGTAACTTTTTTCAGTTCTGATCAGCCTCCTACTCAGGTAGTATAGAGCCTGCTCTTTGCCTTCTTCATTTATCTGTGCTAGCATTGTCCCCAGGGAACAGTGTGTGGCTGCAATGTACAGTATCAGGGGTTTGCCCTTAATAGGTGCCCCCAACACTGGAGGGGTTTTGAGATATTCTTTCAGCTTCTCAAAGGCTTCCTGACAGCCATCGTCCCAGAGGAACGGCACATCTTTCATCATGAGCTTGTGAAAAGGGTGGCATTTCCCCGACAGATTTGATATGAATCGTCGGATGTAGGCCAAACGCCCTTGTAGAGATCTCAGCTCGTGAAGATTCCTTGGTGGAGGGAGCTCCTGGATAGCTTTAATCTTGGATGGGTCAATCTCAATGCCCCTATGACGGACAATGAACCCAAGGAATTTTCCACTGGACACGCCGAAGGCACATTTCATAGGGTTCATTTTGAGCTCATATTTGCGCAGCCTCTGGAACACTACTCTCAGATCCTGCGAATGGTCTTCTTTTCTGCTGGTTTTCACCACCAGGTCATCAATATAGCACTCTACCTTTTTGAAGAGCAAATCATCAAAGATCTTTGTCATAGCTCTTTGATAGGTAGCGCCGGCATTCTTGAGGCCGAACGGCATCCTTTTATAGTGGAATATCCCCTTCGGGG